>JAHWFO010064228.1:17790-31628 GCA_023313115.1 Rhysida immarginata | reverse complement strand
GAGTGCGGCAATGAACCCCCCCCCCCTATTACCTAAAAACCACACTCATCAGATCTCACCTACCTGGCAGCTTTGAGATATCTGCCATGTTGCCAGATTTTTTGGACACCCTGTATATTTCTGTCAAAATATAATTTATGTGTTGCATTGTCTAAGAAAGTGACTGGGATATATTTACTAAGTTACTGTGGTTGTGTAACTTACAAGGGAATCCCTCGAACATGTATGTCACAGATTTCCACTAAATAGAAATATGCTACTCTTTTGAAGCTGCAATAGATGCTTGCAAAATAAGAGAGTGCGGATTTTTGTTTCTTTCAAAATAAACCACGAAAACGAAAAAATTTGAGCATACATATTCATACAAGGACTCCATATTCTTTCTTCACCTATTCACAGCAATAAGTGCGAATCCAATTCAGATGAAATAGACAGCAGCAGATGGCAATTGAATGGCTTCTCAAATTTCTAAACAAACTTAGTTTTTAAAATAGATTATTACAATTAGCTAATTGCCTTCAGTACAAAATGTATAGAGTAATTAATAACCATTTCCTTAATTTATTATTTCATTTTATTTAATAATTCGGTAATCAAACACGGGGCTGGCTTCGTGTGCAACGTCAAGTAATACGTTGCGTTGGTGAGGGGGTATGTATCGCGGTGCTTTATAATTTTAAATAAAAATAGTATTCATGGATGCCTACCTCATCTTATAAATTATTTCGAGACGAATAATTGTACAGTAAAATTAAGGTTTTATGCTTAATAACAGTGCTCTAACTGCAATTCTTTGGCGATCGCCGCTAACAAGTCTGCTTCCCCTCTTTCCGCCATGTTTTTTGAACTCTGCGCACTTCCGGGGCGCTTCACTGCCGCGCAACGCTATCGCTTCCACGGTGGTCTTGCGCGCAAAAAAAAGGCTATCTGGGGTTCCCTTGTTAGCTAAATGTTGATTTATAATATTAGCTACTTTATACTTTACAACTTGACGTGGTAAATGGATTTCGTGATATGGCATTTCATGGAACTTTCATCGGACGAATCTTTGATAATGGGTTTTCTTGTTAATAACCTGGGCTTGTATGGCAGTTTCTTCAAAGAGACTCCTTTCATAGAGCCAAAAGTTCGACGATTTTGAATTCGACATTGTCGGCGCTCAGACCGTATCTGGACGCCGGAATTCATCAAGGAGGGGGGCCCTGGGAAGTCAATAAGGGCACTCGGGAGGGAGCTGCAGGTTAATGAGGCGACCATTCGACGTTGTGAAGCCCTGAATTACCGCTGTCGCACGTGGTAAGCCGTATGTTTTTTCAACAGGACTCTGGTGGTAAGGCCCCCCAGCTCCCCTGATCTCAATCCTTGGGACTATTACGTCTGGGGCGTCGTTGCGAGGGAGTCCAACAAGCATCCACACAACACCGTTGAAGCTCTCAGGCTAGCTATTGTGGAGGCAATGACAGAAATCCAGAAGACCTCCCTCATTGCTGCCTGTCAGCGGTTCCGACAGCGTGTGGAGGCTGGCATTGCGGCGGAGGGTGGTTTTATTGAATGACAATATGTATTTTGTAGTCCTTTGTACAAAAATGTAAATTGTATTAAAGACTCTGTGGTATCTTAAGTGTCTGCTCCTTTTACTTGCGGACCTCGTTTTGTTCTCGAATACCTGCCTCACCCTTTAGTATTTTACGAAAACGCTCGTGAAGATGTGATGCATTTGAATCAGTATTCCTCTTACGGAATAAACTCTCCCCTACAATTTTGAAAATATCAAATAAATAAACATTCAGTTCTGAAGTGAGTAATTAAGAAGCGTGTTTGTTTGTTTCTTTCTTTCTTTCTTATACAAATCTATAGGTTTATTCCGATCTTGATGAAACTTTGCACACTTGATCTTCAAAGCATAAGGAAGGTCACTGCTTACATCAGATTTCGAAAAAATAATAATTATTGATAAAAAATCGATATTCATGATGATGGCAGTGCATATTAATAAGAAGTATGTCATGACCAACAAAGCAAGGCAAAGTTTGTGCAACAATAGGGGTTTGTGCAATCACACAACCAAACACTCTTCTTAATATGCATACATGACTAGCAGAGGCACCCGGCGTTGCTCTGAATAATTACATTTGTAGGTAAACAGAACAACCTCAAGAAGTTAAATAATACGCAACGTATTTTGGTTTCCTAGACATATCTTCATGCGTCTCTGTGTACTAGAGCAAAGAAAAGAACGTAATTCATAATAATTCTTTACAATCCCGCCTCTCTAAAATCACCCTTTACAGATCATCAATGGCTACGTCCGTTCGTGGCAAGCTGCAGTCAAGTTAAAGCTCAACAATTAATGCAAGTTGATCATCCCAATACGCAATTTCAGAATAGCCAATGTGCAATATTACCTTATCTTAGCTTCCATCCGTTCTCGATGCATCCTCCACAAGATAGCAGACCAACTGCTCTCGAACTCCTTGGGTCCTTCCGTAAAGACAGGATAGCAACTTTATTTACTTAATTAATAGTTCTGAATTGAGCTGTTCAATGGTTACCCCTTCCAGTAACCGTTCCAGATATCCAAATAGTTTCGTTGTATTCACATTCAGATTTAAATTCTGTCGAGTGCCTGAATTATTTGTGTTACTTAGGAGTGTCTGCTCCTCAATTCGGAATGACTCAACCAACACGTTCTACAGGGTGAGTCAAAAGTCGCAGTACACCCTGTTTTTTCGAAAACCTTGCAGGAATTGCGAAATCTGAATATTCCAGTATGGGTGAGGTGGTCAATCTTTTACAGTATGTACCGAATATAGCCGCCGTCTTGAAATTGACCATCTTGAATCTAAGTCAGTTTTTTTAACTAGAAAGGGGGTCGTGTGATATATCAAATAACATGAGCATTTTCTGACAATTTCATTCCTGTAAACAGATTTGAAGTAGCAGTTATGGTTCAAAAGTTACAACATATTTTGTTTCATTATGTAGCAGGTAACTGATGATGGCTTTGACCACGGCGGAGAGAATTGAGGTCATTTTGATGTCTGGAGAACGAAGTTTCCCTGTCATAGCGGCAGATTTTAACAACTGGCACCAAGAAAGATCTCCAATTTCACAGAACACTGTCAGGTGCTTAATTAAGAAATTCCGAGAAACTGGCACTGTAGTTGACAAAGCACGAAGTGGCCGTCCAATAAGTGCTACTGACGAGACAACCGCAACAATGGTTTTGGCGTCCTTCGTCAAGAGCCCACAACTCAGCACAGGATGGGGCAGATGTTCGTCAGTGGTTAGATGTTCAGTTTCTTGGTCATTGGAATGGTCACCCAGATCACCTGATCTCACACCACTTGACTTTTATATGTGGGGTCATTTAAAGCAAGTCGTATATGCAGAGAAAATCAGAAAGACACCATCTCCAGCAACGCATTGAAGAAGCGTGGGCCAGCATTTCTGCGGAAATCCTTCTTGACGATTTTTGAGTGCATGGCGATTGGATTCAGCGCCTTCAAATGTGCCTTGACCAAACAAAATGTGTTGTAACTTTAGAAGCATAACTGCTACTTCAAATCTGTTTACAGGAATAAAATGGTCAGAAAATGCTGATGTTATTTGATATATCACACGACCCCCTTTCAATACTGAAAAAAAAAATTGACTTACATTCAAGATGGCCTTTTTCAAGATGGCGGCCATGTTCAGTACATACCGTAAAAAATAGACCACCTCACCCATACCTTACTGGAATATTCAGATTTCCCAATTCCTGCAAGGTTTTCGAAAAAACAGGGTAATACTGCGACTTTTGACTCACCCTGTATATTAATAAGGCAAATCACTACAATCCATTTCGTGCCCACTGTCACAATACTTATAAGCCATGGGCTATGCTTAACAATATGAGTGAAACGTTTACATTGCTGCTGATCAGAAAAAAAAGAATAATTAACAGCATAAAACATACAAAACACCGGAGCGAAGGGATTGCTTCCTCTG
Organism: Rhysida immarginata; assembly: GCA_023313115.1. Taxonomy (NCBI): domain Eukaryota; kingdom Metazoa; phylum Arthropoda; class Chilopoda; order Scolopendromorpha; family Scolopendridae; genus Rhysida; species Rhysida immarginata. The sequence goes on along the minus strand of JAHWFO010064228.1, from coordinate 27,635 downwards.
TCACCTTTCCACTCGTCCTCAATAGTCTGCTAATTCTCCATTATCTCCAGTTACTGCTCATTTTTAAAGATTTTCAAGAAATGGTTAAGTTCTTAATAGCTATCAATTTTAGGAATTGTTGCAAATTCAATTTTGTTTTATGATTCTCAGAGGTGGGGTGGAATCTTCTTTCATAACGAAATTACTTATATTGCACACTTTGCCTTGTGCAGTTGATCATGAGATACCTCTTAATATGCCCTGCCGCCATAATGAATATGGATTTATTTTCGATAATTATTATTTTTTCGAAATCTGAGGTAGACAGTGACCTTCCTCATGCTCTGTAGATCAAGTGTGCAAAATTTCATGAAGATCGGATTAAAACTGTGGGTTTGTATAGGAAACAAACAAACAAACAAACACACCCACAAACACTTTTCTTTATTCAAATAGATGATTACTGTTCTCTTCATTGTGAATTATAGCTTTTCTTAGCAGGCTCTTGTAACCCTAACAGCGAACGGCGTCTTTAGAAATTTTGCACGGTGTACTGAAGTCAAATTCTTCTCAAAATGATTTATCTTAATAATGCTACATTCAACCGTAATTCCCATTGCTCAGAGGTCCCACGATACATCCGGAGACTTCGGCTTGCCAATTCGGTGTACATTACCAAAAATGACTCATTTAATTCGCTATGCATAAGCATTAAGAATGGTCCATTGAAGTCGGAAATGGCTGGTGACGTCACAGCAAGACGCTGTCTGTTATTCGTGTCGTTCGAATGAAGTCCATCGAAGGGGTCACCGAAGCATTTAAGGATAAAGTGCAAGTTGACCGGTACATGTTTTATGGAAAAGAGCTTGAAAAATGCATCGTTTAATTGAAGGGGAGACAGTTGCTTAAATGCGTAGCGTGTAATGCTGAGTCTCGCTGCGGATCAATAGAAAAACCATTACCCGTGTGATTGCGTTATCGATGAAATTGCAATTTTGTTGTTTTGTTCCATATTTTAATCACTTGAAATTCCCCAGTATGTAGAGGGAGAGAGAGATAGATGGAGTACAACCGAAAAAAAAAAACTGCAGGAAAGTAGAAAAAGAATTCATCTCGATTCCCTTTTCGTTGAGTCATCGTCGGATGAAAGCTTCCTTTCTGGAGAGGGCGACTCAATTTGTTATTCAAATACGAAACTGGAGGATTTGTCATCGCAAGGGAGGTTCCTCCTATGAAAACTGGGACGATGATTTAAAGGAAACCCAACCCCCGTATTATTATTATTATATTCGATTCGACTCTCTTAATTTGATTCTCTCGTTGCTCCGCCGTCGTTTTCTCTGACGCAAATTGCTTTCGTGAAATTTCTTCCTCTTCTTTCGGCTGAGCAAACTTCATTATGGAAAGCCGAGGAAGATATTGTGGCGAGGTAAGACATGATGGAAGCGCATGTATGCCGTGTATGTTTCGATTATTGCTTTGCGGATGATCCGATAACGACAATGATGAAAGTGCATACGCATACGCTAATCGTTTTATCGATTCATAGTAAAATTTTAGATTACTTGACAAAAGTACTTACCTTTTCTCTTCTTATAACTTTAAATTAGTTAGTGTTAATACATTCCTTAATAGGCCTAATAATGACAATAGGCGTAACAGTAATACAGGGTGAGTCAAAATGATAGCACCAGTATTGAAATTGAAGGAACAAAATATTACTAGTACCCCATGTGACTTCCCTGTCTTGAGATCAGCTTAAACACTCTCGTAGGCATTGTTGCAAAGTGTTTGTGAAGCTGTTGACTGTTAATTTGATCCCAAGACAACAAAATTGTTTGCTTCAGTTCTGCAATGGATTGAAACTGCCTTCCATCCTTGTAGACCGCTCTTACCAGGATTCCCCACAGGTTTTCCATCGGGTTAATGTCTGGGGAAAGTGGTGGCCAATCCATGACACGCACTCCATTCTGCAGAAACCATTCCCAGGTTGTTTTTGCTGTATGAATAGGTGCGTTGTCCTGTTGATATATGAAGAACGGTTTTCCGCAACAGGCAGAAGATGAACTCCTAGCAACTCCTGATAGTCCACAGCCTTCATTCTACCAGAGGGGAAAGCAAGGGTTTTTTTGCCACGAGAGCTAAATCCTGCCCATACCATCAAAGATCCACCCCCTTGTTGACGCTTTGAAAACAGCGACTCTTCTCTTCTGACATCATGCCAGTAGTAGGACCAGCCACCCGGACCATCTAAGTTGAACTTCTTCTCATCACTCCAGATCATGTGTTCTCCAGGTCATGTGTTCAAGAGCCCAGGCCACTCGTTTGGTCTTATGTTGTGGTTTCAGTGCAGGCATCACTTTCAGTTTTTTGTATGCAAGCCATGTACATGATTTCGCAGTTCGTACAATTGTGGACTGTGATACCTGAATTGCAGGATGTGATGCAACAGATTGAGAGTGCGCTAGCTCTTTCATGACAAATCTTTTTTGCCGTGTTGAAAGAGCAGGATGGCGCCCAGTTGATTTTTTCGTCCCATAAGTATCTTTCTGGCGAATGAAATTGCTGCCAACTTTATGGGAACGCTTGATTCGTCTGCCAATTTCTCTGAGAGAATGTCCAGCTTTGTATAATTCTGTTTCAAGCTGTGTCAGTTGTTTAGCACGCCCCATTGTAAGATGCAGTGGAAATGAATTGTTTCACACGGAAATGAAAAATGATTTGGTTTTCATGTTTCTCATTATCATTTCTTAGCTTGTATGCAAAAAGGTGCCACAGGTTGGTCTCATTAGATAGAGGGGGATTGGTGGTGCTATCATTTCGACTCAGTTTACAAGTGGCAAATTGATGTTCTTGTTGATTTGCAATTTGCATATTATAAAACTTGTGCTTACCAAAAGAAAAAAGAAATAAAAGATTATTATATATGTTTTATGTTTTGAGTAGTTAGCGTATTCCTCTGTGGTGCTATCATTTTGACTCACACCTTAGACACACCTCATACGGATTCTTAAAGAAAAATTCTTGAAGTTTATTGTGACACAGTTAAAGATCATAGAGATAGATGTTAGAGAGGTGGAATCTTATCAGCGCCACAAGTCCGCCCAGTTCGTGGGATCACCAGGGCGGCGCTGCGGTTAGCACAGAGCCAGATTAGCAGATCCCAGTGTAGTTTAGTCATAGCCTAATAATAACTGTCATTATTAGGCTATGGTTTAGTATAGGCATGGTCTTTTAATCCTCTGGTCTGTACACTCGCGCGAATTCCATTGTTGGAGTCGACAATTGGACTGCTGTTTTTACTGAAGAGTCGATTTTTGTCCCCTCTATTGCTTGAATTTGGCTACAGCCCAAACTTAAAAATGTATTTTAACGATCGTACAACCTAACAAAACTGTCAGTTAATTGTTGCTGAACACTGTTAAGCTTAAAATACATTGATAAGTTTGGGCTGTAACCAAAGTCATGCAATAGAGGGGGCAAAAATCGACTCATCAGTAAATACAAAAGTTCAATTGTTAGCCTCCAACAATGGAATTCGCGCGAGTGCACAGACCATGGTATAGGGAAACTACTGAATTCATCTCCAAGTCTATAACAGCGAAAAAAATGTTAGATCATGAGCTAGATCATTCTATCACAACAAATGTAATTTTTGAATGCGACAAGGCCTTCCTACAGTGAACTGCAGTCAGTTTGAAGCGACGGGCAGATCGATCGCTGCATCCCCATGTTCGAGCAACGGCACCTGTTTAGTGGCGTTGTATCGAGTCAGTGATCACGTGATCAGCCCATTAGTATCGCCATCTTGTCAGACAGAAAACGTTATGAGTTTCCACCTCTCCTAACATCTATCTCTATAGTTAAAGATGTTCAATATGCCCCCCTGTAGTCGAACTCGTCCCTAACCCGCATTAACATGTCTCCATCAATCCCACGTATCGCTACCGTAATGCGTTCTTTCAGCTCGTCTAGGTCACGGGGAAGGGGTAAGGTGAAGACCTTGTCCTTTACACACCCCCATGAAAAGAAATCACAAGGTGTGAGGTCGGGGCTCCACGGTGGCCACTTTGCAAGTTCCAGGTTATTGTTTGTAAAGGACAAGGTCTTCACCCTACCCCTTCCCCGTGACCTAGACGAGCTGAAAGAACGCATCACGGTAGCGATACGTGGGATTGATGGAGACATGTTAATGCGAGACTACAGGGGGGCATATTGAACATCTTTAACTGTGTCACAATAAACTTCAAGAGTTTTTCTTTAAGAATCCGTATGTGGTATGTCTATATTCTCAATAGCTTTGATGTAATAAATTTTTAAAAGTGTGAAGTTCTTTTGTAATCACCTTGTATATCAATTAGTAATTATTTATTCGTGTCGATTAATCTGAATGAATTTTTAAAAAGATGCGAGCGCACTTCAGCAATGCTTCATTGATAAACAAAACTTAATATTGTATAATTTACATACGACTCGTCGTTACGATTGGATTGATATATCACATGTTGGTTTACTTAACTTTAGTGCACGTGCTTAAAGGGGTCGTTTTCTCGCACTAGCGTTTCTAATGTCACAATCGTGATTCCCGATCGTATGGCATGTGTCTCATATTACCAATAAAAGTTTTTAATGGGAGGGGGCACTCAAGAATCACATGACTGAGCTCAGGAAGGGTCTCTATCCAATAGCGAAAAGATAATTCGAAAAAGTTAAAGCATTCTCGACAAATCGTAGGGCATACAGACGGACAAACATATAAAGAGGGCGAAACCAATTATACAAGGGTGGGCTGAAAAGTAATGCCTCCATGGCTGTAACTTTATTTTTTAACCGATTTTCAAAATTCTTTTTGTATCTGATACTCACATTTCTCGTCTATGTAATGCACTATTCACTTTTCGACATAGTCCCCATCCCTTTCCACGCGTTGTACCAACGCGTGACTGGTCGGGTGAACCCGTCGGAGGGGAATTCCGGGGTTGTTGTCGACACCAAGACCGAACGGCAGGTTTCACCTCGTCGTCAGAACGCAACCCATGCCCCTTAAGGTGCTCTTTCCTCTTTGGGAAGTGGTGAAAGTCGCAAGGTGCAAAGTCTTTCATTTTTGAACTGCAGTTTTTCATCTTTGAACTGTAGGCGCTGCAACCCCCTCTCATGTGTGGCGATCGTTATCGTGCTGCAGAAGAGGATCCAAAGCTACCACCCGACTAGTCACGCGCTGGTACAATGCGTGGAAAGGGATGGGGACTATGTCGAAAAGTGAATAGTGCATTACATAGAGGAGAAATGCGAGTATCAGATACAAAAAGAATTTTGAAAACCGGTTAAGAAATAAAAAAGTTACAGCCATGGAGGCATTACTTTTCAGCCCACTCTCGTAACAAGAATATAACTCGTAAAACGATTTTCAAATATGCTGAAAAGAAGAATGTAAGACTTTGTTGTTTTATATTACAGTAATATCTTATATACAGCAATGGCGAAAACTGCATGTATTCGATGACTTCGATTGCAGCGTTCACGCGAATCCTTTCAAACACGCGCGAAATCAGAAATGAAATACTCGTATGTCTAAATGTTTTAAACTACCACGCCTGCGTTCTTTCACGGCTGGAGCCATTCATCCCTTCTTAATCGAAATTACTATAAACGTCAGGGGGTCTAGGCTGAACTCATCGACAAGCTGTCGATCTCGACAAAATCTAACCGTCGAAAAGTGGCATATTACACATTTATACACAAGTTTACACACGTATGGCTAGATGATATACATTGATATATACAAGTTTACAAACTTTTACACATAATTTTACACATTTATCCATGTATACACACATAAACACATACCTGTAGACACAGTATATTATTATTTTCACAGTTCAAGTTTCGTAGCACAAGAGAGTACTTCATGTATGTAAATATTTTTAAACAAGTTTTTGATAATATTTTTTAGAAAATGTGTATTGTAGAGCTATGTGTATTTAGCCTGCAGGCCGGAAACGAAGGAAAAAAGATTTTAATAAGAAATCGGTTGCTAAATTCTGAAATAACGATCGCCAAGCGCATAGTCGACTGCTCTTGAATTGTAAACAAGAATGTGCATAGTCGACTGCTCTTTAGGCAGTTGTCGATGGTCAAAGTCTACACTAGAAAATCGACGGTGTAGAGTCTGTACACTGTAGACTCTGTAGACAAGTAGACAAGTCTACACTGCAGACTCTGTAGGCACTGTAGACAAGTCGTGTTCATGCTTGCTCGAATCGACAAATGCGTCATTAACCACGTGACCATCGACATTTGTCGACAGTCGACTGCTTGTCGATGAGCTCAGCCTAGACCCCTATATTATTATTTTCACAGTTCAAGTTTCGTAGCACAAGAGAGTATTTGATGTATGTAAATATTTTTAAACAAGTTTTTGATAATATTTTTTAGAAAATGTGTATTGTTGAGCTATGTGTATTTAGCCTGCAGGTTTGAAACGAAGGAAAAAAGATTTTAATAAGAAATCTGTTGCTAAATTCTGAAATAACGATCGCCAAGCGCATAGTCGACTGCTCTTGAATTGTAGACAAGAATAAGGCAGTTGTCGATGGTCAAAGTCTACACTAGAAAATCGACGGTGTAGAGTCTGTACACTGTAGACTCTGTAGCCAAGTAGACAAGTCGTGTTCATGCTAGCTCGAATCGACAAATGCGTCATTAACCACGAGACCATCGACACTTGTCGACAGTCGACTGCTTGTCGATGAGCTCAGCCTAGACCCCCAGGAGAGAAAAATCGTTGTTGCAAAGCACTGTCGGGAAAAAATCTTGTAAGCATTCCAACGAGCTGATATCACTGTGGCACCAATGGAAATTTTAAATGCTAAGATTTTTTCAAGTTTAAAACTGAGCTTAATATTTGCCCTTTGTTCTATGTTTAATATTGGGAACGTCAACTAATGAGTGCGTGCGGTTGAACCACGAGAATATATAGGCGCGCGCAACTTTATTGTTGCAACAAGGATAGTTTATTGTATCATCAAATGGCCTTACCGTTTGCGAATTTTTTTCATCTTAATCTGCAGGGTAATTATAAATAAGGCGACATCATTCAGACCCTACTAGCGGCCGTTCTGGTAATCAGATTTTGACGAAACTTGAGATATATGTTATACAGACCACGGGGAAGAGAATTTTGCAATAAAAAACAAGCTAGTTCATATTTTGACGTATCGTCGCATGATTAATAATAATAACAAAAACAAGTTAGAAGCAGAGAAATTTAAAAAATCATTTGTTCAGTGTGCATTCTATTTATGTCAGTGACATGTTCAAAGCGCATTATTGCGTATTCCACAGTAGAGCGAAGGGTTTCATGAGGAATCGCAGTGCTATGGCGTGTTATGCTTGCTTTCAATTCGGGGACAGTCCTTATTCTTCCTCCATAGACATTATCTTTCAAATATCCCCACAACCAGAAGTCACAAGGGTTTAAGTCCGGTGAACGAGGAGGAGGCCATGCAGTTGGAAAAGTTCTCGAAATCACCCGATCATCTCAAAATGAGCATGAAGCAGTTCCTCCTTCACTTGTCGTGCAATGTGGGGTGTTGTACCATCTTGCATCAAGGCAGTAGTGTGTAAACATTGTCTTTCTTGTAAAGCAGGAATGGCTTTCTGCTGCAGAAGTTTGCGGTAACGAGCACCAGTGATTGAACATCTTTTAGTGCCTTGAGGAGTGTTCTCTTCAAAGAAAAAGGGGCCAAGAATGAAATGTGAAGTGAATCCGCACCATACAGTCACGGAATCAGAGTGCAAAAGCTTTTCATGCACAACCATCGGCTTTTCAGTACCCCAGACGCGACTGTTTTGAGCATTCACTGCTTCATCTGAGCCATGCATTATCGACAGAAACTGGCAAGCAAAATCAGTGCGTTTTTCCGGATCTTCACGAAGCAGCTTTTGAACCACCTGGATCTTGTATGGATACCACTTTAAAGTGGAACGCAAAACTATTTGTACCGTAGACCACGGAATAGACAAATCACGTGATACGGCTCGAGCGCTTGCTGAAGAATATTGGGAACTTGAAGCACTCTCCACGTCTTCCACAGTCTCATTTGCAATTCGTTTCCGTCCTCTCCCTGGCAGCACACCCAACTCACCAGTTTCTTCAAATTTCTTAATCATCTTTTCTAAACCTTTAATGGACATATTCCCATTTCGCAAGTCGATATTCTCTAGTGCAGCAGAAGCATTATTGCAGTTCTGGTAAAACAACTTCACCAATAAAGCTCGATCCTTTTTAGCTGAAGCCATCGTGAAGAATGACTTTACATTTAATTTCACTCTCATTTTAAAGCTTTTCTAATTTTACATCTCATTTGCATAACGTCTCTGATTGACTAAAAATTCTCAGATAGTTACAGTTAGTGACAAAAAATTAGCACCTCCATCATTTTCACTGAAATTCTTTTAATGAAACAAAATTCCAAATGCTCTTTTGGAATACAGACACTTAATATCTTCAGAAACAATCTAGCTTCATAAAAATAAATTGAATGTCCACTTAGAATTTTAAAAAAAAAATGTTTTACTCAGGTGATATTTCTGAGTGACAAAAAATTAGCATTAGCTACAAAAAAATCCTCTGAAGGGTGTTAATACGTGCTGGATTTGCCTTTTTGTGAAATTACCTCAAAGATACGATTAGGCATCTTAGTAATTAATCCTTTAATCAATGAATGATCTAAATTTTCCCAAGCATCAATGATGGCACATCTCAAGTCAGAAGCATTTTTGTACTCACGATTGTTTTCATACACTTTTCGTGATAGCAACCCTTAAACAATCTCAATGGGATTCAAATCAGGTGACATAGCTGGCCATTGCAGAACAGTGATTTTTTTTCCTCAAACCACCGTGTTACAACATTATCTTGCTGAAATAGCCAATCATTTCCAGCCATAATTGGTCCAAAATCAGGGAAAATGTCTTTCAGCATTGACAAATGCCCTTGTGCATTGATTCGTCCACTGAGAAACTTCAAGTCAGAATTCTTCTGGAAACCAATTGCTCCCCAGATCATTACAGATCCACCGCCAAGCTGTCTTCGTGAAAGAACTTGTTTTTCTTTTCGCAAATCGTGAAAATAGTATGAGAATCCATCTGGTCCGTCAAGGTTGAACTTGTTTTCATCTGTGAATATGACATTTTGCCATTCTGAAGTCCAACCCATGTATTTTCTAGCAAACTGAACTCTGTTTTCTTGATGACGGTTAGTGAGTGGTGGCTTCCTCTTGATGTGCTGTCGCAGAAGATGCGGGCAGTCATGGATCACACGCTGAACGTTTCGCAGATTTGTGTCGAGCTGCAGTTCATCACGAATTTGTTTTGCTGTTTGACTCGAGTTGGATACAGCTCTGACAATCTGGCCTTCCATTAAGAACTGGCAGGAGGTCTTCCAGAACCCTTGTAAACTGCATATTCCTGAGGATTTCTCAAATAGTTGGAAATAGCCTTTGGGCTTCTCTTCAAACGACGCCCAATTTCACCACGAATAGAGATGTTTTCTTGTTTGAAGGCATCAATTTGACCTCTTTCATACTCTGACAGCACTGAACCACGTCCCATCTTGTTGTATGTTTATTAATTAAGTTTTTCACTTGTAGTAATTGCTCTTACTACATGATAAAGTAAATATATCACCCCTACTTGAGTTAAATGAGCCTAGCTTTAGGGCGAAACCATTTTTTTGTAGCTGATGCTAATTTTTTGTCACTCAGAAATATCACCTGAGTAAAACAATTTTTTTTTTAAAATTCTAAGTGGACATTCAGTTTATTTTTCTGAAGCTAGATTGTTTCTGAAGATATTAAGTGTCT
>JAHWFO010064228.1:0-12790 GCA_023313115.1 Rhysida immarginata | reverse complement strand
TAAAACTGTAGATTTGTATAAAAAACGTACACACAGACCCACCCACAGACCCACAGACCCACCCACAGACAAACATCCTTCTTTATATATATAGAAGATATCTCAAGTTTCGTCAAAATCTGATTACCAGAACGGCCGCTAGAAGGGTCTAAATGGTGTCACTTTAATTATAACCACCCTGTACATTACATTTACTCGTTGAAAAGCTTTTGATTTCGGAATGTGTGCTTTGCACAAGAAGGTTAATGTCATTTTATTTTCGTCGCCCACCTTAAGCGAAAGAACACCCTCATTTGGTTTCTTATAAGAAATTAAGCAGGACATAAATTTTTCGACTCCTTATGATGAATTTTTTAATTATCACAGCTAAATATTTCATTCTCGTTAGGCAGCCATCTTCGTTAAGTTTTTAAAGTTTTCTCCGCGTAATTTCCACGGCGCATTCCCAAAGACGGCTTTTCATTATTAATTTTTGGCATTTCAAGATCGCCGTCGCGCTCTAATCGTTTCCCAGAAATAGAACACGCCGGTTGTTAAGTAGGCTTATTACAATGTCATTTAGCGATCCCTCTCTTTCACTCTCTCTCCCCGCCGAACTGGCGCTGCGAGTGGAGCAGCGAATTCCATCGGAGAATCGCGAAAGGTTTTCTCCATCAGCCAATATCGCGAACGATTACGAGGCCTCTTTATCAAGTCCTAACGCCTATGGAGTCGTTGTTGTGACTGTCGACATGAATATTGCTCTCTTCTGACCGTTACATGAATAAACGGACGTTTCTATGGAGTTCGGGAAATGCAGTCATGTCAAATCAAGTGACGGAGAAAGTGCTACATCCGTTTCCTTTTATATAATCTGACAAAAGGTTTGTTTAAAGCTGCTTTATTTAAATATTTGAGATACTCACGTTATATAGCACGCACTCTTGCATAGGACGCACTTTGGGGAAAAGTAATATACCGATACACATCTTTCAGTGTATAGATCCATTCTTGCTGCGAGAAACTAGCCATGTTGTTAGCAGTCGATAATAATGAATGTTGTTCGGTGGAAATGCAATTCAGTTCACAACGGGTAAAAAAAAATAATCGTAACAATAATGAATAAGAAAACGTGTTAGCAAATAAATTTGGAACTATTAAATAAGAATAATTTACGTTAGAAAAAAGTGTAACTTACTTAAATTTCTGTTTTCGTTCAATTTTTCTTGAAGTGGTATAATTTGAAGGAGGAAGATAAACAACGTTGGAGAATGGCTTATGCAACGTTGGGTATTTGAGAGAGCCTGTTCTCGCACTCGGAGTTGAAGGCTAAGGTCAAAAACTCTCACCGGTGAGAAGAGTTAGCGCTTGGTCGGTCAGAAATCCCAGTGAGAAATTTGTGACGTCATTTTAACGCGGTCAGAAACGCCAGTTAGTGCTGCTATGCCTAACCGGTTAGTCTCACCATCCTCACCGAGAAAAAGACGGTTAGCCCAGTGAGAAATTACGTCATCATTCTCTCACCGGTGAGGGTTTTTTACCTTAGCCGATGAAACTTTCTCTGCTGATAGATAGTCTCTAGATAACTTGTCCCATCCATTGTCATATTAAAGAGTAGTATTAGTTCCAATAATTTTGTATTAATCTTCTTACAAACGGCGAAATCGTCCCTATCGCTATCCGCCATGTTTTCGTAACTTGATTTCTTATCGTTGCCGGAAATGAATCCCATTTCATATGACTTGGCTCGTAAAGCCGTGTTTAGCGCTGATAGATGAGTCGGAGATTCGTAAACACTTGAAGATGGGTCGTACAACTTATCTACGAAGTACTGTATTCTTATAATCGAGTCAGAGAGCTATATCCGAATAAAATGAGTCCTATGATCTGGAAATTGCTGTAAGTGTACCGGAACTGTAGGAGTGCAACCAGGCCGGGGACGCAAACGAATCAGGCAGCAACACGCTGAAGAAGTTGCAACTGCTGTTGTGGAACAGGAGATGACTACTGTGCAGGGCACCAGCAGTGCACACGCAATAGCACGCCAAACAGATATCCCATATTGGACGGTGAGGAAAATATTGCATAAGATATTGACATTTTATCCCTATAAACTCGCTCACACCTGTTCAACAATTGCTTCCTGGAGATGAACGTACCCGAACTGACTTTTCGTTGAGATTTTTAGCACGTATGGAAGTGGATGATGCATATGGAGTGATGAGGCACATTTTTATTTGAATGGTGATATGAATACCCACAACTGCCGTATTTGGGCTGCATCCAATCCACAAGTGTGTCTGCCAACTCCTATGCATTCACCGAAACTAACAGTATGGTGCGGCTTTACTGCTTCTTTCATCATCGGCCCGTACTTTTTTGAAGAAATCCGTCCCCGTGGACCGGTGACTTGTTCCGTCAATTCTGCCAGCCAGATATGCCGATATGCTTGAGAATTTTGTGATACCACGATTACAGGAAAAGGGTTGTCTGGATTCTACCATTTTTATGCAGGATGGTGCGCCAGGTGCAGCAGATCTTGCGAAAACGTTTTTCAAACAACAGAATAATTAGTCGTGCATGTCTCATGGTGTGGCCACCCAGGTCGCCTGATCTCAACCCTTGTGATTTTTGGTTATCGGGATATTTGAAAAGCCTTGTGTATCAAGCACATGTTCCTGACCTCTCAACCTGAAAGGATCAAATAACGTTACTAAAGTTGGTTTGTACGGTATTTGTTCATTTGACAATTAGGTATTCTTTGTTTTCTTGAAATAAGCGCCCCCTATGGCCATTTTTGGTACTATTTTTTGTTTTTGCAGAAATCGAAACTGCATGTTCCACTAAGTATATACACCAAATATACATATTTTTTCTTGCCCACCCGGTATATCAATGGTCGTGTCACACATGGCATACTGTTTTAATACAGCCTAGAATGCAGCAGTAGTGAATGCAGTGAGTAGCTGAGCTTTATGGGTCTCCAATTGATTCGTGACGCTATCGGCTTTTGAATATTAACAGCTGCGCTAAACGGATCGAACATGTTGATCCTATTTTCGTCTTCAGCTTAATCTGCCCTGTTTATGTTTTAATGTAAAAAATATGTTCAAACTTCTATAATAATTTGTGATGATGATGATGATGATGATGATGATGATAATCCATCGCTCGTGTTTTGACGTAATTTTGCTTAAATAATGTATTTTGTTTAGTTGTTTATTTATTTATGATATTTTTGGGTTGCATGCTTCATCCTCCTCAGGCTCATGCTAGATGTTTTTTCTTTGTCGTTTCTTTATGCCTTACTTGAAAGCCGAGATTCCTCCCTGTTCAGCGCAGACACGAAATATTCTCCTCCATATTGGTTCGTTGTATCGAGGGCTTCTCTAGCATGAGATTTTTTTTTCGCGTAGGAAGAGTGATTGATGGTGATGAAATCAAGTTCGATAAGCGGCCGATGACATCCAATACAAGGCTGCCAAAAATTTTCGTCAAACCCCACCCCCTCAGGAGAATTTCTCCCTACCTAACCCCAATTCCCGTTGCGATAGAATTACAGAGAATCTGATTGGGGGTGGAGGAGCCCCTTTTCGGAAATCCTCTCGCTACTCATTAGCATATGGAAATTTCCCTCGTGGTTTCACGAATGCAAACCACAGACGATGACAGTGTACTTTTGTAGCCGCTCCTCCTGATACGCTGTTGCGAAAGTAGAGCTCAAACCGCTTCTAATTTTGCGTTACCTATACATGAAGTTTGCTGGATGGAGAGAGAGAGAGATTGACGAATTTGTTTATTTGGAAAAGTTTGAATTATTACATCTTCTTGGAATTGATTCGTACAAACCTTGCGTTGGTACAGGTATTGGACATTGAAACTGAAACACCTGGTAGAAATCCAAAATCTTTATTTAATAAGGTGTTGGGGCACGGTGGGCAGCCAGCATAGCAGCAACACGTCTTGGGAAGGATCGGTAGAGGTCCTGCACAGTTTGCAGAGGAATTTGTAGCCATTTCTCTTGACGCACAGTTGTAAGTTCAGCACGTGTAGGCGGTGGGGGGAAATGTTTCCTCACTCGATCCTCTAAGATACCCCACACAGGCTCGATAATGTTGTGATCCGGCGATTGAGCGGCCCACGGCAGATGCTGAAGCTCATTGTCATGCTCATCAAACCACTCTGCGACAATTTTTGCAGGATGAATGGGGCAGTTATCATCCTGGAACACTGCACCACCGTCTGGGAAGAGTGTTTGAACCATAGGGTGTAAATGGTCCTCCAAAATGGTCTTATAGTCCTTGGCAGTGACACGTCCCCCGAGAACAATTAGTGGACCCAATGTGTACCATGATATTGCACTCCAAACCATTACTGATCCACCTCCGTGTTTGACTGTGGGTGCCAAGCAGTCTGGGTTGTAGGCATCAGAGGGGCTCCTCCAGACGAATACCCTCCCTGTTGTTTGGAAGACAGTGTAGCTGGACTCATCCCAGAATATGACGCGTTTGAGGTCATCCAACGTCCAGGTTTTATGCGTCCGGCACCACTGATCCCGCTTGGAGGCATTTGTACTACTGATGAAAGGCTTCGGTAGCAACCCTGCCATGGATGTTGGATTTATGCAGGTAACGACGGATTGTCTTCGTGCACACAGGTTCCTGGAGGTGTGTATTCATTTCTGCTGCGGTGGTTTTCCGCTTTCGTGCAACAATCCTGGTCAATGTCCTCACGTCTCTTTCCGACAACTTCCGTTTTCCCCTGCAGTTGCTCCTCCTAGACGTGGTTCGTCCTTCCTGTTCATATGCACACATCACCCTGGATACTGTAGCACGTGAGACATCACAAAGTGTGGCAGTTTTGGACACAGATGCACCTGCTAGACGCGCCCCAACAATCTGCCCTCTTTTGAAGTCGGATATGTCTACCATTATAGCGCTCTGCACAGACAATTTGAAGCTTACTATCGAACTTTTCTACTGGGGTGACTACCAAGAACTCTGACACGTGATTCATTGATATGCATACGATTAATTTGCCTAGCAGAAGGTTCTATTCAGCCCTGGGGGTATCCAGTGCTATTTGCGAAGGTGTTTCAGTTTCACTGTCCAATTTTGTATGTACCACTCTTCAACCAAACAACTGCCAATTGCTCAGAACATGAAATCTGCTTCTGAGTTGCCTTTCCAAAACTGATCATACTGGTTCGATTAAGGTGTGAGTCAAAATGATAGCACCACAGAGGAATACGCCAAGTACTCAAAACATAAAACATATATAATAATCTTTTATTTATTTTTTCTTTTGTATGACACTACTGGCAAACACAAGTTTTGTAATATGGAAATCGCAAATCCCATTATCAATTTAATCAACAAAAACATAAATTTGCCACTTGTCAACTGAGTCAAAATGATAGCACCACCAATCCCTCTCTACCTAATGAGACCAACCTGTGGCACCTATTTTGCATACAAGGTAAGAAATGATAATGAGAAACATGAAAACCAAATCATTTTTCATTTCCGTGTGAAACAATTCATTTCCACTACATCTTACAATGGGGCGTGCTAAACAACTGACACAGTTTGAACGAGAATTATACAAAGCTGGACATTCTCTCAGAGAAATTGGCAGACGAATCAAGCGTTCCCATAAAGTTGTCAGCAATTTCATTCGCCAGAAAGATACTTATGGGACGAAAAAATCAACTGGGCGCCATCCTGCTCTTTGAACACGGCAGAAAAGATTTGTCATTAAAGAGCTAGCGCACTCTCAATCTGTTGCATCACATCCTGCAATTCAGGTATCACAGTCCACAATTGTACGAACTGCGAAATCATGTACATGGCTTGCATACAAAAAACTGAAAGTGATGCCTGCACTGAAACCACAACATAAGACCAAACGAGTGGCCTGGGCTCGTGAACACATGACCTGGAGAACACAGTGGGACACACTCATCTGGAGTGATGAGAAGAAGTTCAAATTAGATGGTCCGGATGGCTGGTCCTACTACTGGCATGATGTCAGAAGAGAAGAGTCACTGTTTTCAAAGCGTCAACAAGGGGGTGGATCTTTGATGGTATGGGCAGGATTTAGCTCTCGTGGCAAAAACAACCCTTGCTTTCCCCTCTGGTAGAATGAAGGCTGTGGACTATCAAGAGTTGCTAGGAATTCATCTTCTGCCTGTTGCGGAAAACCTGGGTGGACCGTTCTTCAAATATCAACAGGACAACGCACCTATTCATACAGCAAAAACAACCTGAGAATGGTTCCTGCAGAATTGAGTGTGTGTGTCGTGTTGGCCACCACTTTCCCCAGACATTAACCCGATGGAAAACCTGTGGGGAATCCTGGCAAGAGCGGTCTACAAGGATGGAAGGCAGTTTCAATCCATTGCAGAACTGAAGCAAACAATTTTGTTGTCTTGGGATCAAATTAAGAGTCAACAGCTTCACAAACACTTTGCAACAATGCCTACGAGAGTGTTTAAGCTGATGTCAAGACAGGGAAGTCACATCGGGTACTAGTAATATTTTGTTCTTTCAATTTCAATACTGGTGCTATCATTTTGACTCAGTTTACAAGTGGCAAATTTATGTTTTTGTTGATTTGCAATTTGCATATTATAAAACTTGTGTTTACCAGTAGTGTCATGCAAAAGAAAAAATAAATAAAAGATTATTATATATGTTTTATGTTTTGAGTACTTGGCGTATTCCTCTGTGGTGCTATCATTTTGACTCACACCTTATATTCAAATCTGGCGAATGAGCGGGCTGTGTTTATGAGTGCGTTCTTCTTGAAAAATGGCGTTATTGTCAGGGAACAAAACCTGTACCACTTCGAAATAACCCCCATTCCAATCCAAACATTGTTTGCAACGATTTGGCAGCTTCTCGAGCCCTCTTCTGATAGAATCCATGGTCACGGGACTCAAACTCCCGGAATGCGTTTTCGACGTCTGCTTGGGTTAGGAATGATTTCCTCCGGAGAAAATTGTCCAGGCTCTGGAAAAGATGGTAGTCGGTAGGGGAGAGGTCCGGAGAGTACGGGGGGTGTGGAAGCATGTAGAAGGTCGCCTTGATGATGCACAAGTGCAGGTTGTTGCTGACAGTTTTGTGTGCATACGATGCAGTTCACGACAGTAGATCGCAGCGGTGATCGTCTCCACCTGCTTCAGGAAGCTGTAATGCACTACACCACGGATGTTCCACCAAACTGTGACCATGAGCTTCATGGGCTGCAACGGGGGTTTAGGGAACTGTCGCGGGAACCGACGCTCTTTTTGGTTTTCCGTAAGTTCATGTGGGACCCATTTGTCCTGCTTTTTCACCTTGCCGATGGTCCTAAGGTGTCTACTGACAGTCGATGCTGATACCGCATTTTCCCGTGCAAAGTCCTGAACAGTTTTTGACGGGTCCTCTTCCGCAGATCGCTTCAGATCAGCGTCATTCAACAACACGTTGGGCGGTCTGCCGCGTGGCTCATTTGCCAGGTCCGTTACTCCCACCTGGAATTTAAGGTGCCTACACCGAATACCTTATTGACGTTTCGAGAGGCGTTGGATGCAGTACTGTGATTCAACCTGAACTCGTCGTAAGGCATTATCACACGTCATGACTATCTTCGCTTGGGATCAAACGCTATTAAATATCATCGCAAACATGGAAATTTCAGGCAGCTGGTCGCTGATAGGTTTATCTCTGGGAATGTACCACTTTGTTATGGGTACTTGCTACTAAACGTGGAGACCGTGCTGAAGCGCGGAACCCACCTTGAAATCCGGCATTTGATATGCAATGACTAAGGTGGATTTTTGCGATGAACCATATTAATCGATTGACGAACCATATTAATCATAAACTTTGAGATAGGTCGAGTAACAGATGGAAACTCAGGCACGTGCGCCCACAATAATTTGGTTGTTTAGATTGTTTTAGGAAGGCTGAGCCATTTGTATATTGAATTTGAGTATCCATCCTGTACAGTCTCCTTTAAATGCGACTAATATATTACGAATTATTGACATTGTCTTAAGTACGATGCATTTGATGATCTCATTGTTTGCCGTAGCTAATGTTGCATTGGAGCTCCACTAATGACTGTTTGTCATTGCATTCGTTCCATTTAACACAACCATGGACCTACGTAGAGATTACGTTAAGCAATTAGCAACTTAAATACAGGTATTGGACATTGAAACTGAAACACCTGGTAGAAATCCAAAATCTTTATTTAATAAAGTGTTGGGGCACCGTGGGCAGCCAGCACAGCAGCAACACGTCTTGGGAAGGATCGGTAGAGGTCCTGCACAGTTTGCAGAGGAATTTGCAGCCATTCCTCTTGAAGCACAGTTGCAAGTTCAGCACGTGTACGCGGTGGGGGGAAATGTTTCCTCACTCGATCCTCTAAGATACCCCACACAGGCTCGATAATGATGAGATCCGGCGATTGAGCGGCCCACGGCAGATGCTGAAGCTCATTGTCATGCTCATCAAACCACTCTGCGACAATTTTTGCAGTATGAATGGGGCAGTTTTCATCCTGGAACACTGCACCACCGTCTGGGAAGAGTGTTTGAACCATAGGGTGTAAATAGTCCTCCAAAATGGTCTTATAGTCCTTGGCAGTGATACGTCCCCCAAGAACAATTAGTGGACCCAATGTGTACCATGATATTGCACCCCAAACCATTACTGATCCACCTCCGTGTTTGACTGTTGGTGCCAAGCAGTCTGGGTTGTAGGCATCAGAGTGGCTCCTCCAGACGAATACCCTCCCTGTTGTTTGGAAGACAGTGTAGCTGGACTCATCCGAGAATATGACGCGTTTGAGGTCATCCAACGTCCAGGTTTTATGCGTCCGGCACCACTGAACCCGCTTGGAGGCATTTGTACTACTGATGAAAGGCTTAGGTATAGCAACCCTGCCATGGATGTTGGATTTATGCAGGTAACGACGGATTGTCTTCGTGCACACAGGTTCCTGGAGGTGTGTACTCATTTCTGCTACGGTGGTTTTCCGCTTTCGTGCAACAATCCTGGTCAATATCCTGACGTCTCTTTCCGACAACTTCCGTTTTCCCCTGCAGTTGCTCCTCCTGCACGTGGTTCGTCCTTCCTGTTCATATGCACACATCACCCTGGATACTGTAGCACGTGAGACATCACAAAGTGTGGCAGTTCTGGACACAGATGCACCTGCTAGAAGCGCCCCAACAATCTGCCCTCTTTTGAAGTCGGATATGTCTCCCATTATAGCGCTCTACACAGACAATTTGAAGCTTACTATCGAACTTTTCTACTGGAGTGACTACCAAGACCTCTGACATGTGATTCATTGATATGCATACGATTAATTACCTAGCAGAAGGTTCTATTCAGCCCTGGGGGTATCCAGTGCTATTTGCGAAGGTGTTTCAGTTTCAATGTCCAATACCTGTAGGTAATCGTGTATAACACTGCCTCCTATAAATTTAAGCTTTCTTTGGGTTTAAGCTTCGCTCAATCTGTCTGCCTGTAGGTTTTCGTTTTTTTGTGTTTGTGGTAAAAATTAGTTTCAAATTAGTTGCAAATGTCGCCAAAAGGTGGCGCTGTACGCTGCAGTCGCCATATGGAGCCCGGGAAATAGGATATAAAATACGTCTTTTCAGGCAGCCATTGCAATCACATCACAATCGATTCAAAATGTGCACCTACGTACAGCGCCATCTGTTGACAACATTTGTAACTAATTTTGAAACTTCCGTATCAGATCTTTACCATTTGTTTCATTCTTCTATCGATCTCCGTTTCCGAGATATTTACTCTTAAAATCGGGGAGTCCTTTCTGGGACGTCTTGTTGGGGAAGGTGGAATGTATAGGAAATGGTGAAGTGAGCAGTACAAAAGAAATACAGAGGGATCCAAAAATGTGCTCAGTGTTTGATAGTCCATATCTTGTTACAAATTTGACTTGCAGATACAATTTTTTGGCACTGTTAGAGGTAAGTTCTTATAAACGCCGCTCTTATATCCGGCCTCTTTATATCCGAGGTTTAAAATATCAGGAAAGAATTTTGCCCAATATTAAAGTTTTGAAGTCAGTGAGTACCACTGTGATAGGTCCATTGGGCCTTTTTCACGGTTTAATAATTTGTCAGGAGGTATTTTAGAAACGATTCTAAAAAATTCAGTTTTCTGGTATCGTCATTGTAAGGTAAGATTCGGAAATTATCGATTTTTCCCACGTGTCCTGTGGTTATAACATGTTCCGCGAACGCAGACTTCTCGGGTTTGTGATTCCTCATATGGCTGAAGTGTATCCAACACGAGCCGCCAATTCTTTTTCGGTATCTACGGGTTCGGAGTACACCATTGATTTTATGCTTCTCCATAAAAAAAATCCATCGGTGTGAGATCTGGCGATCTCAGTGGCCAAGCAACTGGTCCGCCACGACCAATCCAACGAGCAGGATATGTCTCATTTAGGTAATCTCTAACTGCTCTTGTGTAATGACCTGTTGAAACCACATCAAATGTCTGGTCATTAGTGGAACATCTTCAAGAAGACCAGGGAGCTGCTCCTTTCCTCCTTCAGGAAACCAAGGTATGTTTTCCCGTTAAGACGGCATGGTAGGAGATATGGCCCAATCAGGACATTGGGAATCATGCCAGCCCAAATATTCAACGAAAAACGATGCTGAAAACTGTTAACATGTGTTGCACATGAGTTGACATGAGACCACAGACCAACTGTTTCCACGCGTACATCAATCCATCATAAGTTGTTGCGAATTGTGCTGTGAAGCAAATGGCGGTCATTTCGAACAATTACTTTAAAAGTTATTCCAGTAGATTGCTTGTGTTAATTGTTAAAAATAAAATAATCTAGGCCTACCAACGCACACTGCGTCCCGGTGTCATTTGATGGTTCAATGCAGTATTGGAAGTAAACGGAGCTGCGGGGACCCCCATTTTCATATGACAAAAAATACTTCTAAGGACCTCTTCTATCATCTCCCAGAAAATCTGGACTCAATTTAAAAACACCCTGTATATGCTATCCTAAAGTCGTAAGCTTTACAAATTCTTTCTAAACCTCTAGTCATAAATAAAGGAAAAAACAGAAAACACTACTCCACATAGAAAACTTTTTTTTTACTGACTCAAATGTACATCTGAGTCAGTAAAAAAATTTTCTATGTGGAGTAGTGTTTTCTGTTTTTTTCCTTCATTTATTAAGGTATCCACAGTTTCGGCTAATTTTCTATTCTAGTTGCAGTACATGTACTAGAACAAATGTACAGTCTTGCAATATTTTTGTTTTATTTTCCATTTCCAATGCACTGTGCAAATAAAATGTTTTATTCTGAACCCTGCATTAATATTAGTAGTGGTCTAATACTTTTGTCAGGGGGTTGTAGAAGTCTTTATCAAAATACACATGAAAGACAATTTTTCGAAACGACGCACCCGTCGGTTCAGAGGGACTATGCAGCAATCGATGACGTCAAAACAATGAGCCCTGCTGTTTCCACTACTTTAACATTGATTGTCCCATCTGTGTAATAAGTAGTGATGTCCGTTGGATCCGGATCTGAAAATATCCGGATTCGGATCTAGAAATATCCGGATCCGGATTTCGGATCCTTTTGCTGGATGCGTATTAAGACTAATTAGGACTTAAGAGGACTAGGCTATCACTTAATAAAAACATTTATAAACTGCTTTCAGGAAAAGTTTGCATATACACAATTTCCTGATATAGGATCCGAATTTCGGATCTCGGACCCAAGATCCGGATCTCAGATCTCGGACCCAAGATCCGGATCTCAGATCTCGGATCCAAGATCCGGATCTCGGATTTCTGACCAAGATCCGGATCTCGGATCTCGGACCTAGGTCCGAAAAAAAGATCCGGATATCCGGTTCTTGACATCACTAGTAATAAGTAATCTGTGCTCCCTCTATTGGATCATAAATGTTACATGTTCTGCATCAAATGCGTAACATTAGCTGATAGTTCTGTTACCAGGTACGATTGTAAAAGACCATGATAATATTGTTAGTAAGTGAAAATTTCCTCATTAAAAATTGTATCCGTTTTCTTAGAATATACTTTCTAATGCCATTTCCATCAATAATGAAAAGGTGTTGCATGTAATATCTTTCTATTTTACCAGGCAATCAGTTGCCCGATTTTTTTTCAAATAATCTAATTTATTTAAAAACTTTTACAAAATGGTATATTGCGTATAAATATAAATTAGTAGTGATATTAGTCATACACTTTTTCAGATTCAGTCAGAGTATTATTAATTGCTTTCGGTTTTTAGGTCATTAATCATTTGAACGTGACCACCTGGTGATTTCTCATTGGCCACACCTACTGCAGCAGAAGTATTAGCTGTGAGCTAAGTGGATAAAAAGTAGTCGACATTTAAATGAAATCGAAACACGATAATGACCTTCTCAGCTGTAATTATATTGGATTTGGTTTTGAGATATTCGATAATATGAAATGCTTTGTTTGGATTTAAGCTAAATTAAAAGGAGGTTTCCCTTTTTCTTTCTAATTAGAAATGAGGTCTATAGGTATTATTTAAGTTATATTATGAGAATGAGTTAAAATGAGTTATGTTTGGATTACTCTGGTGGACATGAAATTTCAACAGTAGAAACTTAATTTTTTATATGAGTTTATATGTAATAACAAACAATAACATGCAAGTGACAAAATAAAGAAAAGTATACAATGGAATGAAGCCAAAAACTGTGGACACAACTATAGAAAGAAAAATAACTCCGAAAACACTATTCCACAT
>JAHWFO010064221.1:17705-29164 GCA_023313115.1 Rhysida immarginata | reverse complement strand
GGTACCATAAATTGACCTTATATTCAAAAGCGTTTAATATAGACGATTCAAAGGTGGCGCAACCTGTAATTACATCGCTAAATTAAAATAAAAAGATAAATAGAAAACACATTTCCACCAGATTTTAAAATATTTTCTGTACGTATGCATATTTCAAAGACCTTAATCTTAACAAATGAAAAGATGTGCACAACGACCGCCATCTTATATGGTGTATGCAAAGAAAAAATTACGAAACTTTAACAATTAAGGTAATTCCTTATAACAAAAAAAATTTAAAAATCTTAACTATCAAGGTGGTTGTTTCTCTGCAAACATTCCAAGAAGGAGCTTTAGTTGCGACAAGCGTTCGTCACATGCGCGTTCCCATATCAACAATGCTTAATAGATAAACAGAAAGAAATAATATGTTCATTCTTGACGAACCGATTCTTATTTGACACCTTGATATTCTTTACGGTCATTGTTTTAGCACATCGCAATCAATTTGAAGGGGGTCCATGAAAAAGCCTGAAAAAATAATCCGTTTTGATTAACGAATATTTTGGTCCTTAGTCGACTAAATGTCCAACTCGATATTGCCGCGACTATATCGAATTACAGGGGGGGTGGGTCGACGAAAAAGGTCCGCCTCAGTGGAATTTTTGAAAGACGCCCCCTCACCCTGGGTATGAATACATTGTTGTTTGGTTTCCGGGATAATCCACAACATAGACTGGTAAAAAAAAAAAAAAAAAAAAAAGCCCAATAAAAAATTGTTTCAACGTTTTATGCCTAAGTTCGACGAATGTCAGACGAACAGCATTAAAAATATTATTTTTTAACAAATAGAAGAAACCCCTAAATCTTCCCCTCTCTCCCCGATGATGCACCAGCCATATTGGCAGCCATTTTTTATTTGTGGCGAGGCTGATCTAACAGCAGTTCAACAGTTTAAAACCGTAAGGCCGCAGATTAAAGAGAAGACATTTTTTTCTCCTTAATCTAGCCATACGGGCCAGATTTAGCACTTTTGGACCTAAAATTGACCGTAGCACTTTTTAAGTTGTAGCACCATAAGAATTAACAATAATTTATATAATTGTTAATAAAATTTTAAAAATAAAATACTAAAACATTTTCAATTAAATTTCACAAGATGGTTGTCTCTACTCGCCCACATAAACAGTGGGATGCATTACAATTATACTTCCAAAGAGAGTATAAGAGTTCCTTTGTTTTTTTCCTTCCTTCCGCCAGTGTTTTATAGCCTAGGTAATTATTGTTAAGTTAATAAAGTTTAATTACTAATTATTATAAAATATTTAACCAAGCAAATTGTCACAAAGCCAATATAAATATTTTAGATTTAGCGATTCAATTATTTCAAGAAATAAATTCCGAAAGTGTTTATGTGAAATAAAATATGGCGATAATGTGTATTGATACATGAATTTTATTTAACAGATTTATTTCATCCACACTTTACATTTTATGCAGCTTTTTGCGACTGCATTTTTCAAAATGCAACTTACAAAATCCAAAATGTATTTTGCAGAAATAAAATTCATTCTATCGAATTAAAAATGCATTTTGCAGAATAAAAAATCTAACTTGCACTTTCTCCCAATTTCTTATTCTTTCTATACACAATTCCCCCCTTCAATCTTAGGATTTGAAAATTCCATAAGTAGGTCTTTTTATTTTGGAAAATATGTTTTGTTTCACAAGCTGCATTTTAAATTCTGCAAACGGCATTATTAAATTTGAGGAATCCATTTAAGAATTAGCAAAAAATTGTATTCTACAACCTGAATTTTAATGTCGGAATATACATTTTTTATTTTTTTTGCAAATTATTTTTCTGCAAAATGCATTTTTAATTCGATAGAATGAATTTTATTTCTGTAAAATACATTTTGAAAAATAAAAAAACGCAGTCGCAAAAAGCTGCATAAAATGTATAGATTAATTTGTTAAATAAAATTCATATATCAATACACATTATCGCCATATTTATTTCTTGAAATAATTGAATCGCTAAATCTAAAAAATTTATATTGGCTTTGTGACAGTTTGCTTGGTTAAATATTTTATAATAATTAGTAATTAAACTTTATTCACTCAACAAAAATTGCCTATAAAACACTGGCAAAGGGAATAATAAAGACAAAACAATAGAACTTAAAAATTGGAAGGTATTTCAAAACTTCAATTTATGAAAACTATAAATGAATATGTGCAATTAGAAACTAGTCTTTGTTGAGGTTAATAAAGTTTTATTACAAATTATTACTTTTAAACGTTGTCCTTCCATAAAAATTTTATGGTCTAAACACTGTAAACTAGCAAAATATGAATAACTGCTGCAGGCATTTATATGTTTTAGATTAAATTTTTATTTTGACAATCTCTTTCTAATAGAAATTTGGCCCTTTAAAGGGCCTTTACTTAATAAAAAACGATGAAATCAGTTGGAAGATGCATGCGTTCGTTTTCACGAGGTACGGACGACTGCTGTCTTCGTTTGCAGATTCAACAATGCTATCGACAATCGAACAGTGTAGTGAAAAGACACGAGCGGTCCGGGAGCAGAGCTTCCATAGCACACTCGCCCATAACGTAACCAAGGGAATTATACTGAGTTAGACGAGAAGCCTGATGTCCCTCGAGAGTCATCCTGAGAATAGAGTCCTAACTGGTAGGACGAGGAATAAGATTGTTGATTAACGTAGAGATAGCCCTGAGCATTTGCGGCTAAGATATCCAGAAGACAACCTTATTTATGTCATCGAAATTAACTTCCAGTACGTGAAGGAGTCTTCGTATCCTTATGGGACCCCTAAGAGCTAGAGGGTGGACCAGTATACTGGCTACCAAGGGATTGTCGTGGGTCTCAATTTTAAGAAGCAATTTCTTAAGGAACATTTGGACGTAGCTACCAATGAGGCCTTCATAAATGGAAGAGTTGTTGGCAACTCTCCTGTCGAGCTGAACAATGGTCCTGAGGGTTACATATTGGAAGGTCTGTAGTTCACTCCACCTTGATTTGCATATAGACGCCCAGGCAGGCATTCCATGGAGCAAGATGGTGCAAGAGTTTATTGTCCAATCCAAGGGCACTGTCTCTCCCCAAGAGCGCAATTAGGCTGAACTTTGCCTTTTTAGCCTTGTTGAGGGCATATTGGACATGGTCATTCCAGTTTAGCTTAGAGTCAAATTTTACACCAAGGTACTTGTTGCTTCTTCACCTTGACATTAGTGAGCTTGATGAACTCTTGAGTGGTAACACTCCAGTCGTCCTAGCTATTGACCTAAACGCCAAACACCCAAGCTGGAACTCCAGAACGCAGAATTACAATGGCGTGATTCTCTATAGGTACATACAAGGTAGAGATGATATCATCGCTGCTGGACCTGTCGCCACTCCCCTGGTAGTGACGTTTTGGACATCTCGCTCTTGAAGGGTTTCTTCAAACCGTACAATATCTTCACGATTGATGACCTTTCTTCTGACCACAAGCCTGTGGCGTTGAACTTTGACAATGTCGACATAAATTTCCGAGAGGAAATGATACATCATCAAGACTGGAAGCTCTACAAAGACATTCTTAAGGAATATGGCTGCCATCCCGACGTTGCTTACTGTACAGAGGACATCAATCAACGTGTTGAAGACATCACCAGATGTATTAACAGTGCCATAGAAGCTAGTAAGTATCCATCAGAGAATAAACCTCCTCATCGAATCCAACGCCTAATTTCTGAAAGAAACAGGACCCGTAGTCTATGGCAACGCTATCGTGAACCTTGGCTCAAAACCAAGTATAACAGGCTAGTGCGAAGAGTCCAAGAGGATATAAAAGAGCTTCGCGATGCTAGATGGAATGAAAAACTCAAAAGCTTGTCGGCTCGCGACAATTCCATTTGGAGTATGGCCAGAGCTTTACAGAAAAGGAAGAATGATACGCTTCCTCCACTACGTACTCCACAAGGTGACTATGTGCAAACTGATCAGGACAAGGCCCAAATCATTGCAGATTCACTGGAAATGCAGTTTGTTACTCCTACCAACGATAAGCCCGACAGCCAACTTACTCAGCGTTGGAAGAAGGTATTGTCAACTTTGATTTAACGAAGTACAACATCGAGGGATCGCCAACGTCAAAAGTAAACTGAAAAAGAAGAAGGCTCCAGGAAAAGACAAGGTGAGTAATAACGCCCTTATGAATCTCCCAAAGAACTTTATTGACTTTCTCACCAATATCATTAGCGACTGCTGGAAATTTTCTTACTTCCCTGTGACTTGGAAGAAATCTATTGTGTTGAGTATCCCCAAGCAAGGGCAAAATCCTGCAATTCCCGCGAGCTACCGACGCATTAGCTTGCTACCCTCGATGTCCAAGGTGTTGGAGAGAACGATCCTCGTCAGATTCCAAGATCACTGTCTAGCAAATGACCTGTCTCGGGAAGAGCAGTTTGGCTTTCGTGCTGCCCACTCTTGTCCGATGCAGATATGGAGGCTCGTTGAAGACCTGAGCACCCCCCTGAACCTATCCAGGTACTGCGGGGTGGTATTTCTCGATGTCAGTAAAGCTTTTGACGAAGTGTGGCATGAGGGCCTTGTCTACAAAATGATCAGAGACGGGTTCCCTGCCGATTTGATTTTAATGGTGAAATCCTTTCTTGACGGCAGATCCTATCAAACCAAAGTTGGAGAAGATTTTTCCACACCCCGTGTTGTAAGGGCCTGTGCTATTTAATTACTTTGTACCCGAATCCCGACAATTGTAATTTGTAATTTTATGCGGATGACACTGCCATTATGACATGGGCACACCAGCCGGCTCACGTTATCACTCGGCTGCAGTGCGACTTGAAGCAGTTCGAAGACTGGTTTAACTGCTGGAAGTTGAACCTTAACGTCGGAACGTGAGGAAGGCTTTGTACCTCAATAGGAAGCTCAAGCATCCCCCAGATTCTCTTGTTCTGTTCAATAAGAAACTGGACTGGGTGGACAACTACAAGTATCTGGGAGTTATCATTGACTCAAGACTCTCATGGAACCAGCATATGTCCTATGCTCTGAACAAAGCGAAGAAGGCTAAGTACAGTATCATAGCTCTCATGGGTCGCAACAGCGCCCTCAGCATTGACAACAAGCTACTTCTGTACAAATTGATTGTCTGGACCATACTCCTCTATGGCATAACTGCGTGGGCGACTATCTGCAAAACCAGATGGAGTTAACTACAGTCATTCCAGAATGTTACCCTGAGGACCATTGCCCAACTGGACAGAAGGACGGTGCAAAACCTATCCATCCACTTGGATTTAAACATGGCCCATATCGGAATGTTTATACAGGACCTCCTTTTGATTACGATACAGAAGAAGACTCACGACAATAAGCTTGTGATAGGGATACTGAAGAACTCAATGAATATGAACTGGCATACGAAGTATCGTAAACCGAGGCACGTTCTTGACATCAATTTTGAAGATATTAGCAACGCCTCTTTCTCAGACTACTGGAAGAAGTGGTAATCTTCTTTCTCCTTGTATTTTTACTTCGTTTGTTTTTTGTTTTTGACAATCGTCTATCTTCTTTTTTTATAATATGGAAGACCACTTGGGTTGGTTAGGCTTCTTGACTACCTCAGTGTATTTCATTTCATGTGAAAGCGCTGCTCTCGTCCCATCCTAACAAATGTACACTTCACTGTTCGATTGTCGTAGGTCTTCACCCAGTCCAGTTTTTTTTTGTCATATAAGGCCAGGGTCCCTGGAGGATACTGTGGTCTGCTTCTAGTCTAGACAGTCGTCAATCAAATTTTCCTCCACCAAGAGGAGGCAATTTTCTTTCATACTTTGGATGACCTTTGTGGGTACATCAGGCTTCTTTTCTTGTTCAGTGTATTTCCCTTGGAATATGATTATGAAGGGTGAGATTATGGAAGCTATGCTTCAAGTTCCACACGAATACCGACACACTACACTGTTCAATTGTCGGAGGATTCTTGCGTTTAAGTGTAGTGTACATAGCTTTACATTTGTCAACATTGAGCATTAACCTCCATTTGTCGAACCAATTCTAGTGCACTGAAATTTCTAGTGACTTTCTATTTTTATGACTAACATGTAATTTTTTAAAGTATTTTTTATGAATTTAATATTGTTATCATTAGTTACGCCGTCTTCATCTTCGGTCTCGACCTTGACGAGTTGTATATGTCCTAAGTTTCCATCAGAAGCAATGTTGCCAACTTGGGGGGATTCCCCCTAGATTTAGGGGGAAACTTTTTTTTAAGGGGGATAAATGGGGGAAAAATATTTTGGGGGTAAGTTTTGAAAATATTAGCTTAAATTGAAACAATTGAATTTGAATATGACATGCGTCAATTACAAGAAATTGTAGCGTGCGTTCGCGCCAATCAGGAGCGGCCATCTTGATAAACTACTTTACGGATTAGATTGCAAATCAAACATATTAGAGAATCTAAAGCTACATAGAACCAAATGTACGATGTTATTGAAAAATGTTATTCCTCCTTGTCTTTTTGACGATTTAATTGCTGATGTAGGAAATAGTCCTTAATCAGTAACTACATTTTATCGGGTTCTGGAATTAGATCATTGTGCAGTTTCAGATGTAGATGTCATAAACTTTAAATTTGAACCTCATGTGATGCATACGGCATCGATTTATTTTGGTTATGATTTTGAATGTGTTTCAAATTCATTGCCAAAATATGAAGTGAATGATGCAGAGAATTCATAATTACACTTTGCAAACAAATTCAGCAGAGGCTTCCGTCAAACATTGCCCTTTTGCAACAAGTTTCTATACTAAATCCTTCGGTTGCAACTTCCCAAGTGAAACCATCTATTAGAGACTTGGCAATGCAATTAGGCTTTTCTCCTGCAGAAATATCTAAAATTAAGATCCAGTGGGCTAATTTAAATAATAAACAGTGGGCAAAAGTAGATACTGCAGAAACGTTTTGGGCTGAAGTAAATAAAGATGTGGACTCAGCAAACCACCAAAGATTCACTGAATTATCCAAGTTGGCTATGAAAGACTTGTGCTTACCAATCAGCAATGCTGCTGTAGAAAGAGCGTTTTCAGAATATGGCTTGGTAAAAACAAAGATTAGAAACAAGATATCACTCGAAGTTGTTCAATCAGTGATGACCATAAGGTACCAACTTAAACGACAAGGAATTAATTGTGTTCAGTTTGAATCTACAACACCCATGTACCAAAAATTCAATCAGACAATGTACGATCACAAACTGACTGCCATGGAAAATGTACTGGAAACACTAAATGTTTAAATTGTCATTGTATATTTTCATATAAATAAAATGAAATTAAAAAAGTATTATGTTTTTTTTATTTTGGAATTTGGGGGGATATTTAGGGGTTTTTCAAAAATTCTGGTGGAATTTGGGGGGATGGGTGACGACATCTGGGGGGAGAATGAGGAAAAAAGTTGGCAACACTGATCAGAAGCTTCACGATCGGTCTCGCGACAGTCCCAAGTCGAGTTGCCCATGGGCGAACACAGATCGGAGCAGCTATAACCCCAAGTAATGCAGCGATTGACGCTGAGACTTGTTGATTGTCATCGCGAAGCAAACCTGCACGGGGAACGGCTCGCGTCGAATCTGGAAAGGGAGAATCTTGTCACTACTGTTGTAATAGATACAGCAACAACATGTCGCCCCCTCGCCACTTCCCTGTCAGCATCTTCGCATGAATGCAATGGGTCTTGAGCTCAACTATCTGCAGCCACTCAACTTCTTTCTGAGTTCAAGGTCCACACCCGGCGACCTTGACACCTCCGCGCACTTAGCCGCTCGAGCAATTCGGCCTCTTAGAACCACTCTCTGTGATTTTCTGCTACCATTCCTGCCATCGGAGTGGTGTCTGGAAGCTTCCTCCGAAGCGTTGATGCTGGGATTCATTATTAAAGAGCACAACACACGCAAACATTCTACATACACACCGAAAAATACACAATTTTCGCCAACTGTTTGAACGCTTGTTAGACAACTGAAAGGAGACATGTATATCAGCTTTGATCCCTCGACAGAGAGATATCCTATCTATACAGTCTGGTCTTCTGCTCATTGTTAATAATTCTTAGAAACAAATGTTCTATCGCCAAGTCAACAGAACGTTTTGTCATTGCCTGATCATTAACGAAACCATCAACTTCAGACAAAAAACATATTTGCATATAATATGGTTACTGCATTTATAATGGACAAAACTTAATAATCCTCAACTCCGTGCCTTTTTTGGAGACTTGCTACAATCAGCATACTCCGGAAGACTCAACGTAGAGGAAAAATCTGTTATGAGACTGCTTTACAAGGCCAATCCATTATCCCAGTCGGATGTGGAAGTGTAGTAGAGCACCCACTAGAGCACCATACTATTCAAAGTTTCTAGTGCACAAGTAAACTTTTGGGGGCAGCAGTCCTATGTAGAATAGGAAAGTCTGTAAGACCCACTCTCTTTGTCTTCATCGATAAAATTGGGTACAAAACTTTAAAAGTTCCACACTCTCACGGCCTCTATCTCCTAAACGGTTGGATCAATTGAAAAAACACCAAGAATAAAATACAGGGTCTCAAGCAAAACGACTTCGTAAAATTCCCTGATTTTTCCCGGTTGATCACGATATTTTCCCTAAAGCATAAGCAGCAAAAAAATCTATCTTGATAGAATATTATTGATAATTTTCAAATTTTTCGTTCCTATTTCGCCTTTTTTTTTGCTGATTTCGTAAAATTCTCTGATTTATTGTAAAATTCCCTGACTTTTCCCGGTCGCTAGTCACCCTGTATTTAAGATATCAAAGTTACCCCCTCCTCCCAGCCCCCCTTACAAGGCGAGATAACTAATAAATTTCCCCCGCGAAATAATTCACTGTTAACTTTGGACATTTTTTCGTACAATGCTTTGTGTCCGAGATGTTCCGTTGTCTCAAGATAAATGCCTTACCCTGTATTTACAAAAAAGACGCTTTTGATCATCGTACAAAACATAATCAATTAGTTCCGACAATAATATTGCAGCATTCTGAACGCCAGCAAGGCAAATCGTTATTGCATTTCGGATCAAAAGTGCGGAGTGTTATCTGATTTTAGGGCATTCAAGATTTCCAGATATTGCCACACAGTACTTTGCTTGTAACAATTTTTTCGTATAGTGTGCCTTGCCATAGATCGTGGAACGTGTATTTTTTCACTGCCTCGCCTAGCCGATTTTCTTGGAGTCCATTCGTTCATAGTGGGAACCTTATAACAAGGTCCTTATCATCCGTCTCTACTGACTTCGATGGAGGGAGATCACTGATCTAAACAGACCAGTGCAGAGTTCATACACTTGATCAATGATAAAATTCAATACATTTTCCAAGACCATAGTCTTTTATATTTTAAGAATAATATATTCATATCATTTATAAATAATTATCAAGAAACCATTGATTTTCCAAAACTTTCCAGGCTTGGAAATTTTTTTTCTATTTTCCAGGACTTTTCTGGTTTTTCACGACCCATACGAATCCTGTAGTGGTTTAAAACTGCTTCAGCCAATGCGCAAGTCAACTCTCGTTACCGGTATTTCTTTTTGAACTATTACCCTGTTCTATTCTAGAGAACAAACATTTGAATAGTAAATTCATAATCGTTTCTTCTGATTAAAAAATTAGGGGAATCCTGCAGGGCGCTTCTGTAATTACCCGGTTTTTTTTGCCTTTATTAATCCTTCTATTTTTCTTTGCCAATAAACTTAAAGAAAAATTTAGGCGATCCCCAACTTCAAGAACCACTTTAGTTAAAGTAAGAATAAGCACAAAATTATCATTTTAAAATGCGCTAGGAAACGTGGAGCCAAATTAAAGTTTATTACGTAAATAAACGACTTGCTACCTAAGAGAATTGTTTTTAACGAAAAAAATTATGAAATTGTTTCAAGGAAGAAATGGAGCTAGATATTTCATAATATAGAATTCTTGTGTTAGAGTACGGTATCGGTGTGCTTTTTCGCTATCGGACTGTGTGATTTACTTATAATTAAAAATCAGGAAGCCTTTACACGTAAGTCATCGTTGAAGATTCATTAAAAATAACTTTTTTTTTAACTGTTTATAAACTATCTTTGACCTATGTTAAAAAGTTCTCATAATTTCAAAGCACATGAGGAAAAAAATTACTCGACACTTACTGTAGACGAGACCAGCAGCCTCTGCTCGGGGAAATTTGTCCATAGTATTTTGGAGCATCTTCATCTGGAGCAAATAACAAAATCGATAATCGCCAGCATACGGCAGTGCTTTAATTATCAAAGTAGAAGACAAATAACCGAATTGGCGCATTTAGTGTTCCTATTGGCGTATCGGAACTTGTGTCTCATAATTCTGTCCAATCACGTTTCATCAAAATAATTGACCAAAATAATATTTGGAGTGCGTAGGAGTGTGGTTATTACAGCAGAATATATTAGTAACAATGTTCAAGACGTTTATATAATTCATAGTGCCGTGCGATGACTCAAAATCTACAATCGATTTAAATATTTGATTGTAAATATAATCGATACTTGAATATCATGTAACACAAAATTATTCATCGAAAATAAAGAATAACATACAACGAAATAGCCTACGACTACTTTATTCCATTTTTTTTTTTTAATCTAAATCATACAATTCATCTATCGGTAAAGATTGCATGATTACATATTTTTGCAAATGCTTTAATGTTACGCAGGATCTGATTTTTTGACAGAATCTCACCTACGCACGAAAAGAGGCGCTCTGCCGGATCAGAGGTTGGTTGCAGGCTTACTTGCTGCAAGGCTTTTAGTGAAAAGTCCTCAAACGTTCCCAAGAGCTTTAAAGAATTACTTTTAAGACTATCTACAAGCATCTCAAACTATTTTTTCAAGTTTGAATGTATCCCAAAACTTTCATTACATCTTACATTTGTTTTACTTTGGAATTTCGAGGAATGTGATTGGTGTCATCTTATGTTGGTTTTGGTTTTTGTGATTGGCTAGAAAAACCGCTTAGCGGATTTTTAAAAAAAATTCCCGCTAACTGTAATTGTAAACATCCTGATCTAGCCTAAATTCCGCTGAGCTGGCAACACTGAAGAAAAGAGAAAGATTGTTTTTTCGATTACCTCGATTAATAAAAGAGAAAAACTAGAGCCGTGCGATATATTCGATGTCAACATCCAACCTCGGTGGAACATTTTTTTTTCTTTCTATTTTTTTTATAATAAAAAAGTCAATATCCCAAAATATATAGAAAAATACTTGACTTCAAGTTTACTAGCAGTTGAACAGCTCAGTGACTTGCGTTAAATGTTTTAATTATTGTATAATTATTGAATTTCTGTTTCATTTAATTGCCATTAAAAATAAATACCGAAAACTCTGCAAAGTGAAGACATTTCTT
>JAHWFO010064221.1:0-17605 GCA_023313115.1 Rhysida immarginata | reverse complement strand
TACTTATAGTCGCCCACGCAGGCATGCCATAGAGGAGTATGGTCCGGATAATCGACTTGTACAGAAGTAGCTTGTCGTCAATGCTGAGGGCGCTGTTGCTACCCATGAGAGTTATGGTACTGTACTTAGCCCTCTTCGCTTTTTTTCTACCACTCTACCAAAACTCCACAGGGTAGATGTTATATATCAGTGTTTTTCCTAAGTTATATATCAAGAATTGGTATCGGGTATTTTTACCAATACCAATTTGTATCGATACCTAGGACATTGTCCTTTTGAAGGTATCGAATCGAGCCATCGTTTAACAAATAGATGTTAAAAGAATTCAGAGAGCTTTATCTATCTATATCCTCTTTCAGCAGAGAGCTTTATAGACCTCCAAATGGAATT
This sequence comes from Rhysida immarginata, assembly GCA_023313115.1. Taxonomy (NCBI): domain Eukaryota; kingdom Metazoa; phylum Arthropoda; class Chilopoda; order Scolopendromorpha; family Scolopendridae; genus Rhysida; species Rhysida immarginata. The sequence continues at coordinate 17,215 of JAHWFO010064221.1, read as the reverse complement.
GTGGCCATTAGAATCACCCAGAATTAGGAAGGGGCTTGGAAGTTCACAGAGCAGAGATGACAAAGATTTTTCATCCGTATACTGATCCAGAGGTAGATACAGTGAACATACCAGAAAGGACAAACCCCCAGTGACACGAACCTCGAAAGGGCAGAATGGGCTCCCTTGTAATTACAGCACCGGAACTCGTTTGAACAATCTACCGTCTCAAGTCCAGGCAGGCCACACTTGCAACAAACAGCATTAAAATGACAGTTTGTTCTCGTGTGGTCGTACTTCTGACATTGGAAGCATCGCAACGGGGTGGGAATAAAGGGTCTCACGTGACAATTGTAACGTGCTAAGAAAGGAAAACTTCTTCTCGGCACATACAGCCACCAACAAAGCAAAAAAACCCCTTCTGCTGGCTACTTACCCTCTCAGAATCAACTAGAAATGATTCTACCTAGATTAATGGTTTCTTCCCTTAAGACATGAAAATTAAGAATCCCACTAAACCTCAGCGAGTGCAAAAATCGTAAGAGATAATAAAGTTTTAACAATTAATATCTAACCCTCGTCAGAAAAAGAATTAAATTAAAAGATAAATAAAATAATGGACCGGTTTTTTAAAATAAAAGTACTTTGCGAGTATCGAGAGCTTGATACTTAGTACTAAAAGTATCGATACTTTATCTATTATAAATCGATTGGTAGTTGATTACAAGTGGTTGATATTAAAAAATCGGTACTTTTTGAACATCGATTATTGTTGTTTTTTTTTGTTAATTTATTGACTAAATAAAGGGAAACATCTATTTTTAAAAACCTCTGAACCAATATTTTTGAAATTGCATATACTGTTAAAACTACACGTCTGTAAGTTAAACAATATCAACAACATCAAAAGACAGAATAATTGAACTTTTATAATTTTTTTTTTTTAATAAAATTTTTATTTGAATTTTTATTTGGATCTGAATTCTTTTATTTCAGTTCACAATAACAGGGTGACTAACGACTGGGAAAAGTCAGGGAATTTTACAAGAAATAAGAGAAATTTACAAAATCAGCAAAAAAATGCGAAATAGGAACGAAAATTTTGAAAAATATCAATAATATTCTATCAAGGTAGTTTTTTTTTTGCTGTTCGGCCTCCACCCGGAGGAGGGCCATTCGTGAGAGAGCGGCATGGATCAGAGCGGTGTTTGAAGATCGTGCTAACCGGAGTGTCTCAGACTATCTACGAGGCATGGCCAGAAATTTTCTACTGTAAGAATTAAAATAATAAATAAAAACATTGTGCAATATGAAATGATTTGTTTTTGTGGTGCTACATGTATTTATTAAATAATAAAAGTAAATTTTTATTAACGGGAAAAACGAAAATTTATTAACAAATAAACGCGCACTAGAGCTGCGTTTTTACCGCTTAGCGCGCTACTTCATAACATAGGTAATGAATTGTCTGCATTACTGCGTGTAGTTTTTTTTCAGTTTTAATTATGTTTTATCGATTTACAGCTTTTTTGATAAATAAAACGTAATTTTAGATCATTAATATAATTTTCCATATCAATAAAATATAGCAGGGTTTGTACGGGTCATGGAAAACCTGGAAACCCCTGGAAAATCGAAAAAAAAAATTCTAGAAAAGTTTTGGAAGTCATGGAATTTTATCTTTGATCAAGAGTACGAACCCTGCATAGTTTCGTTCAAAAAACGTAATTCCACATCAACATAAGTCATATTGCCCTCCTCCAACCATCCCCGTGGGCCGTGGTTTTTCGATGAAGTGGGCTGTACCGGTCCACCCACTACAGTTTCTTATTGAACAGAACAAGAGAATCTGGGGGACGCTTGAGCTTCCTATTGAGGTACAAAGTCTTGCACTTTCCGACGTTAAGGTTCAACTTCCAGCAGCGGAGTGATAACGTGAGCCGGCCGGTCTGCCCATGTCATAATGGCAGTATCATCCGCATAAAAATACAGATTACAATTATCGGGTTTCGGGAAATCATGTACAAAGTAATTAAATAGCACAGGCCCGAGGACAGAACCCTGAGGGAAACCGGCCTTTACAACACGGAGTGTGGAAAGATTTTCTCCAACTTTGGCTTGATAGGATCTGCCGTCAAGAAAGGATTTCACCAACAAAATCAAATCGGCAGGGAACCCGTCTCTGATCATTTTATAGACAAGGCCCTCATGCCACACCTGGTCAAAAGCTTTACTGACATCGAAAAATACCACCCCACAGTACCTGGAGAGGTTCAGGGGGGTGCTCAGGTCTTCAACGAGCCTCCATATCTGCATCGGACAAGAGTGGGCAGCACGAAAGCCAAACTGCTCTTCCCGAAAAAGGTCATTTGCTAGACAGTGGTCTTGGAATCTGACGAGGATCGACAATCGAATAGCGCAGGGAAGAAAAACAAAACGAGTGGTCCGGAAGCTATGCTTCCACTGCCATACTCATCCAGTATTATAGCCAAAAGAAATACGCTGAACTAGGAAAGAAGCCAGATGAAGCTGGTTAAATCATCCACAGGATACGGAGGAGTCCTTTCCTAACAGGACGATAAAGTTGATTGTTGATTGACGATAGGACGTGGCAGAGCTAGGTGAACCAGTAGGGTGGGAAGATGGCCTTTTGGATGTCATCGACGGGGATCGAGGATCGACAATCGAACAGTGAAGTGTACATTTGTTAGGATGGGACGAAAGCAGCGCTTTCACAAGCTCGTCTAACCAGAATAAACTCCAAATGAAATACACTGAGGTAGTCAAGAAGCCTAACCAACCCAAGCGGTCTTCCATATTATACAAAAAGGAAAAAAAAAATAGAAAATAAGTTCTGCCATGAAAACCCAGCGAATGCAGATCCTTGCGAAGCTAAGAGAGTCAGTAAAGGATCTTGTCAGTCCATCAACCGATGTTTTACGGTTTGCAGTGACCTCCCTGCGAAGTGCCCTTAATAATCTTGTCCGCTCCTGAGCTGAACATTTGTCGGACCATTAACTTTCCACGTCCGGATGACGTTTTGAACGGATGATTTGGAGATGTTTAGCATGGTTGACGTCTCTTTAACACTTTTGCCTAACCCAACAATTGTATTCCTAAGAAATTATAAATGGAAACTGCAGATGATAATATCATTATCTTATGATTGGAGTATCCCCAGTTTCCATTTATAATTTCTTACATGTGCTCATCAAATGTTCTGATGATTTGGAAAGGAAAAATTACCGATCTGCAAGCTGTGTGTTCGTCCTATCAGTGGCCTGCATCTTGAGTTTCCTGGTAGTCTTTATCTTTTTCACGTTGGCCCAGGAAACTCTCACGACTGGTAGAGGCAACGAGCGTGATACTCATGGTATCTGATTCGAATCCAGGTTGTGGAATCTTTTCTTCCATTTTTTTCTGATAATATCAATTGTATTCCTCTCTAAGTCCGAAAGCTGCTTTCTTTGAGCCATTCCTACAAGCATGCAAGCGATCTCTGTTGTGTAGTGTTGAGATGAACGGTAACATTTAAATTGCATGGGAATGCCTCATTTTTATGTAAAATTGGTGTCCCATGACTTTTGACAAAAAGTCCCGCAAAGTAAGGTATTTGAGAAGTAAAGAAAGATTGTGATTCTTTATTTTGATTTCATTTTAAGACTGAATTGGTATATTATTATACAGGGTGTAAATTATCTCCTTCAAAAAACTACACAATGATGTAGACGAAATTCAGGCGATTAAAGTGATATAAGACACTTGGGGTCGCAAATCGCAAGCAACGCCGTAAATTGAACCTCAAATAAGCTGAATAGCGTGGCGTTGCGTAGCAAGAGCCAAATTTGTATTTGAAATTCCGTCGTAACCCCTGTCAGCGAACCAAAATCAAATTTCAACCTTTCTCCAATTTTGCCCGTATTATTATTAAGCCCACTAAACACTTTTATTACGCCCAATTCTTCGAAGATCTCTAATAATAGAGCTAAATGGCATTCAATTAATAATTTGATTAACAGCTGTCCCTCTGTGACATCCCCATCATAATCTCAATTCTTCTCTCCTGTCTGGGTTCCTAGAGACGTTTACCTTCGTCTTCTGAGGGTTCTCTCCTTTCTCAGACCTATCCTTTTAAAGTCCCTTCTAACTCCTTTTCTTTATTTTTGTTTCCTACCTCTCCGGAAGAGACAGCCAAGGCCATTCATCAGTGAAAATCCTCGTCTTCTCCTGACCCTCTTGGGGATGGAACATTTTGGAGATGCAATGGCTCTCGTCCGTATTTCTTTATTACCATGACATCCAATCCCAAATGGCCGGAAATAAAACAAGCGTCATGCATTGATTTAGCAGACGGAACCACTTTAGAACAGCTCCCTCAAAATCGACCTGATCTCGTAGCCAGGGTGACCAGATTGGGCGATAAACCACATATTGGGCGTTTTTTAATTGCCATTGGCGCCTAAAATTTGATTTGTGCGCTTTGCGTTTTTTTTTTGCGAATAAATAAAAAATTTGCGATTTTTGGGCGAATCATAGTAAATTTGGGCTCTTTGTGCGTTTTTTGTTCAGATGGCGCTTCGGTGGCCGTATCAGTCATGAGATACGTCTAAAACTACAACGTCATACAAGCTGACGTCATATTATATTATCCAAGTCCACCTATAGTAACACTCTTATGAAAAATGAGATTCCTCATTTAATGTTGATCAAATATGTATGTCACTCTTTCTGTAATGACATGTGTTAAAACAAGACTAAAAAATCGTATGAGCCTCACTTCACTTGAGTCCATAATGAGGATTAAGATTCAGAACAGGGTCATGAAAAAGTGTTGTAATGAATTTATTCCTTCACAAACTATGTTATCCCTATTCGACTCAACTATATATGCAAGTAAAAAGAATGAGGATCAAGAAGATGCTATAGAGAATGAATTGTGTACTGTTGTTGATATATTTGAAGAAATTGGATTATAAATTAAAATTTTATTGAATAAATAAATAGTGTTTTTGAAATTTTTGTTTTAATTAATGTTAATTTTTTTAACTTCTTTTAATTTTTCAATTTTTTAAGAGAAATATTGTATTTATTTTTTGGGCGAAAATTTTGGGCGTTTTACAAATATTTTGGGCGTAATTTTTGCCAAACGAGGGCGCTTTTTAGCAAGAGGTATTTGGTCACCCTGCTCGTAGCTAGCGTTGCTAAACTTAAAATTGATCATCTGATAGATGATTTGGATAAAAAACAAATTTTGGGGAATGTCGCAGCTTTTGTTTATACGATAGAATTCCAAAAAGGAGGATTGCCGCACATGCATTTGCTTTTGACTATGACTCCTGACGACAAATTTCATCAACCAGAAGAACTAGACGACTTAATTTCCGCTGAAATACCTGATAATGATGATTTACAATTGAGAGACATCGTACTAAAGTGGGTGATTCACAATCCCTGTGGAGAATTAAAACGAAATGCAACATGTATGGTAAAAAATGGAGGTACAAAATGTCGATTCGATTTCCCAAAAACGTTTCAAGAATTTACATCTTTGGTGGACGATGGGAAACCAATTTATCGAAGACGCTACAGTCCATCTTTGGATCCTGAAAGTTCACATTTTCACATGAAAAAGCCGTATATTGCAAAGACGAAAATGGCCGTCGAATAACAAGAGACAACCGCCATGTAGTACCTTACAATGTGTATCTTTTAAAAAAGTATAATTGCCATATCAACGTTGAGTATGTCGGGAGCATCTTGGCTGTAAAATATTTATACAAATACAAAGGACATGATTGTGCATCAATAAAAGTGGCTGAAGATCAGAGGACATTAATCTACAATGAAGCAAATACATACATTGAAAGCCGTTGTGTCACACCTCCTGAAGCATGTTGGCGACTATTTGCACACAAATCCAAAAGAAAAGCCATAGCGTTCAACGCTTAGACATACATTTACCAGGTCAATACCGAATTGCAAACTTAGACCAAGCCCAGGAAGATTTGGCGGATATCGGACAAAAAAGTTCAACCTTAGAAGCTTACTTCCGACGCAATAAAAAACTCAAGCAACAAGAAGAAATTAATCGCTTGAAAGGCCATGCCGAGACTGTAAATTATTGTTATTACTGGTAGATGCCCGAGCACTTTAGATGGATCGTCAGAACAAGTGAATAGGTTGAGAGAGCGCGCCAACTGCGAGTCATTGGTAGAATTCACAATGTGAATTTCATCGCATCGCCAGAGCTTTATCACTTGCGTTTATTACTTTATCACATAAATGACGCAACAAGTTTCGAAGAAATTAAAAAATTTAATAATGTGCAATATCAGACTTACAAACACGTTTGCGTAGCTCGAGGTTTAGCCTACGACGACCAACAATGGGTAGAAGGCTTACGAGAATCTGCACATTCTAAAATGCCCACGGCTATGAAAAGTCTTTTTACGCAGATATTACTTTTTGGCTCGCCTGAAAATCCAAAGCATCTCTGGGAGACGTTTAGAGAAAATTTGGCAGATGATTTTATCCATGAAGCTCAATGAAATAGACAGTCCAAGGAAGAAGCAATCAGGCGTGCTTATCGGATTATTGCTCATAAATTAAATAGTGAAGCAACAGAAGGAAGAAGCTTTCAATACTGGGTACAAACATTTGGCATTGACTTCGAGAACGAAACAATTCAAGACATTATAAACAGCGACGAAGCGGCAGCACTGGGAGAAGAAATGTATCGACCTCTTAGAGGCAGGGCAAATCGAAATCGTAGACACGTGCAGTTAATGACGCAAGTTTTGAACAAAAATGCTTTTCTTTGGTGGCAAAACGTTCATTTATAAATCTCTATATTACATACTTAGCGGAAGACGTCGCTGCGTGACGTGTATGGTATTTACAGGCATCGCTTCAATATTGCTACCTAATGTCGTACCGCTTACACCAGAATCAATTTCAAGCATCGCACCAGGATCTCCGAAAGCTAGAAAATTAGCTACAGTTGATGTTTTCCGCCTGGATGAAGCCCCCATGCTTCCAAAATATGCACTGACTAACATGGGCCAATTTTTACGCAGTATTGGAAACCCGGACATGCCTTTTGGAGGCAAAGTAATGGTACTTGGGGGAGAGATTGACGTCAATGTTTTCTTCCTGTTCAACCATGAGCAAATAAAAATGAATGATTAGATCTTTCAATTAAAAGAAATACCTTATGACCACATTTTAAAATATTTTCCCTCGAAGAAAACATGCGTGTTGATCCAGAGCAGCAGGATTTTGCAAGATACCTTTTAGAATTAGGAAACGGAGAGTTACCGATGAATGCAATGGAAGAAATAGAATTGCCGCAAGATACAATTTCAAACGGCAATCTTATTGAAGAATTGTTCGGCAACTGCCTTGCCACTAAAAATTATTAAGAAATGAAAAATAGAGCAATTCTCGCGCCACTCAACAAACAAGTCGAACAAATAACAATGAAATTATTGCTGTAAGCTTACTATCCGGAGATTTCAAAATTTACCATAGCTGTGACTCGGTAAAAGATTAACCTGAAGGAGCACTTCAGTTCACAACAGAATTTCTTAATTCAATCGACATTTCTGATTTGCCACCACATGAACTCAAATTAAAAAAAAAATCAATAATTATGCTACTACGAAATATAGATATGTCTGAGAGTTTGAGTAATGGAACGAGATTAATTGTAGCAAGTCTTTGTAACAAGGCAAAAATTGTCACTGGTAAGTAGACTGGCAGAGAAGTGCATATCCCGAGTATCATACTTGATTCGACAAAAGGACAACTTGGATGCACCATACAGCAGCACCAATTTCCTATAAGAGCTGCTTTCGCGATAGAGAGTAGAATTTTTGAACTCAGTAGACACACGTACAGTATGGGCTAGCACGACGTATTGGTGTCATTTATTTTGTCTTTCTGCGCTTTATAAAATAGCCTAAAAATTAGATCTAAATATTTAGTAGCGTCTAAGATATCGGCCTTCGAAGTGTGGAAATTTCGCAAAAATTACAGAATACCCAAATTTATGCCTAATAAACACCAGAAAAATTATAGAAACCGTCACAGGAAAACAGTTCGAGAGACGGGGAATTCATGAAGACCAGGATGTCCGATGTTGGCGTCAATGGGCTCAGCAAGAACATCTCAAATTTGAGTCGTCGCGCCGCCAAGGTAAACTATACCTCGACCCGTATGCACCAATAACTTCCACCGCTCAGTTCGACGCAAATAACTTCTCTGATAAAATAAATGTTTCAACATCGATTGATAGAATTCAAGCCCTGGAGTTCTATAATGAACCATAACTGTCAACATTAACAGCATTAACAGTTCTATCAAGTGATTTATCTACGGAGCAATATATATGCGACGATTTGGGACACAGAATTCACATATCGTTTTCTATTCATAGATAATTTTGATTTCAGATGGACTTGAAGCACCCACCTTAAAGAATGCCAAGATAATGGCATGTAATATAATAAACTGTTCGGGAAAACTCAGATTTTTATGTAAAAATAGAAGTAATTTAAGTTTCTATTTTTTTCTATTCTTTAAGTTTTTTTTACTATTTTGCAGACAGTGATTGTTGAGTATATATTGTTTTAATAAAAGTTAATTAAATAATCTCCACGTGATTATCACTGTCTGCAGCTAGTTGTCCCTCGCGAATAATTTTCGTGATCACGAAGATGTGTGTCCCACTATTGTTGATGTTCCCTCCGTGGTTACTGTTTTTTTTTTTAATTTCAGACAGACCACTTCCAGCCTCTGGCTTGACCAGTCGTCCCGCCTTATGGTCCTCCACGTCATTCCTGGCCTGCAGCATGGCGTTCAACTTCCATTTATCATTTTCATTCCAATGCTCTGCGAATTACTCCTACCTTGCCGTTCGATGTTTAGTTTCTTATTGAATTTCTCACTTTCTCGCGGCAACCATGATTCTTTATCGAGCAGCATTTTTTTGCGGGTTACCCCATAAGGTAATAATGAAATTTCGGCATGATTTTACGGTTTTCCCTTCACCGGACGCCAGACACGTCTGAGCGATTTTCTGTATGATGTACGGTGACGCCATCTGTAGAGAAGATTCTAAAAGTGGGAGACTTGTTTTGAAGGGGATTGAGAAAAACAGGGGCTTGATTTTTTGGGGGGGGTTCATTCTTATGTTGGTTAGGCTAACTGAGGTTGGGTTAACTTAGGATGGTCCATAAAATGAGCTCCCAGAACTTTCTGGGAGCCATTTCTTGGCCAATAAAAATATTTAGTCCGAGTACTGTTGGCACCCCCCTGCATGTGGATTCCGACATTACAGGGCGTGTTTTGGCGGTCTCTTCCCGTCGTGCGTTAGCTGTTGCCATAGCAACCACACAGTTGGCATGTCGCGGTCGTTTCGAACTATTTGTGGATTTCAGATTTCTTTTTTCTGCTTTCTGGATAATTAGCCATTATCGAAAGGAACCATGTCTTAATGGTAAGCCAGCATTTTTTTGAGCGTTCTGGTGTTGGGTTAGGTTAACTGAGGTTGGGTTAATTTAGGTTTAACCATAAAATGAGATTCCGTAACTTTCTGGCAGCCATTTCTATGACCACTAAAAAATACGGATCATTAGCCTCCTGTAACCGGCCGAGGGGAAATCAACTGCCCCCTGTAACCAAATAGGTTGGGGTATATATCAATTATTTACCCCCGGAGGGGGACGTCGTAGACAGAACGCCGAAGGCGTTCGAGTAACGGAAAACAGTGACCAATGAGCCGAGAGTGGTAAAAGTTAGGTTAGGTTAGGCGCCGAGAGTGGTAAAAGTTTGTTAAATTTAAAGGTAGTTTTTTCCACAGATTGAGGAGAAAACATTAAAAATTTGTTTTTCTCCTTAAATCTGTGGTTTTTTTCCTTAGATAACCTCTCTGAATATACGGTGGGTCGTTCATCATACTTTTAGATTTGGTCACGTTTGTTCAATTCAGTTGTAAAAGGAGACAGCAGAAAAGCCAACAATAGGCGGCGCCAGCATACGGCAAGATAATCGGTTAGATGTTTCTGGCTTCCGGTGAAGGGAAGATGGTAAAGTTTTTCCGAAATTTCTTTTAATGCTATTTCAACAATAACGCGCATAAGGGACGCCATGCTGCACAATTTCATTTTTTATTCCCCATTAATAATTGATTATCATTTCGCAGTCTTTCTTTAGACATTTAATGGGAATTTGAAATTTCCTTTCCTTATTCTTTATAAGGAATTGGTCTGTCTCAATTTTTTTATATTTAAAGTTAATTCGCTCAATGTAGCGATTAATATTTCTCGTTACAGTGTTTTGCTGTATTTAACGTACATTCAAGTATTTCTTTATTTTATTCCGAGAAATGTTTTTTTCTTTTGTAATTGAGATCGCAATACCTATTCCTCAATTAAATCATATTGTATAGAATATTTTGATATTTTATAAATAAACATTGCATTTTTTAAACCGAAATAAAAGTCTTTTAACGAGCCACGTTTACTCTTAAGTTTTGGGAGTTCTTTTTTTTTTTAAGGTACCACCCACTAAATTCTATTTATTTTGCTTCCCCCTCTGAACATATGGTAGCAGAGTGTGGTTTCTTTCTTTTATTTTAATACAATATGGAGGAATCATATTTTGAAGACGGTCGTTCCCTCCCTAGGCCAACGAGTGCCAATTATATTCAATGGACGTATCGAGTTTTAACCTTTCTCGAAACCAAAGGGCTAGTCAAATATGTCCAAGAAAAGATCTCTCTCCCTACAGAAGCATCAACCCAGCTCATCCATGCGCCTTGATTGGGCAAGAGTACGGCATTACCTCCTGAGTATGGTGAGTGATGATATTGTCAAGAAGCTTCAAGATGACAATCCCTATACATTGTGGGAAGCAATTAAGCATCGATATGAAAGGCCGGATTCAGTAACACAGGCTGAAATAATGCGGCGTCTCTCAGCCTTGCGTTTCTTAGACGCTGATGATCCGAATGCCTATGTAGCAAGAGCGCTACAAATCCGTGCTCAGGCTGGAGCCGTGTCCCTGGTTCTGGATGATAAAATTTTGATTGACCATATGGTCTCAGGTCTACCCTCAACTTATACTCCATTGAGACTCGCGGTCAATCAAACCCATCAATGTCAATTGAAACCTTCTTAAATCAACTAAATGTGGTTTTTAAGGACCACACCACACTAAATTCCTCAATAGGTGCAGCCTCGTGTGCCACCTCTGTTTCTTCCCCGCATCCACATCCAAATGCCCGTCGAAAAAATGACGTAACATGCCATAATTGTGGAGGCCGAGGACACGTAAAAACGGTTTGTCCGTCTAAAATTTATCCCACTACTGCAGGTCCAGCTACTTCACGCACCGCGATACCTCCTCGTTCGCAGGATCCTGCATCAACAAAGCGCATGCCTCGTGCATCAACTTCACGTCCTAAGCGTAAGCCTCGCAAATCGGGTAAAAAAGGACAAAGCAAGAAACCTGCAGCCCAACTGTGTTGGTGTTCCAAACAAGGATTGGATAGTTTACACGGGCAGCTCATTTCACTTAATTAAAGAAAAACAGTTCTTTGATTCTTTTCAAAGCTGCCACAAGCGGATACATGCTGCAGACCCTAAGAAAACGATTGCTGCCATCGGTACTGGTGCAGCAAGCGTGTTATTAGATTCAGGAGCAGTTTTAAAACTCCATGACGCGCTTTATGCCCGAAACGCGCGCCTTAATCTTGTCTCCATGAGTCAATTATCAAAGCAGGGTTACAGTCTTCACTTCGGCCCAACTGGTTATTCCATTACTTCACACAAGGGCACGACCATCGCTGCGCAGGAGGGCGTGGAGGACCACCCGTTCCTTCCCGTGGTCTCAAATATTCATTCAGTTTCCCGAACAGACCACCCATTACTTTCAATGGCTGTCACTTAGAGTGACATTCACAATGCATTGGGCCACCCGTCATCAAAAAAACTCACCGCAGCCGTGAAACACCATAGCATGCGCGGTCTTGAAGCTTTGTCGCCATTAATTAATGACCAACCATGTGTTGCATGCCTTCAGGCACGATTATGCAACGCCCCTCACAACATTGTACAAGGTCAACGGTCAACACGTCCTTTACAGCTACTTCACGTGGATACAGTGGGACCAATGCCTACCACTTCTATCCATGGAAACAAATTCCTGTTAGTAGCCGTCGATAATTTCTCACGAAAAACTTTCGTTTGTGCTACTCCGACAAAAAGTGAAGTGCCAAAAGCGTTAATAGACTTAATACTAAAGCTACAACGCTCTACAGGACAAAATCTGGCGTATATACGTTTCGATAATGGAACAGAATTCACCAATGCGGAGCTAGGTGAGTTCTGTACGAAGCAAGGCATATCTCAACAATTCACCGTTCCTGAGAACCCCCAGTCAAATGGTGTTGCTGAGAGAACCGTACGCTCCATTTGCGATGGAATTCGAGTTCTTCTTGCATCGTCAAAAGTTCCGCACCGATTCTGGGACCATGCTGCGACTACAGCAGCATTTAATCTGAATTCTTTGCCTAGACGAGGTCAAACTAAGTCACCTGAAGAGATATGGTCCAAAAAGAAACCGACCATCAAATATCGAGCTCCTTTTGGTTGCCTGGTATACTATTATATATCCAAGTAGCACCGATTAAAATTTGACGCTCGCGCCAAAAGTGGTACAAATTATGAGATACTCTGCTTCATCTCCTGGGTACCTTATTTATGCGCTCATTGAGAGCAAGTTTTTACGAGCACGTACCGTTCGTTTCTTTCCAGAGTTCACAAGAAAATCAGATCCATCATCTGTTCCTCTGGTATTTCCAATTCACATGGAACCCCCAGTCTTTGAAGCACCACAGCCTGATGAACTACATATCATTCAGAGCGTACCGCCAATCTCACCCACTTTAACATTAGACGAGACAAGAATGCAGGTCCTATCTCATACTGAGGACACGCTAATGGTCACTTCATCAGAAACCACATCGATGGAAGATGCTCCAGTTTGTTCGTCTAAATCACCAGTGAACCAACCACCCGTTGAAGTCCCACAACCGGTATTACGACGTTCACAAAGATTAAAAGAAGGCAGAAAAACAACGTGCCGCCTAATGTCATCCTGACTTTACTGACTCCGACTTGCTAATCACTCCGCCAATCACACCCCAGTCTTATGAACAAGCACTCGCTTCTCCCCAACATCATCAATGGGAAGAGGCCATGCAAGATGAATTGAATTCACTCATGCTTCATCATGTCTGGGACTTAGAGCTTCCACCACCAAATATCAGAATTTTAAAGAGCAAATGGATCTACCCTATCAAATACAATCCTGATGGTTCGGTGTCCAGATTCAAGGCAAGGTTGGTGGCTATCGGCTCGTCACAAGTCTACGGGAGCCAGTATGAGTTAACTTTCTCACCTGTCATCAGAATGGAATCCTTCCACTTGCTGTTTGCCATAGCTGCAAATACAGGGATGTCACTGCGCCAGTATGACGTTAAATGTGCATATCTTCACGTACCGATAGACCACACAATATATCAATCGCCATCCAAGGGATTATCAACGCCAGTTAATCACGTGTGCAAATTGCGTAAATCACTTTAAGGCCTCAAACAAAGTGGAAGATGCTGGTACGTAAAATTGTCAGCTTCTTACCCGATTAAAATTCACTCCATCCAGAGCAGACGATTGTTTTTTCTATTACACCAATACTGGGTGCACCATTCTCTTAACAGTATACGTGGATGACATCGTGGCAGCAACAACAAATGTCTCCATCCTAACCTCCATCATGGATAAAGTGAAACAAGAAATCGACCTCGTGGAGTTAGGAGTGGTAAAGCATCTGCTAGGTATGAATGTGTCACAAGTGAACGGTTCAATTCATCTGTCACAGGCACATTATATCAAGCAAATCCTGCATGATTATGGCCTTCAAGACATCAAACCAAAGACCATGCCACTAAGCCCCTATGTGAACCTTGATGATACTGCGGATTCACAACCGGTCGATTCTACCTATTACCAATCTCTTCTCGGTTCCTTAATGTATGTAATGACTTGCACGCGGCCGGATATAGCTTTTGCAATTACTGGGCTGTCGACATATGCTAAATCGCATATGACTTTTGCATATGACTGCTCTTAAGGGCGTCGCTTCTTATCTTAAACACACATGCGACACATCACTCGTTTTTACCACATCTACGGGTCCTTTGTGCGCATTCGCTGACGCTAGCTGGCGTCTCACCCCACAGAGTAAAGGATACTCTGGAATTTTGATCAAAATGGGGAAAAATACCATAACCTGGTCATTCAAGAAGCAACGTTTAGCCGCCCTGAGCAGCTGCGAAGCCGAGATCTATATATATAATTTCGTTGTATGTCCGGATGTATGTATGTCCAATTCTCTTTCCAGAGCTTTCTGAAGCCGTCTGATATCGCAGAAAGCTGAAATTTGGCATAGTTAAAGTATTTTTGCTCCGTTGGTGCAGGACGGAGCCAGATTTTTGATTTTCGGTTTGTGGGCGGTGGGCGTGGCTTTGAAATTTTGTCCAATTCTCTTTCCAGAGCTTTCTGAAGCAGTCTGATATCTGAAGATTACATCTCTCTATATGTAATGTTATGTATAAACTTTTTAAAACATATTTTTTTGCCTGGAAGGGACAGGCTTTGTGACTAGTAATCGCTATAAACGAATGCGTGAAGTCACTGAAATATATTTGGGACCTCATAACCGAGTTAGGACAAGGGGAGTTTGTTTCTTTCCCCACAATCAGTTATACTGACTCAACGTCTGCCATAGCATGTCTGGGAGCATTAGAATCGAAGAGTAGGACAAGACACATCTTGAGATTGCATAATTTCATCGCGCGAGAAATTAATCTTCAGAATGTGATTCTTACCTACTGTTCTTCCCCCGACATGCCGGCAGACGCACTAACAAAACCTTTACCTGCCCCTGCTTTACGCAGATTCCTGGATTTGTTATCCTTATCTGAGCAGGATAATATAATTATTTATGTTAAATTACTTAACTCATTGGTTTGCTGGCCTACACGAGGGTATTTACAAAGTTTATCTGTTCCTTTAAACTTCATAATTGCAAAGTTATTTACTTCGCGGGATGAGAGGGGTTCTAAACGCAATATTTTTTGTTAAATGACTTTAGCTTTAAAATCACAAAAGGATATTTTTTGGGCTTGTTCTTACCTTACGTGAAGGTAGTAACTACATTTGTTTTTTTACTATATGATATGTAATTTTATTAACGTATTGTACGTTTAATATACATTTTAATTATGGTATACCAAAATGCAAAATATATTTTGTCTTCTTTTGCTAAAAAGGCAAAACATACTGTGTGCGCACACACAAATGAAAGGCAATAATAAAGGCATAAATGTTTATTTGGTTATTGTAACTTAGACAGTTTTTTTTGAACCTGTATATGTAATGTCAGTACCTAAACTTCTATCTGTACAAATGACCATTTTTTTTGTTTTCAAGAAAATTACAGGGGGCTTTGTTCGGGAAAACTCAGATTTTTTCTGTAAAAATAGATATAATTTAAGTTTCTATTTTTTTCTATTCTTTAAGTTTTTTTTACTGTTTTGCAGGCAGTGATTGTTGAGTATATATTGTTTTAATAAATGTTAATTAAAAAAATCTCCACGTGATTATCACTGTCTGCAGCTGGTTGTTTCTCGCGAATAATTTTCGTGAGCACGAGGATGTGTGTCCCACTATTGTTGACGTTATTTCCGTGGTTACTGTTTTTTTTTTTAATTTCAGACAGACCATTTCCAGCTTCTGGCTTGACCAGTCGTCCCTCCTTCTGGTCTTCTACGTCCTTCCTAGCTTGCAGCATGGCGTTCATCTTCCATTTATCATTTTCATTCCAATGCTCTGCGAATTCCTCTTACCCTGCCGTTCGATGTTTAGTTTTTTTTATTGAATTCCTCATTTTCTCGCGGCAGCCATGGTTCTTTATCGATCAGCATTGTTTTGCGGGTTACCCCATAAGGTAATAATGAAATTTAATGCTATTTCAACAATAACGCGCACAAGGGACGCCATGCTGCACAATTTCAATTTTTTATTCCCCATTAATAATTGATTATCGTTTCGCGGTCTTTCTTTGGACATTTAATGGGAATTTGAAATTTCTTTTCCTCCTTCTTTATAAGGAATTGGTCTGTCTCAATTCTTTTTTATATTTAAAGTTAATTCACTCAACGTAGGGATTAATATTTTTCGTTAGTGTTTTGCTGTATTTTACGTACATTCAAATATTTCTTTATTTTATTCCGAGAAATATTTTTTTGTAATTGAGATCGCAATGCTTATTCCTCAATTAAATCATGTTGTATAGAACATTCTTTGGTATAGAATATTTTGTTATTTTATAAATAAATATTGCATTTTTTAAACCAAAATAAGTCTTTTAACGAGCCACGTTCATTCTTAAGTTTCGGGGTTTCCTTTAAAGTATCACCCCTTAAATTCTATTTATTTTGTTTCCCCCCGTGAACAAGAATGTAGGGTAATAATAAGGAAACATGATGGTTTTAAGTGTAACTTCTGAATTTCCAGTATTTGACCTAACTGTCAATTATAGGAACTTGACTGTCAATTTCTAGATCACCCACTTTTACATAAATCTTCTAGGCCCTATTCGCCGATTCTTTTTGTTGGTCCTGAATCTTGTCACAGAGACGATCAACAGATAGCCCAGGACAAGTTATCTTCCAAGAAGAAAACTACTCTTCTGTTTACTATAATAAGACGTAGCATTGGATGAATTTTGCAAAGTAGGAGAACAGTTGTCAAAAATCAAGTTTTTCTATGAACAAATTGTTGGCCAAGATGATACTGATGATACTGCACTACTGGAAAACACCTTCATTTTCTATGGTCTTTGCACTCTACATGGGAATAGACTGATTTTATTTATTACTTCAAAGGAGAAAAAAGGATAAATGATCAATATGAACAACTTAAGTTTTAAAAAGCACATTTTAGTTATGTTAAATACTTTACACATTCTTAAAAATGCTTGATTTCTTCAGCTACTTTTGAATGTTATCAATTTTTTTTGTAAAAATATATAATAAAGATGTGTAATTAAAATATTGTCAATTACTGGTGAAACTGCCTGTCAACTTCTGGTGCGTTAACTGTCAACT
>JAHWFO010064220.1:12082-22837 GCA_023313115.1 Rhysida immarginata | reverse complement strand
TTTTTTTTTTTTTTTTTTTTTTTTTTTTTTTTTTTTTTTTTTGCGCTATTACTCTAGGAGTTTTGACTAGTGGGGTTTTTGCAGGATCCTACTTCAAACAAATCACAATCAAACAGATCGCGATCTAGTATTACCTAAGATATACAGATCGCGACAGTGTGTATATACAGAATTTATTTATGTGATACAAGACCCACTCAACTTATTTTTTTGCAATTTAGTAATTTTTTTTAATATATCAAATGTTTAAATCAGTTAGTAATTACTAATAATTTTGTAAATTCTTATACTTAGCGTTTCAATAAAATTACCTGATCATTGTTAAATATTTAAGAATTAAAATAAATTTTATTAATTTCTAATAGTAATTAATAACTTCAGAGTAAAATGCTGCGAAATTATGGGTCTTTAAGTGGCGTCTTTAAGTGATGCTTCACAGCAGGGCGGATACGAAACGGTTGCTATGAATGAGTTGTTCATTTAAGTGTCTCTGAGGGATGCTTCTCTGCAGTGCACGCAGTTACTAAAAGTCAACTTTGCCAAAGAAACAAATCCACAAACAAACATCCTTCTTGATATATATAGATAGATTAACATGTGAGCCACTTAATTTCATGATATATTTTTAATCTTCACTGGAAATATTTCTTCACGATTAATCAAATACAATGATTTATAAATTATAACTTCATACGAAATTGCTTAACAATAAAGGTACAATAATATACAAAAGTTAATGATTTTTTTAAAATTATTATTTACTCATCGGCTTCTCATTCATTTGAATGACAAATGTTTATAATAAAAGAAGGCCTACATAATTTCTGTCAAATGGAATTTTTCTGTTAATTGAATTTCTAAGAAAAATGAAGTAAATGAAAACCCAAAAATCAGCAATTATGTAAATATACAGAAGAAAACGAACAATTCCCTTACAGATATATTTAGAAAAACGGCCTCCTTAATGCAGCGCTATCTTTGAACTATTGTTATCACAGAAACTCGAACAAGATTGTTATCACAGAATACGTTTATTCAGATTACAGTGGCTAGAAGTGATAGTATGTCAATTGAATACTAAATGCAGCCTGAGAAATGTAATGATGACTGATGACACTTCCAGATGGCATGACTATCTAATGCGCCGACAATTACTCTATAACGCATGGCATTCAATGTAAGTTTAACAGCATTAACACCTTAAAAATACTTATTTAATAAAATAAAATACTATTGAAAACTTGAAATAATATACAGATAAACCTAATTAAATGAATTTCAAAGCAGTATTCGTTTTATTTATTATTTACTCAAATTACAAAAAGTATTATTTAATTGTTACAAAAAGTTAAGCCCAGAAGATTATTATATGGAAAAGTGCATTGGTTTTTAAATTGAAATGTTCTCATTATATTTTACAATTTTTCATATCTATAATTGTTTTCTGTGATTTTATAAATAATGTTTTTTACAGTAATATTGTTAATTCCTCATTTTGTTCTAAACACTTTTTACGATCTAATTTCAAAACCTATTTAATCATTTATTGTGTGGTTAGTTTCTTTTATTAGAATCATTTTACATATGGTAAATAAATAAAAACAAATATATATGCTATTTTATTGTGTATGTGTAAGCTGTAAAAGTTTACTTTTCTCACGTACTGCACTTTTTTCTTTGTTCAGTGTTTTTACTAGAAAGTGCAAGCGCGTAAGAACAAAGAACTTGATAATGCTATTTGTTACTGCAGTGTTATGGACATTGCATCCAAGAGGATTTAAACGTTTCATAGGCAAGATTTTGCAATATCATTTAGCATATCTGAATACAATTCTGTTTCACAGTGTGAATGTATCTTCACTTTCAAAATCAAATCAAATAATTCGGCATTTTAATTCCACTCGAATTATTAGTAATAATCGTCCTAGGTTATATTATATTTTTAATTTTAATTTAGAGACAAATAACGAAACCGTAAAACAAAGGAAAACCAACCGAGAAATGAGAAAAATGGCTATTCGATTAAATAATAAAAAAAGCGAATACTGCTTTGAAATTCATTTAATTGTTTTATATGCATATTATTTCAAGTTTACAATCTTATTTTATTTTATTATACAAGTATTTTTAAAGCGTTCGTGCTGTTAAATTTACATTGAATGCTATGCAAATATTTATTACCTTCATAAAATCTTTAACTGTCAAGAAAGTATAAACACCTTTAAAACAAAATAAGTATTTATGTGGATCGTACTAATGAACGGATTAAAAGTACAATACTCTTTAACTACAACTAAAAAAGGCACAAAACAAGAAATACAACAAAAGGAATGAAAAAAACAATACAACCTATATACGTCTTTCGAAAGTTTTGCTTTCATCTTCAGCAAACAAGGAGAACCTCAAGAGACTTCTTGAGAGAACTGACTTGTTTATTGAATTAGGAAGTTATATATAATAAACAATAACCAATAAAACCAAAAAAAAAACCCTGAAAACGTGATAACCGTTTCGGTAACTGGGCCACCCATTGGATCAAACTAGAATCACCAATGGGGCGTCTGTCTGAATTTAACAGTAACTGCTATTGAAATTATCAGAATTCGATAGTTCAGTTACCAATAGTTTAGATTTAAACAGTAAAATTAAAAATAAGGTATTAAAAGAAGGGGAAATACTAGTGTCATTCGACATTATCTCTTTATTCCCCAGTATCCCAATTCAAGAAACCATTAACTTTCTGAAAAATATTTTGAAGAAGAATCAGATTCCTAAAATATTGCAGGGGAATGTTTAAATTTAGTTAATTTGTGCGTTGATAACATCTTTAGGTACAAAGTCCAAGTTTATAAAATGGTTGGGGGATCTTGTTTAAGCCCTATTTGGCGGAAATTTTCCTAAAAAACTTTTTGAGGATATTTTAAAATCTTCTGATTTCTACTTTCCAGACAGTTGGTATAGGTATGTAGATGATGTATTCTCGATTTTTGATACCACCAAATGTGACATTGGTTCGTTCGTCCAACACATCAATGGTTTTTTTCCGTCAATACAATTCACGGTCGAGACTGAAAACGATCAGTGCCTTCCGTTCTTAGATATTAAGATTTTTAGGTTTAAAGAGTCGCTATCATTTGATGTGTATAGAAAACCTGCAAACAGTTTAAATTACATACCTAATGATTCCAGTCATCCCTAGAACCAAAACTTTCAGCTTTCATCTATATGATAGATAGAGCATTGAATATTCCTTTGAGCCCGTCCAAATTTAAAAAAGAAATAGCCATTATTCAAAAAACGGCCAACAAAAACGGGTATAGGTCCAAGCTTATTTTATATTAGTTTAAAAAAGAAGGTTTAAAAAGTTCTTAGCAGAAATCCCTACTTTTAAAAGGAACACAAATAACCAAAAAATCATTACCTTGCCCTACAACAACAAGGCTCTTATAGGCGGAGTAAGCTCGTTACTTAAGCCCTTTACTTTCTCTCTCGCTTTCAGCAATCCAGGTCAAATGAAGCAATTAATGGTCAATCCTAAAGACCAGATCCCACCACTGCAAACATCAGGCATCTACCAGGCTCAATGTAACCAATGCCCTATGATGTACAAAGGGCACACGATCCGAAGCATACAAACAAGATTTAAGGAGCATTAACCATATAAGATTTGGCAGAAGCAACCAGTCAGCTATCGCGAAGCATTCCCTGGATACGGGCCACGAATTTCAGATGAATTGTGTGAAATTAATTAAATCAATCAATAAAAAATACTTGTTAGATTCTTACGAAAGCTTGGCTATAAATAAAACGGATCAGCAGTTACTGTTAAATTCGAAGAGGGGCCCCATTGATGAATCTAGTTTGATCCAATGGGTGGCCCAGTTACCAAAACGGTGATCTTGTTTTCAGGGGATTTTTGGTTTCTATTGGTTATTGTTTACTATATATACTTTGCTAATTCAATAAACAAGTCATCAACAAGGCAAAGAAGGCAAAATTCAGTCTGGTAGCTCTTCTGGGGCGGAACAGCGCGTTTGGATTTGACTGCAAACTATTGCTGTATAGGACGGTAATCCGAACCATCTTGCTTTATGGTATGCCTGCCTGGGCTACAATATGTAAGTCCAGATGGAAAGACCTCCAAACCTTCCAAAACGTTACCTTGAGGACCATTGCCCAACTTGACAGGAGAGTTGCAACAAATACTTCTATTGCCGACGATTTTGAGATACCTCTCATTGGGAATCACGTCCAGGAATTGATGAAAAAGCTGCTTCCGAAGATGAAGGACCATCCCAATCCTCTGGTTGCAGGTATTCTTGAGCCCCCGCTTACCTTCAGAAGCCTTCTTAGACATCGCAGGCCGCATCACATCCTGGACATCAATTTTGACGACATCCAAAAGGCCATATTTCCCGAATATTGGATCTCCTAGCTCCTCGTGTCCTTGTCCCTCGTCAATCAACAATCAACACTATCGTCCTGATAGGAAAGGGCTCCATCTTATCCTCTGGATGACTTATCTAGGTTTCATCCGGCTTCTTGCCTAGTTCAGTGTACTCCCGTGGTTACTTTCTGGACGAGTATGGCATTGAGAGTGTTGCTTTCGGACCAATCGTTTCGTTTTATCTGCACTGTTCGATTGTCTATTGTCGATAAACAAGTCAGTTCTCTCAAGAAATCTCTTGAGGTTCTCCTTGTCTGCTGAAGATGAAAGCAAATCTTTCGAAAGACGTTTACAGGTTAGATTGTTTTTTTTCATTTCTTTTGTTTTATTTCTTGTTTTGTGCCTTTTTTAGTTGTGGTTAAAGTAGTGTTGTACTTTTAATCTGTTCATAAACAGCTTTTACAAAATAAAATTAATTCATTAACAAACTAAACACAAAATAAAAAATAATAAAATTTCAGTAATCAATTGCTCCACCATCCCTCCTAATTAACTGAAAAATGTGATTTTGCATGCTTGAGAAAAGATTTTTCAAAGTTGCCTCATCAAGTTCTTTCCAGAAATTGCATTTCTAAGTCCATCTACAAACTGGTACTGACGATTATTTGCATAAATGCGACGTACAATTATTCCCTATACATTTTCCACTGGATTACAGTCCGGTGAGCATGCCTGCCATTCTAAGAGAGAAATTTTCCTTGTGGCAAACCAATTAATTGTCTCATGTGATTTGTGAATAGGTGCGTTGTCTATATATTAAATATGTTTTTGACGATTTCTTCGAGGAATTTTATTCCAAAGAGGGATCAAATGCTCTTTTAAAACTTCAATATATGCAAAACTGTTCATATTCTTAGTGGTAAAAGCAAGCTCTGCTTTGCCAACAGCTCCAAAGGCAGCCCAGACCATGAGAAATGAGTTGGGAGAAATGAGTTGCTTCCTTACGGAAATCATGCCAATAAAAATTTAAACCATCTGGTCTTTCCAGATTAAACTTTTTCTCATCAGAAAAATTATGTCAAAGAAACATTGGTAAATGAATTATTAAAGCTATGTAAATCTGATTAAAAAAATACTAACAAAGTTCCTGTTTCTATCCAAATTTGTGTGTGCAAAATTCAGCCTAATCTGCTTGTGATAATCTTTCAAAAGTTGTACCTGAATCATTTTGGCTGCAGCAATATGTGGACATTTGTTAATGACTTGGCGGATGGTTTCTCTTGAGACATTTAATTGACAGGAGCTCTGACTGGAGTTTGAAGCTGCCCTATGAATGCATCGCTTTCTCTTGCAGAAATTTTTGTTGGACGTCCTGAACATTTTTTTTGTCCATATGAATCTCCTTTCTTCACAAAATTTCGAATTAACTTGAAGTTCGATGAAGCTTCTTAGCAATAAATTTATAGCCATTTCCTTGATCCCTATAAGCCAGACTCTGACCGTTTTCTGTTTCAGAGAGACACTGTCCACGTGGCATTTTTATTTTTAAATAATGCAATTACGTTAATTAGCTAGCATATTCAGTGTTTGAATAAAAAAAAAACAAACAAATGAATGAAAAAATAATGTGAGTTAAAATTGATTTATTTTTAAAAGGTTGTTTTTAATTTCTTGACAGTAAAAAAACTGATTTTTGAAGATAATAAAATATTTGCCTTATGAAAATTATAATGTTATATAAATTTATGCTTTTTTTTCTTTCTTTAATGAATTAAATAAAGTTCAAACATGACTATACATCCAAAATATGGAATGCAGTGATTTTGTAAGGGTCTTTATAATTTCTTTATGAAGTGTACTGTATAAATTCAACAAACAATTTTGAAATTGTAGAAGGAATGTTATTTGTTATTTTACCTAAAATTTAGGTATCAAAACTGTTGACATAAAATTATGTGATTTATATTTAAAAAAATAAAATTCAATGCCTAAATCTACGTATGTTCAGGTTTGCATATGGGTTGTATGAATAAAGTTCCCATATGCTTCCGATTATAAATTTTTATTCGTGGAAGGTGTGGAATTCTCTATAAAGAAAGAAAGAAAGAAAAATATTATAAAAATTTCCTTCAGAAAATTATTACAAAAATGTGTTCATTTTGTTTTTTTTATAATAACTTTGAGGGAAAAATATTATTATAATGCACTGACTGAAAAAAAAGTGAAGCATCCATAAGGAGTGGTCCAATATTATCCTATTTTGGTAGACATGCATACCATTGATGTGTGAGTAAACGATTAGATTCACAAGGATCTGTAATGTCTCCAGAGGTCATTCGTTATGTCACCGCCATGTTGTTGATGAGTTGTTACCAGTCAACTGCTGTGCGGCCAACAGTACCGTAAGACGTTCAGAGAGGATTACTGTACTGTGCAAAGCATCCGCGATGCCTCGCAGAAAGGTTAGACATCCTATCCACAAATTGGCAGCATCTGACAGGGGCCGCATTGTGGGACTGTATAAACTTGGTTGGTCGTATCGTGCAATTGCCAGGCATGTGGGCCATTCAGATGTCACAGTGGCCCGATGTTGGAATCAATGGCCGCTGTATGCGAACCAAGACCCATGCACCCATGCACTCATCTTTAGTGATGAGTCCCGCTTCTCCATAATCTGCGATGACCATCGTGTTCGCGTATGGTGGCGTCGAGGGCAGAGGGCACAACCCTCCCATATTGCGTAACTCCTGGCAGCCATCGGATATGCGTTCGGGGCACCTCTAATACTGCTTTGGCAGACTTTAACCGCACAGCGATACGTCACAGACATTCTGCGTCCGCAGGTCCTACCTCTTCTGGCACAGTACCCTGGGACATTGTACCGACAAGATAACGCACGCGCACACATAGCATGTGTGTCTGAGAACTGTCTACAGCATGCTGAAGTCCGCCCGTGGTCATCAAGTTTCCCGGATCTCTCCACCATTGAACACGTGTGGGATGGTATTGGAAGGTGACTCCGTCCCAGTACCAATCTGCCGGATCTAGAGGGACAGCTGCAATAACTGTGCACTGACTTGCTTCAGGAGAGAATCCAAAGGCTCTTTGACACCATTCCGAACCGCATTAGGGCCAGAGCATGCGTTAGGGCCAGAGGGTATGCATTAGGGCCAGAGCGTGCGCCACTCCCTACCTGGCGCCAACATTTCACCTGTACTGCCAATGGCATTGTCTGTTTCATCCCATATTGTAATCAGTTCAATAAATTCACATGTTCTTTCATCATATGTCGTTTCATTCACTTTCAACCACACCTTCTCGGTGCTTCACTTTTTTGTCAGCCAGTGTATATTGCTTCTACTTTATATTTTTAAAAACCTTAAATTATATTTAAAATGATTTAATTAAAAAAAATAAATTAATTTATATTCTTAGGAAATATAATTGCTTCCGTGCTTTTACCTTCTGTCGTTGTAGAATTCCATGTTGTGTCATTTATATCAGTAGAATTTTCTATAAAGAATGAGAGAGAATTATTACAAAAGTATGTTAGTTTTTGTTATTTTTTATAAAAACTTTGAGGGAAAAATATTATTATAATTCACTGGCTGACAAAAAAAAAGTGAAGCTTCCAGAAGGCGTGGTCCAATATTATCCTATTTCGGTACACATCCACACTATTGATGTGTGAGTAAACGATTAGATTCACAAGGATCTGTAATATCTAGAACGCTCACCAGAGTTCATTCGTGATGCCATCGCCATGTTGTTGACGAGTTGTTACCAGTCAACTGCTATGCGTCCAACAGTTACGCAAGACGTTAAGAGAGGATTACTGTACTGTGCAAAGCCAACACCTCCTAAAGAGAAAGCCTGTGCACGGAAACGTCATACATTGTTGCATCATCTAAGTAGGGCATTGATATTCGTATTTCTACCAATAACAAGCCCCGAATTTGCACTACTATGATGATGTAACAATGTATAACGGTTTCCGTGCAGAGGCTTTGTCTTTAGGAGGTGTTTGCAAAGCACCCGCGCTGCCTTGCAGAAAAGTTAGACATCTAATCTACCAATTGACAGCATTTGACAGGGGCCGTATTGTGGGACTGTATGAGGCTGGTTGGTCATATCGTCCAATTGCCAGGCATGTGACCCTTTCAGATGTCACAGTGCCCCATTGTTGGAATCAATGGGTACTTGAGGGCGCCCACGCACGTTTCGCAAATTTGGATCGACCAACAAACACCACCCCAAGGGATGACCGTCGTATGGCGCTCCAAGCATTAGGGAATTTCATATGCATCGACACCTGCTATCCGCGAACATGTACTGGAGACTCTACAACATCTCGTGATTTCCTGCACAATGTCTCAACGATTCGCATTGCCGGATTGGGGTCCCACCGCCCCTCGCATCGGTTGCCATTAACACCACAACACCAACGCCTGCGTTATTAGTGGTGCCTTAGCCGGGAGGCATGGACAGAAGACGAATGGCGTCGCATCATGTTTAGTGATGAGTGCCGCTTCTCCATGATCTCCGATGACTATCGTGTTTGCGTTTGGTGACGTCAAGGGCAGAGGGCACAATCCTCCCGTATTGAGTAACCCCTGGCATCATTGTGTAGGGACCCATCGGATATGCGTTCGCGTCTCCTCTAATACTGCTTTGGCACAGCGATACGTCACAGACATTCTGCGTCCGCAGGTCCTACCTCTTCTGGCACAGCACCCTGAGACATTGTACCAACAAGATAACGCACGCCCACACACAGCATGTGTGTCTGAGAACTGTATACAGCATATTGAGATC
Organism: Rhysida immarginata; assembly: GCA_023313115.1. NCBI lineage: Eukaryota > Metazoa > Arthropoda > Chilopoda > Scolopendromorpha > Scolopendridae > Rhysida > Rhysida immarginata. The sequence continues at coordinate 13,635 of JAHWFO010064220.1, read as the reverse complement.
CGCCCGTGGTCATCAAAATTCGCGGATCTCTCCACCATTGAACACGTGTGGGATGGTATTTGAAGGTGACTCCATCCCAGTACCAATCTGCGGGATCTGGAGGGACAGCTGCAATAACTGTGCAATGACTTGCTTCAGGAGAGAATCCAAAGGCTCTTTGACACCATTCCGAACCGCAAAATCGTATGCATTAGGGCCAGAGCGTGCGCCACTCCCTACCTGGCGCCAACATTTCACCTGTACTACCAACGGCATTGTCTGTTTCATCCCATATTGTAATCAGTTCAATAAATTCACATGTTCTTTCATCATATGTCGTTTCATTCACTTTCAACCACACCTTCTCGGTGCTTCACTTTTTTGTCAGCCAGTGTATATTGCTTCTACTTTATATTTTTAAAAACCTTAAATTGTATTTAAAATGATTTATTAAAAAATTAAATTAATTTATATTCTTAGGAAATATAATTGCTTCCGTGCTTTACCTTCTGACGTTGTAGAATTCCATGTTGTGTTATTTATATCAGTAGAATTTTCTATAAAGAATGGTAGAGAATTATTACAAAAGTATGTTAGTTTTGCTTTTTTGTTTTGCATAAAAATGCCTTCAATTATTTTCAAAGAATTCAATTTTTAAAAATTATTTTTTTCATACTCTTAGATAGATTGCTCTTAGGTTTGTACCTTCTGTCATTGTAGAAGGATCCCATGTTGTTGTATTCATATCAGTAGAATTTTCTGTAAAGAAAGGGCGAGACTTTTTATGTATTCGTGTTGGTTTATGTTTGTCATAAAAATTACCTGAAATTATTTTTAAAGAATTTAGTTTTTTTAAGATGCAAAAAAAAGCTCTTATGATTTTACCAATTGGCGTTGTAGAATTTAATTTTGGTATGGTTGGATATGTAGAGTTATCTACAAAGAAATTTAAAGAATTATTAAATATTTGGTTTATGACAACGGAAGTTTACCATAAAAATTACCTGAAGTTATAAACTGGAGATGCTCTCTAAGCATAGGTAATGATTTTTCGATTGAAAAATCATTACCTGAAGTTATTTTCAAAAACTCAATTTTTATTTTAATATTTTTATATTCTTAAAATGCAGAAAATGCTCTTAGATTTTACCATTTGTCTTTGTAGAATTCCATGTTGACGTAGAATATTCTACAAAGAATTGAGAAGAATTATTAAATGTGAATGAATAATGTAATTAAAAAATATGTTATTAGGAGGATTTTGAATTTTAAATTTTATCGTTATAAGAAAGTTGTGCTGTTTACTAAATCAGTATATTCAACTTCAGATAACTCATTTTGATATTCTAATTTTTTTTTTTTTTTATGCTTTTAAGATAGGTGTTCTTTTGTTTTTACCTTCTGGTTCTATAGAGGACCACGTTGTTGTATTTACCTCTGTATAATTTTCTGCAACAAAAGGGCGAAAATTATATGTTTGTTTTGTTGGGTTTATTTTAAATATTACCTGAAATTATTTTCAAAGAATTAACTGTTTTAAAAGTTATTATAAATGTTTTTATATCCTTAGAATT
>JAHWFO010064219.1:0-14553 GCA_023313115.1 Rhysida immarginata | reverse complement strand
CCTGCCAGGTTTCTTAATGCCTATAGAGCAAAAACTTTTCCTATCACAACTGGTTTTAATTTATCAGAACCATCCATATTTGTACATAGGAGAATTGTCAGCCGCTCTTTGCAAGTTTCCCTCCGTGACATTTTTCACCTTTAAAGCTTAAAGTTTATCAGGCAACAAACTAAAAATTAAGCAGTTTCATCAGCATTATAAATGTCGAGAATAAGAGTCGATGACATTTGGCAAAGTTGATTCATACCAAGTCTTCATCGTAGAAATATCATCAGCACTTGATTTGCCACTAACGCACCTGAATGTAATGCTATGACGATACTTGAATTATTCTAGCCAACCATTAGAGCAACAAATTCTTGATCTTCTGTTCTTTAGCAAAGTCATTTGCTTTCTTTTTCATTATGTCACCATTATGATAAATGTTTTTTTCTCTAACCTGTTTGATCCAAGTCACTGTGATTTGTTGAACAATAATGTTTTCTTTTAAGAACTGTTGTTTCGGCTAATTTTTTAACTTTATCTGCATTTTTTATGATGGTTGATAGAGTTGAGGGGTGAATGTTGAATTGCCTCGCTAATTCCCCTTTGTTAACACTGACATTTTCAACCGCTTCCAAAGTTTTTAACTTTGCTACTAATGCCACTGAATTGCATTTCCTTTTTGATGGATTTAAAGCCATAACCGATTAAGCCAATTTCGATCTTACTGTACAGTATCACTGATTCTTTCTTCTTAAAAGGTGCCACTCATTTTCATCGGGATCACTTGCGATGTCAATTATCCGAAATGCCCTCTGTATTGTAGGTGAAGCCCCATTTGGTCGCCTCCCATTTGGACGTTTGACCTGACCCATTTGATCGCCTCCCATTTCGTCGCTTGCATCCTCTAAGACTTTCTATTAACTAACTGTATTTAAACAAAAACTAATAAAGCCAAAAATTATTAATTAATAATATTTAAAATAAAAATCATATATCAAAATATCATATTTTTTCCTCATTTTCATTGAGAATAAATATGGTATTTTTAATATAAAAAATTCAAAAAGAATTCAATGTGGTTAGTTTAATTTAAGAAGTAAATTAAAACCATTTCCAAGTTCTAGATTTGACCTAATTGGCTGAATTTTTTATTGACCATAATTTAGAATGATGGCCCAGAGATTTTTAACGCCACCAGCAACATCTGTGCCTGCAGAAAGACTTTTTTCAAAAGCAGGTTGCACCACTGGAAAAAAAAAGGACCATGTTAAGTCCAAAGCATTTGGACAAATTGTTGGTTTTACAATCGATGCCTTTGAATGTCTTGCATAAATTTTGTTAAACCCAACTTTTACATTTGTCAAATTATCAGTAATAAAATGTCTGTTGTAGTCTAAGCTTTATCTATGTGATTTTATGCTATTTTATTGAGATAAAAAAATTAAAAGAACCATCGATGGTATTCCTGTACCCATCGATTGTGTTTCGATGATGGTTCATACCATCGATGGTGCCACCGATGGTGGGTTTTAAACCATCGCACACCTCTATTAATAAGGCATCAACATGTAATTAAGTAACACATGCAGAATAATACATTTTATTACCGTGGCTCATCAAGGCCCTATGGGCTGAATAAAGAACAGGCGATCAAATGGGAGGACGACTAAATGGGAGGCGTCCAAATGGGAGGCGACCAAATGGGGCTTAACCGTATTGTATTGGGTATGATTAATCTTGCGATTAAGACGTGATTATCATAGTTTACATGGCTGAAAAGAAACTATGTGAATTTCGCTAATTTCTCATTAGCAAATCGATCAAACTTTCTAAAACCAATTAATCACATACTTAAGCAGTATTTATCATTTATACAAGTGAATAAAATTAAAAATCAGTGCGAAACTTGCATAAAAAATTCTTCGTTACAACTGGAAACAGGGTCAAAAGCCTTGTTAATATCAAGAAAGACTATGCCAATATACTCGCCTCTCTTTCTCTCGACAGCAGTGTATCGTCGATTAGTTAAGAACCGAGAATAAATGGCTACGGCCTTTCCTAAAACCTTGGCAATAATCAGGAAGGCGACACTTCACTTCGTTTCCAGAAAGTGTTGAAGCCGGTCATTTATCAGGCGCTCTATGATTTTTATTAAGCGCGAAGTCAAAGCAATCGGGCGGTATCTAGTGGGAACGAGCGGTAACTAGTCTAGTGGGAGACGTCGATGGCTTTCCTGGCTTAAAACCGGATGTATGATGGAGCTTTTCCATTTGGAGGGAATAATACCAGTCTTCCAAGAAACATTGAGCGAATCCAGCAATAAGCTCAACTGACCCTCCCCCAACTTAATGAAGGTGGGGTTGATTAAGCCATCAGGACTTGGCGCAGTTCGCTTAGTGCTATTTTTAAAGAAGAGATGGAGATGGGTAGATCCCATTGCGAAAGGTGCTATAAAGTCAGCCGGGAGGTGTTTGGGCCAGCTCTTGGAGCAGGCCTGTGGCGATCCCACCGCCAAATGAAGAATGGACTCCGCCGAAGACCTGGGGTCTAGCATATGACCTTCACTATTCTTAACGAGAGGAACTGAAGTGGGAGAGCATTTTCCGCGCGTTGCCTGGCACGTCTTTCCTGATCAATTCCCGCCAGAAGAATCTTCTGTGCTTTTTCAGGGTTTTCTTGCAATGAGCTTTCATTTTCTTGAAATTGACCCAACACTCCAAGCATCTGCAACTAACTACGGAACTCCCTCTTGGACTTAGTCCCCGGGGCACTTGGTAGCGGGGCACAACGTACTGTCTCCAAATAAGAAGGGAAAGGAAAATCGGATGACACTAAAGCAGTCTCTAGATTGGAGGAGGACCGCTCCAATCTAGTTGGCGAGAAAGAGTGTTCAGGCATGTATAAGATCTTAAAATTGCAACACATTTGAAACTCTTCCAAGTAGCACCCGTTAAGGTTATAATTTAAACACGCCCAGTCAGGGCCTTTGGCGTCGACGTCACCAATTGCAATGAATTGGGGGGGGGGGGCCCGAGAAATTGATTAGATTAGACCACTTGTCCCGGGAGAGGTAGTCTGGGATATAAACGCAGTAGACGTGCAACCAGGTTTCTTGGTAAAAGATGACTAGGTCTATGACAGCTACACTTTCTAGATGGCCTATGAAATTCCAGTGGAGGACACACAAATCTTTATTACTGAGACGAGACATTAACAACACGGGGAGACAAAACGTTGTGCCACCAACTCGCAATATCTTGAAACCAGGGGGAGGGGGGGAGGGGAGCCGAGACTCCATCAATTTGAGGGTATCACCATGTTTACCGGGTTACTATTTTCCTCGCTGCTTTTCCTGGATGTTTCCAATAGAAATGTGAGAAATAGCTTTAGGCAATTTCCAACAAGTTCATCAACTTAATGATTTCCTAGAGTGGTGACGTTTGCACCTGAGCTTATGTCGAACTGAGGAGCACTGGCGCGATCTGTTTTCTTTAGCTTCTTGAAACAATGAAAAATGTCGGAAGCTCGATGACCATTTATATCTCTATTCCATAGTTAAAAAACGTTGTTAAGTTTGAGCTATAGCCAAATTCATGCAATAAAGGGGGCAAAAAACGACTCTTCAGTAAATACCATGATCTGTAAATTAAGGTGGTCGTTGAACTAGGCAAAAAACCAGGGTTAATGACTTTTTCTGCCACTGGTGGTGTGGCAGTCTAATAGGGCCCTCATTTTAATCTTATTTCTATGGTCATCAAATAAGGTTTATTTATTGACCATGGTTTAAATTAATTGTTAAATTTTAATAAACGCTGCTTATCAGTCCCGATGAAAAGATTCGCTCTCTATAGTGATCTTTTCATTAATGTGATACAAAAATGGTGGGATGGGATTGTTCGACTGCTACCTTGATCATGCCATGGTAAATACAGCAGTCCAATTGTTGGACTACAGCGGAATTCGCGCACGTGTACGACCAGGGGATTAAAAGATTATGCTATTAATATTGCCTGTACTCTCAAAGCACTATATAAAGAAAGTATGGGCAATCCAATGTTGTAGGCAGCCATTTTGTATCCTTTTTCATATGATGATTGCTTCTTGTTTTGCAGCAAATTAAAACTTCAGAGGCACATTTCCCTCTAACTTTTGTCAAAAAGGAAGTGTTCAATCTTCATGTTTGAATTTACTGCAGAACACTTTCAAAACAAGAAGCAATCATCATATGAAATATAAATCAAAATGGCTGCCTGCAACAATAATTATCCATACTTTCTTTATACGAGGTGCTATCCCAAATTTCCCGAAATTATTTTATTCTGACCGAACCGTAAGAGATACGAAATTTTGCCGACAGCTGGTGTTACGGGTACGTCTCAGCTGTAATTGTGCCAAGCGGTCTCATCCTATGTCCACGTGATTTTGAGTTTGAGATGTTTTTGTCACTCTTTGTGTTGGTTGTGTTGCGATTTTTGATATTAAAGCTGAAGAAAACTGCGGCTGAAACCCACTGACTGTTGAAGGAGGCTTTTGGTGAGCAAGCTTTAGGCCAAACCCAAACATATGAGTGGTTTAAGCGTTTCAAAGATGGTCAGGAGTCTGTGGAAGACGACAACCATTCTGGTCGATCGTCAACAAGCACAACTCTGGAAATGATCACGAAAGTGCGTGACATGATCCGAGAATTCCGAAGTTAGACCATGCACGATGTTTGTGATTGCCATTGACTGTCATACGAGACGTTTTGAGACAATTGAAGGAAAACGTGAGGCGCAAAAGGCCAGAGATGTGGCAGAAGAAACACCGGCTACTCCATCACGACACACATCGCTCTCTGTGTGAGACTTCCTCAACAAAAACCGCTGTCCCCTGTCACCATGCGATTTCTACTGCTTCCGAAAATTAAAATTGCGGTTAAAAGGATCATTGAAGTGATCCAAGCGGAATCGCAGCACATGTTAAACATGCTCCAACCTGGGAACTTCCAGGAGTGCTTCCAGAAGTGGGAACATCGCTGGAAGCGTTGTATAGATGCCCAAGGAGACTACTTTGAAGGTGATGGGGTAAGTTCCGTATTTTATAGATGTACACCCTATTCCAAAAGCGTTTTCACTTAAGTGAATATATTCGGCGTCCTTGTAATACATTAAACTAGTGGAATTAATCGGTTCAGGCAAGAAGTCGAGTCAGATGTTAATAATGAAAATTCTGAAATCACATAATTAGAATACGAATTTTCATTTGTTCAAAAAATTAGAATATTTCCTTTAATTAGAAGTGCAAACGAACACTCGAATGAATTAATAGATAAAGGTATAAATATACACCGGATAGAATGCCGAATTAATAGAGCTAACACTACGGGACGAAAAGCTCACTACTAAAGTAATCACTGCCCTCTCAAAAACAGGGCAAAGCCAGAAGAAAATTGTTTCAAGCAACTGTTTCAAGGGTACTGAAACGGCGCCGTAACAACGAGCAATTTACAAATAACCGAAGGAAATGCGGACGTAAGTTTTTACTACGGTTAGAGATGACCGGCAGCTTATGAAACGAAAGTGTCCGATTAAGTTTCAGAAATGTCTGATATATTTAGCGAATATGAAAACGACCCCTAACTGTCACTAATATTACGGACTTCACACACTTCTATCGAAATTAGTTATTAAAAAATTAATTATAAGAGTTGATTACGCTTACCATTAACACAAAGGCCAAGCTAAGGCTACAGAGAAGGAAGTTGCCGTTTTCAATTAAAACAGAACCAGTTCATTTAATTAAAAAAAATAAATACGTAAAAGCAACAAAACAAAAAAGTCAAGGGAAGAATGTTTATTAAACAATGCCAAATTTGTTTACAGTAAATTTTGATAATCCATCCCAAGTTACTTTAATTTTACAAAGTTCTGTTAAATATGAAAAAGGTGAAACTTAAATGAAATCTACAGCACGCAGATTTCGTCAAATTTGAATTTACAACAGAATCAAGCGTTTAAGAGAAAATGAATAAAAAGTACTTAAGCAAAATGGTTCACTTTTGGCTCGTTTTAAGAGTCTTCTTAGGAGGAGGCTCACGAGACTGGCTTCGCATTATCGGTCTCCCACACGACGTCGAAGGTGTTCCCGTGCTGCTCGTTCTCCATATTCCTCAGATTCCGGAAAATGCGTTGCCATGGATTTCTCGCCATCGGTTTGACCACGAGACATTTGGATGGAGGTTTATTAACGACGCGCGAAGAGGATCTTGCAACTGATGAAGGCACCCTGTCAGAAGCAAAATACGGGTACATGTGTTGAACAAAAGCCACGTGAGGGACGACGCAGAAACGAGTAACGACGACAGCGATCGGTCCGTAAGCTTTTTTTGTACTAGCTTCTGGCATTCGTCGACTCCGTAGAAAAAAAATCACACTACATGAAGAACAATAACCGGCCTCCAATTATTATACTTTTATAAAATTGAGAACCATGGTAGATAGAACTCGGAGTATTCCGAATAAGGTTGTGAAAGCATTCCTGAATCATCTTGTAAAGCAGGAGCGACCGGAAAAAACGAAGGCTGCTTTTTTGCTTTCTTTGGACCCCATATCATGAGCTTCTTGAGCGTTTCCGTCGGCTCCTTGACAAAGAATGAAAGGATCCCTTCGTCATCGAGCTTTTATGCTAGATCAGCCTCCGCGTGAAATGCCTTCAAACCAATGTTTACGTAAGCGTCGTCGTTGAAGAATAGCAATTTGACAATACATGATTTCGTCTTTTTAAATTGCAAATAACTATTGTTATTTGTCTTATTGTTTCGTCTGTTTTATAATTTCCAAAAAAATTGAATTCGATTTTTATAATTTTTCAAATTTATGTAATTTTTAAATAGAATTTAACGCAATTTGTGTTTGGTTTTCTTTAAAAGTTGGTGTTTAATATTATATTTTATACTTTTTTTTAATAGAAGGTAAATAAAATGAAAGAATGTGTTCAGTTAAATACACAATTATGAAAGTTTAATTTTTAAAATTTTCTTCATAATTCTAAACAAAATTTAAATAAATTTCTATATATTAATGTTGTTTTTTTAAATTCTGGAATTCCTTCTTTCTTTCTTTTATTTAAAAAAAAATAATAAAAATAAATGAATTCTTTAGTCAAAAAAACAAGAAAGAAGGTCCTTCAAAAATAGTAAAATTCAGAAATGAACTCAACGTAATTCAAGAATTATTCATTGTTATACCATAGCTATTAGAGACCTTGATTTCATTTGCATATTTTAACACTAACGTTATTGGTACAGGCCATTTTAAAGGTCTTTTGCAATTCTAGACAGTTTCAAGAAGATTTTTAAATAAAATTTTATACAGTGCAGCCTTTAGAACCAAACTGGAGTATCTTCTCATTTAATACCACAAATAAGCAATTGTAAATATTTCATTTAACACTCAGAACCAATGAAGAAATGATTTCGAATCAGACTTATATAAAGAACAGATATCCATCGCTTAGAACGAGAAAATAAGTTAAGGGTCAGTTATCCGCGAAATGTACCGGGATTTCATACTCATGACGTTTTCTTTCCAAATTAAGTTAAAGATATTACATCAATACAATATATATCTGAGAATTTAAGATAGACAAGAAAGAAAAAGCTTGCACTATGTAACTGAAGACATTCTTTGATTTTATTTATCTGTTGATAAAAAAAAAATAAAAACAACTTTTGCATTGAATTCTACTTAAATTTTTACATGAATTTAAAAATTATAGAAATCGAATTTTTTTTTTTTGGGGGGGGGAAATTTTCAAAACAGACGAAACAATAACAATCATTTGGAATTTAAACAGAGGAAACCATGTATTGTCAAATTGTTATTCTTCAACGACGACATTGGTTAGAAGGCATTTCACGAGCGTCATGCGAGGCATTTCACGTGGAGGCTGTTTTGAAATAAAAGTCGACAATGAGATTGCTTTCAGTCTTTCCTAGGAGCCGGCATGGGATTCTGGTTAGAGGACGACGATGAAGACGACGATGAAGACGACAAAAACACCCAAGATTCTCGTGAAACGAGATCCAAAGAAACCCCCAAAAATGAGGACGCTAGCGCGAAGAGGAAGCGAGCAGCAGATACCGAAGGCGCTCCGTCGGAGAAGAAGAAGAAGATTGTTAATATCGTTGAACAGCAGCCATCCGTGGACAACCCAGAACGATCAAATAATGATGATCACCCCGCAGCCGTTGTTGCGCCAACTCCTAAGCACTCGCCGACCCTAGAGAAAAAAATCATGGACTACATCAAGGAAAACCCCCGACCGGAAGGTTTTACGTACGTAGAATTGAGAACCATGATCGATAGCAATCGGAGGATTCCTGTCGACAAAGAGGTTCTGAAGGCGTCCCTGGACTATCTTGTACAGCGAGGCCGACTGCAGAAATATAGGCTGCGTTATTATAGCCCTACGGGTGACAATCGTCTACGCGTCGTTGTTAATAAAAATGCAACCAAGTGTGTCGTGACCAAGCCGATGGTAAGAATACCGGCGCCTAGATTAGCGAACGTAGCAACGCAATTTCCAACACCGCAACCGGAATCCCCGATGTATATGGAGACTGAGCAAGACGGAAACACCGGCGACAACTCCGGCGTCGTGTCGACGACCGATAATGCAAAGCCAGAGACTCCTGAACCTGCTCCTAAGAAGGCTCGTAAAACGAGCAAAAAGTGAACCTGTTATGTACGTTTTCAGTTGTATTTAAACGCTCAATCTAGTTTTATATTCAAAATTGACAAAGTGTATTGTGAAGTAGACTTTTCATTTAATAATTTTTTAAAATTAAAGAACTTGGGCATCTTTTAGGATGGATTGTCGAAATTTAATGTAACTGTTTTTAATAAACAGTCTTGTCTTTTTGTAGAGTAGCTTGAGTTTTCAGTTTTTTTTTGTTTTTTTTTTCTTTTACTCATTTCTTAAATGAACTCGGTCTCGTTTAATTGATAACGGCAATTTCTTTCGATTCTTCATAACCATTGTTTGGCCGCTGGCTAATGGTAAGAGACACTTCTAAAATTCTAAAGGGCAGTATTCACCAATATAAGGTGATGTAGATTATCATTTCCTCTTGCTGGGTTCTATTACGGCGAGCTTATATGGGAGAAATTACGAGACTATTGTCTCTGGATAGTTTGTGGAATTATGGGAAGTTGAGAAGTCTGGGAAACTTTATTTTCCTGACCATTCAGCAACAGATTGAAGCATGGTGGATTGTACCAGAACTTGATCCAGTCTGTATAACATGCGTCGGAGTTGCACTTTGAATACGATGTACTGATCAGCCAATCGAGTTATATTAATGAAACTTGCACTAAGCAACGATACTATTGGTAGGAGAGGGTTTTGTTTATTACTCACCTGTAGCAATACCGCCTAGAGAGAAAGCCTGCTCACGGAAAAATCATACCTTGTTACATCACCTACGGTAGGGACATAGCCAACTAAGTATTTTTAGTTGGCTATGCGGTAGGGACCAATGACGTATATTAAAGATAGACTCCGAATCCTATTGTTAATAGCGGCAAAAAATGAAGCAAATTGAGCCATGATAGTTCTGGGCAGGAGCGAGCCGTGGAGTAATTAGCTGTCTGGCTGCTTTGTTTTTTGAAGATTTTGGGCCTGAGGAATAATTAATTCAAAACCATTCCTCAAAGTTAAACTGCGTACAACTGTACAAACAGACAAGAAAAAGGATCAGGAATCATTTTCCACAAAAATAAATCAAAAATACGTAACTAAAATGAAAATACGTAACTGAAAGACAATCGAAACGAAATTGAAATTGAAACCATGATCGAAAAATTGTTTATAAAATATAATAAAATACTTCAAATACAAAGTAAACGAAAAGATAAACTTATGACTCCGTTATCGGCGTGTGAAAGAATTATTAATCAGCTACTCATGTGTTTAGCCATGTGTTTTGCATCATCTTCACTCACTTTCGACCATGACAGTTCTGGGCATGGAGCTTCCCAATTTGCTTCAAGTTACAACAATAGGATTCGGAGTCTATCTTTAATATACGTCATTGGTAGGGACAATTTCGGGCTTATTGGTTAAAATATGATTAACAATACCTTACCGTAGGTGATGTAACAATGTATGACGTTTTCGCGCTCAGGCTTTGAGTAGAGGTGGTGTTGCCTGTAGTGGGGTCTAATCTTATTTTCTTATTAGGCTCTCCTTAATCTTATTTTCTACTATCTGAAATACCCGGCGTCGCTCGGAGAAAAATGTAGTTTTTTTTTTCATATTTATGTATACAGGGTGTTCTCGATTAACGTATACAAATTTGGGGGGGGGGGGTGATAAAAGAATCAAATCTAAAGCAACATTTTTCTCTTTTGTTTTTTGCTCTGGGGCATTGTTTTTGAGATAAAAAATGTTGGACGTCGCGTACACGTAATATGCCACTCAATCCCTGCTTCTCGAACACGTCAAAATCATGGTCAATCATGTAATAAAGAGAACAAAAACACATTGCATACAGAACAATAATGTGACATGTTTTTTATGAAACATGCAAATGTTTCACAATAAGTGTTCTAATAGGCTCCCTCTGGCATGAATGGATGCTTTACAATGTCACCGCATGGACAGACGTACACTTTCAAATGTTCCTGGTTCTTCGCAAATCTGGTCCGCAGCTACGGCGATTCTGGTTACCAGCTCTTCATCGGATCCCACAGGTGTCTCGTATACCAATGTCTTTATGTGTCCCGACAGAATATAAACAACTGTTTACTGCAGATGGGATTTCAACATTTTTTATCTCAAATGCCCCAGAGAAAAAAATGAAAGAGGGAAATGTTGCTTAGATTTGATCCCTCGATCACCCCCCTGCCCCCCAAGTTTGTACACGTTATTCGAGAACATCCTGTATTCAGAGTCCGCCAAAAATGTATACACACTTCAGCAAAAGAAAAAATTATATAAAAGTTGTAACACTAAATTCATACAGGCTTCTACAATTACGACAGCTGTTCAAAGTGATTATCATTACCGTTGAGATATTTTTGAATACGGCGAACAGTTGCTCCTATCAATTTCCTAGCAAACTCTTATCAGTAATCTCGTATGTCTAGGTGCAATTGTGGTAATGTCTTTTATCGGGATCGTCTTCATTCAACACATGTAATAATACTGGGGTGTAAGCTTTCGATTTTGCTGCTACGGAAAAATTATAGATGATATCTATACGCTGTTCAACAAAAGAAAAACTGGGCGTGTCTAATTAAATTCACAATTTCAACTGTTAGACTTTGTTGCTAAATAAAATTAACAATGTTTAACAATTGAAATTGGAAATTTAACTGGACACGCCCAGTTTTTCTTTCGTTGGACAGAGTATAGTAAAGTGCGTATAGATTCTTTTGGCGGACTCTGTAGAAAATAAAGGAAACATTGTATTCCCGCACGAAAGACTTGCATCATTGTTGATTAAACAAAGCAAATAACGACGTCACAATTTTTAACGCTGGCAAAAATCCGATTTAGATAAAAAATAAAAGATACATTGGTCTCGTGCGAAAGACTTGCAGTCATTGTTGAGGCTGCTTCACGGAACAATCGCAAAAATCTTCAGTACGGTGTTGCTTGGCAAACAATTGTCAATTGTTTCAAATCCTAGACCAATCAGAAAGCCAAATGCCAGCCACACACATCTCAGTTTTATATATTAGATATAAGATTAAGATTAATATATAAGATTATATAATATATAAGATTAAATATATATATAAGATTACATATATATGTAAATATGCAGCCTGTTTGTAGGCTAACCAGTAGAAAACAATAGAATGGTAGCAGTGGTAAGGCTTTTTCAAGGCTAAAAAAGCTTTCTTCACCCTAGAGATCCTGTATGCATCAGAGATACGACAACTGAGAAGTCGAAAACGATTGGCTAGAGCCAACACGTGACTTATGGACGCCATTATGTGCTAACTATGCTAGCAGATGCCTTGCGATGCCGATACTTGTATCATGATATACAACAGTATTTAGACATCGCCAGCTATAAATTTTTTTCCGAATTGAAAAACATTTATAAAACTAAAGACATAATGCCTAATTGTGCTGCAATAGGTTGTTCAAACAGCGGGAAAAACGGCTTTAAAGTCCACAGTTTTCCTAGAGACAATGAGAGACGCCGAATTTGGGCAGCGAAAGTTAAATGTGAACTTAATGGTAAACTTTGGATTCCAACACGTGAATCCAATCATGTTTTATGTGAGATAAATACACTATATGATCAAAAATATCCGGACACCCCTCACAGATCATCGATTGGCCCAATGTCACATGATAATGACTTGCACATCATTTAAATAGCTTCCCACACCTTCAGACACAACTCTGCTTGGACATTGGCAAGAATGGGTCGTTCGGCAGAGCTCAGTGAGTTCCAACGTGGAACCATCGTTGGATGTCACCTATGCGGCAAGTCCGTGCGTGACATTTCCAGCCTTCTTCAGATACCCAAGTCAACAGTAGGCGATGTCATTATGAAATGGAAGACCCGGGGATCAACAACAGTTCAACAACGAACCGGTAGACCCAAGAAACTAACGGACAGAGACCGTCGAGTGCTTCGTCGTGTCACCCGCAGCAACCGGAAGTCCTCGGCGGAAAAAATTGCCACAGAGTTTCGAAACGCCTCTGCAAATGATGCCAGTACCATGACAATTCGTCGGGAACTGCACACGATGGGATTCCATGGCCGTGCTGCTGCCCACAAGCCCCACATCAGCAGGGTCAACGCCAAGCGACGTCTGGAGTGGTGCAAAGCCCACAGAAACTGGACAATGGACCAATGGAAACGTGTAATGTGGACAGACGAATCTCGCTACACACTCTGGAAATCCGATGGACGAGTTTGGGTTTGGCGCATACCTGGAGAACGCTTCTTACCTGAGTGCACAGAGCCCACAGTCAAGTTCGGAGGAGGAGGAGTCATGGTGTGGGGCTCATTTTCATGGTACGGACTGGGCCAGCTCGTTCCTGTGCAAGGAATCATGAACTCCGACCGTTATCTGAATGTTTTGGACAACTGTGCACTTCCAACGTTGTGGCAATTTTTCGGAAACGGGCCATTTCTCTACCAACACGACAATGCTCCGTGCCACAAAACGAGGCGTGTACAGCAGTGGTTTGCGGACTCAGGGGTCGAAGAAATGGGTTGGCCGGCACAAAGACCCGACCTCAATCCTATAGAGAATCTGTGGGATGAATTGGAAAGACGCTTGCGGGCCAGATCACATCGGCCAACTTCTGTACCTGAACTGATTCTCGCTCTTCGGGAGGAATGGAGGAACATTCCGGAAAGTACCTACCAACATTTGGTGGAAAGTCTTCCCCGAAGGGTGGAAGCTGTGATTCGGGCAAAGGGATGTGCAACGCCCTATTGATTTCCATGAAATCGTGGCTAGAGCGCAAACGTGCATGTGTCCGGATATTTGTGATCATATAGTGTATATTAGTTGGTTATTATCGGTTTTATATTTAATTCAATAAATTTTATTTTTTTTAATTTAAATGTGAGTGTTCTCCTTTTAATGGAGAAAAAATCGTAAAATTAAAATTTAATAAAAAGCAAAATAAAATAAAGTCACCAATCTTGAAAAACGAGAAGAAACTTGTGAGATGGAAGAAAACTTAAACGATGCAGTCTATTGAGGAATAGATGAAGTCCTTTGAAGATGATGTTGATAGTAGAAAATAATAAACTTAGTCTATGAGGATGTAGATGAAGTCATTTGAAGATGATGTTGATAGTAGAAAACAATAATCTTGAAGGAAATGTTGGTTTTAAAATACAATTGAAATTTTGAAGAGGGTGATCCAAATATTTGGGATAAAATTTATATACAACGTTTTCGAGAATATTTCTCATCATCAGTAGGATAAAACATTTTTGAATGGTGAAAACAGTTGAAATAAGAATTAAACAAATGATAAGAAAAACAATTGATATAAAGATGTAAAGGAGAACACCCACATTTAAATTTAAAATTATCATTTAAACTCCTTCTAGATCAATTTAATTTTTTTATTATATTTACTTGGTAGAAGCAATTGTTGAATATACTCGTCCCCGTATTCATAATGAGCGCTCATGCTCTTGCTGAAGACCATTGATGAATACAAATTCTATATTATTAGGACCGATAGGGCCGACAGGTACTGTACTTATGTTTTCACAATGTGCGTCTGCTTGTCTGTCTGTCTGTTGGTGCTCTAGCGTTCGAACGCTTCCGAATTTTTGACTTCCGTTTTCGCTATTCGACAACTTAGGGAAAACGAAAGACTGAATTAGTTGGTGGAAGAAATCAATGAACTACTTCCGGTCCAAAAGGTCACAAATAATATAGGGGACCTCGTTTTTCACTATACAATTCCATGTATAAATGGTCTGTGCACTGCCAAATGCTGTTCTCTCTTTGGCATTCCATAGCTAAAGCAGAGAAAAGACTTGTGAATTAAGTGAAGGCACGTGATAATCAATATCACTCAAAACTGGTT
>JAHWFO010064210.1:0-12666 GCA_023313115.1 Rhysida immarginata | reverse complement strand
GAAGTACTCTCTTGTGCTACGAAACTTGAACTGTGAAAATGATAATAGAGTGTGTCTACAGTTATGTGTTTATGTATGTATTTATGTGTATACATGGATAAATGTTTAAAATTATGTAAACTTGTGTATATCAGTGTATATCATCTAGCCATACGTGTGTAAATTTGTGTATAAATGTGTAATATGCCACTTATCAACGGTTAGATTTTGTCGAGATCGACAGCTTGTCGATGAGTTCAGCCTAGACCCCTAGGAGATACATTTTTGAGCTTCTGCCAGCTTTTTACGACTGCTATAAGGTGGTAGTAGCAGCCGGGACCAACGGCTTAACGTGCCCTCTGAAGAACAGAGCAGGAGGGAGGGGGGGTAAGATCTTGTGTCACTAAACTTCAAAAGTCTGGCGATGCCTAACTTCAAGAGCTGGCTTGCTCTGCGAAAGCCCCCTAGCCCACAGCCTCCCCATAGAGGATTTGCAATACAGTGTAAGAAATGCTCATATATTTGTAGTTAGCAAACATAATAGATTGAATAAATTTATCTATTCCGACATTAAAGTTAATTGTCAATGTCGATTTATTCCTAGTGTCTTTTAATAAAGAGGGTTGATTTTGAATTTGGATTAAATTATTAATCTAGTTAATTAACCCCCTTTAGTATAAGTCTATGCACCAGTGTATAGTGACAAATTAAAAAAAAAAAAAAATCAAATCAGGATATTTCCTGTGTACATCCGTGTGTAATACTAGAGTACACCCCAGAACGTCACAATTGGCTTTCAGGCTAAAGGTATTAGTACAAGGTGATTATAATTAAAGTCCCTTTGTAAAAATGCTATAAAAAAACAACCATGAGTCCGAATGACTTCAAATTTGGACTGAGCATTCTTGAAGAAGGGGCATTTGATATGGGATAAGAAAAAAATAGTTCCAAAATTTATCACTAGATGGCACTGTAAGCGGCATAACGGAAGCGGATTCAGCTAGAAGTGACATTTTGAATTGAAATACGACGGCTTTGGCATGAGTTGTTTATGGCATGATGTTTTTACATTAAAGTTGGTCAAGGAATGCAATTGACACTAAAACAAGTTAAACATGATTTTTTTATTATTATACAGTACATAATATGCCGCTTACAGCGCCATCTAGTGATAAATTTTGGAACTATTTTTTTCTTATCCCATATCAAATGCCCCTTCTTCAAGAATGCTCAGTCCAAATTTGAAGTCATTCGGACTCATGGTTGTTTTTTTATAGCATTTTTACAAAGGGACTTTAATTATAATCACCTTGTACTTCCAAACCTGCAGATTGTGAACTGTCGCTTGCTATTATGATTAAAACGTATTGTGATTGGACAAGCTGCACCACTGAGAACAAGAAATTAATCTCCCCGAGGAGGGTGTAGGAAAGTAGCGGGAATCCTAAGTTTATCTATTTTTTTAAACTTTTCATCCGCACTTTTTAACTCTCATTCTTATTTATCAACAAATTGATTTTCTTGAACATTATATTTAAGAAAAGAATGATCTTCTTTCATTCCTCATCATTTCAGATTGAATGACAAATGTTGCCATTTGAAAACATTAATGGTTCTATAAAACCTCATAAGCAACTCCGACGGCCCAAACTTCACAATAATGTAGATCTTGCCTAGAGGAATTTGCATACCCAATATCTTTCCTTTACATACCATACAGACTCCTTTAACTCATACCCTGAAACTCTTGACCCCAGTGAGCCAATCGAAACCAAACTAAATTATGAAGTAAGATGTACCCAAGGGAAGCTACATTCCAAATTTCAAAATACTATGTCAAAAAATGTAGAAAACAAATAAAGCAGACAGACAGATGGACTTTGTAAACCAAAAGGTAGTTCCATTCTTCTGCTACTTAATAAACAGCGTGGAAATTTCAGAGCATCATATGTGGGAAGTGTATATCAACTGCAAATATTGCGTACGAGCTAACATACAATAATTTTTACCAAATAAATCAGGGAACCACAGATATCTGTTGACAAGGACAGTCTAGTAAACCATGTTATATATAAAGCTCCAAAGGTGCATTGACAGAAACTGCTGAATTTGCATTGCACTGCATCGTCTCCAACAAATATGTGCTTTCTGCTGGGCATTTTCACATTCAGCAGAAAAACCATCTCTAATATCAATATACAATCCTTGCTCCATCCACTATCGTTTTCTTCATACAGGTTTGACTTTTATTCAAATTTTAAAAAACATACAATTTCAGGTATTCCTCTGACTCTGCCACACATTCCTTGGCCTTCCTCTATTTCCCATCCGTAATGGTCCATTAGCTGAACAGCAGGAAAGCCTAAGGGCCAGTTCACATTCAGCAAATTTGGGCGTGACGCAAATTTCCTCTTCCAGATGTTTCCTAGGCATCACAAAGCCACGCGTGTTGAAACGCAGAGCTGTTTCACATTTAATGGGAATGAAATGGGGAGCTAGGCAAACTTCCTTTCTTCCTTTTAGCCTGTGCCCCCCCCCCCCCATGCTAGGTGAACTCTGCTCTGATTGAATATTCGCCTCCGCGATGGCCTATAGTTGGCGCTGAGATCACTTCAAAATGGCGCACGGGGTATAGTGGCTAGAAGGGGTACTCCGTCCCCCGCTCTTAGCAGCAGCTTCAGCATAGGTTTGCAGGAAATTTTTGCCTATGATAAGACGTGATGTTTGGTTGAAGGAGAGGAAATTGTTAACAGTCGTACACATAATTTGCACACACAAGAAATTGTCGAGCATCGGTTGCTCTGGTTTCAGGATGGAGGGCTTCTGTAAAATCCATCATTGCATCAACAGATTGATTTTGCATGTTACTGGTTTCTGGTATTTCAAGAGCATTTATTTCCTCGTGGGTTTCAGTCAACTGGTTTTCATTGATGAGAAATGCAACACAGACTGCGATGCCGGTTTAATGTTAGAAGCCTCATCTATACAGGGTGAATACAAAAGTCTGAACCCCCCTTTTATTTTTTGAACCGAAGCAGATATGTCAATTTTGATGAATCCAATGAATAGGAAGTTGTGGGTGGCCTATCCCATGGTGCACTTTTCATCATCCCAAATATGCAAATTAGGACACATTCAAATTTTATCTCAAAAACCGTAAGGGATAGAGAAAAAAACCCAAGTGCAAACTTGTTCAGCATAAAAAAACAAACAAAACAAAAAAAAATCATCCAAATCGGACCAACCAATCACCCACAATCACGTGGTGAACTGTTTGTAGCTTACAAACAGTTACCTGCACAAGGAAAACTGAATGTTGATGTAAAGCATGCAAATCAAAAAATTAACAAATTACCATACTCACATTCACTTTCATGCGGAAAAGCAAATAAAAGGCATGTTTTGGCGTCAGTTAAGTTCCGTGCCCAATTGTGTTATGGTGATTGTGGCATCAGTTCACCACGTGATTGTGGGTGATTGGTGGGTCCGATTTGAATGATTTTTTTTTTGTTTTGTTTGTTTTTTTATGCTGAACAAGTTTGCAATTGGGTTTTTTTCTCTTACGGTTTTTGAGATAAAATTTGAATGTGTCCTAATTTGCATATTTGGGATGATGAAAAGTGCACCATGGGATAAGCCACCCACAACTTCCTATTCACTGGATTCATCAAAATTGACATATCTGCTTCGGTTCAAAAAAATAAAAGGGGGGATTCAGACTTTTGTATTCACCCTGTATAATGAAGTTGGCATATAAATGCTGAAATAAATACGCTAAACGACTCCAAATGAATACTTGCAGAAGTAATTTTTAAATATATACACAACATTTTTTTTTCTCCCCATTGTTTCAGTCTTTTTGTTCTCTCGATAGATGATTTGCTGGGAGGTTTTAAAAATGAAAGTTCATGTTTCCTCTGTGGTAGATTAATACTTGGTACTGCACCCGATTTCAAAAAAGTGTCGTCCAACTGGTAGACCTTAAATAAACAATTTAATACTGTATTTCATAACGTTAACCTTTGAAAGATACTTCACTTTTTTTTTTCAACTAAAGACTTAAGATACGGTAGGATACTTCTTGTCTCTTTTTTAAATATTTTAGTCTACAAAGTCTTTTTTTTTGATCCCCTACCATGCGCCGATCCCTGCATATTGCTAATACCAGACATATTTGTTTTTCTTATTTAATTATTCAGATCTTTACTAATTCCATTAACCATAATTACGTTCTACCTATAAGTACAAATTTTTTTTTATTTTTCAACTTACCAGCATGAATGTAGTCAGAGGGTAGAAAGTGAGCGCTGCAAACATAAAAAGAGCTGATAGCTTGTTTTCCCAGCTTTAGCTTTACTTCCCACTTGGTTTTTAACTGCTTATTTCGTGGGAAATTGTGAATATAGATGTTATTTTCTTTGTTAAGCTTCCACTTGTACCCATACCAGGCGCCATTTTGTTAGTTTGAGTAATCTACGCTAGATGTCGCCCACTTCTACCGCGGAGGCGAATAGGAAGAGTCATTTTTTCTAGACATCGTATGTATATATACATATGTATATTTTGTTATAACATGGCTTTCTTGGCATCACGTACACATATATTATTTCTTTTATTAGGAAAAACAACAGAAATGAGGCATACCAACACAGAAAACACACTATCGGTGAATTTCAATATAGCAGACTTGACTGGCAGAAATGGGTTAGAACAACATCACCTAAAAAACAAAGCCTGCTTACTGCATCATCAAACGTGGGCTAACACAGTCAGCAGACAGTGGTCAGGTCTTGTTTTTTTAGGTGACATTGGTCAGAAACAGTTGCTAAGGATTCTGGGTCTGGAGAGATGCTAACTCATAGCTGATTGGCTGCACATTTGGGGCAACTTCTGAAAATTCCAACTCAGTTGGAACTCCAAAACCCGCACAGTTGTCATCTCTAAGCTGCTTTCCGAATTGCGGAAATTTAAAACAGCTGAATGTAAAACCGCTCTAGCAACCAAAATTGCGTCAAATTAGATAAGGTGAATTCGACGCGAAGTCGCTGAACGTGAACCACCCTATGTGAACATTGCTGGTAATGAAAAGGCATAAGGTGTTGTGACCAGTAAAATAAGAGAAATGAATTAATTAGTAGGAAGACCTCTTCCCTCATTAATATGAAGAATAGTTTCACTGCCCTTTACCTTCTCATTACATCTAATGATCACTTTTATTCCTGTAGTTTCAGCTAGAAAAGTATGCAAACTACATCCATGACATTTTTCTTTACTCCACACATAGATGCTTGCTTACATTATGTAGAAAAATAGTTCAATCTCCTCAACCACTGAAGTTTTTATGTTTTCTGAGGGTGGATAGAATGGGATATAGGCTTAACCAAGAACGGATTATGGTAGGTAGGATGAAGTTTTATGCATTTATTAGAAACTTGCCTTCACCCGTTCTTGAAAATTAAGCCAAGAAAAGCTATGAATAAATTATCATTTTATAAAGGATTATCAAGTTTGATTTCCGTTTTAGATACAACCTTTATAATACTAAACTATATAAGGTATTACCTATAAAATGTAAAATTGCACTTTATAATACCGTATTCACATGTTTGAAGGTTATTATAAGCTGAAACTAAAACAGAGAAGAGCGACTTAATCTTCATTTGAGACTTTGCACCTGCGATTGACTTTAAAACTTTTTCAAATATTATTTAGAGATCGTAAAAAGTACTTATTTAGTAGGAAAGATCAGTTTGTGAGGCTGCGAGAATTTATAAATAACCTATTCTTCAACAATAATGTATATAATTAACATTAAGAGAATCCTAAATTTAATTCCTTCCTTTTCTTTCGATTATTGCTGAATGATAATTAAATAATGAATTTAAGGCAATGATATATAGGCAGTTCTAAGGCTGTTATAAATTAAATATACGATGTTAGTCGAAAATTAATAGAAACGTTCTAAGTACAAGAGAAAATTTATAAATGCAATAAACAATTGGCAGTAATTGAGTTTTTTTTTTTAATTAAAAAATAAGTATTTATAATGAGTAATTACGCTAAGAATTTACTGAATGTTAAATTCATTCAATGGTAAACCAATTTTTTTTTTTTTTTTTACTCACCAACTGTAAATGAATGAGTAACAAACAAGATCCTTAAGAGTACAATACTACAAATGAGAGAAAAGTTGGGCAATAATAAACTAAAGGAACTTTTCATGTCGTTATATCAAGCGGTGTCATTAATTGAAAACGTATACTATATTTGGTACTTGCAAAGAAAGATAATGTCAAGCAACGAATGAAAACAGACCGCTGGCAATAAAGCCGGCTACAATATTAGCGAATTTTCTTTAGGACACGCCATCTCAAAAACGAGTCATTTAAGTGACGTCACTTCCGTCAAAAGGATTTTCGGAAGTGGTTTTCGCGCATGCCTAGTTAAACTATTGCATTATAACACTGTGGGCAAGGTTGTCCTGTGTATATCTATTCAATGACGTTTCGATGTATTTTAAATTATACTGGCTAAATGGAGATTAATGGAAATCATGGATTAGCATCGGTAAATACGTAATATACACGATGAATTCTATAAGTGTTAGATAAGTGCAGCGTGTCTTCTGTAATAGGGAGAAGCAGAACCCGGCAACCGATTTTTTATACGTTAGGTAGATCCTTATAACTTAATTAATCAGGTGGATGTGGGGCGCTTTTTTGAAAATATTCAAGCAATCAACATTCCGTTCAGAAAGCTGTGAAGAGAATACGAAGCCCAATGAAAGTGAGATGAGTTACACTAGCCATCAAGAAACAATCAATAGTGATGATGTGCCTCAGATTCGTTCCTTGGAGGAGTATGAGGATAGTAAGGTCAGTGTCGCTTTTTTTTTATGTTTGCCTTATTTGTCGTTAGGCTTAGCTTGGTTTTCAGCCTTCACTGATGATTTTACAAATACGATAAAAGTAGTTTTGAAATTGTATATATTTATTAATAATCGCTGTGTCCTGTGCATTTGTCATTCACCCTATTCGTTTATCGTTTAATCCACAAAACAACAAACCAACCTCTGCTTAGGCCTATTCATTGAATAGCATTTCTATACCCTTTGCCGGGAGTTAACATGCCAAAATGAAATTGCCTTGGAATTCGATTGGTTTTATATGGTGTTAATGTTAATAAGTGGTTTAGTTGCTGACGAAACTGGTTAGTTAGTTTCCTTTTATGAGAATATTTCAACCGTGGCTTATCTGACAGTCATTGAATGACTTACTATAATGACCTCTTTTGAGTCATGCATTTTCCACTGACTATACATACTGTTTTCTTTCCCTGTTCTGTATAAAAGTTCTGCTGTTATAATTTGTATTAATATAAATACCGATTTGGTGCCAGTTTTCCAGTATTATATGCATTTATTTGCCTTCTAGATGAGATACTTAAAGTGATGGATTATCTTGAGCATACTGCTTTTATGCTCTTAATCATAACATATTTATGTACATGTTCGTATAGAATCATATATACAATTATAAACCACATAAAAGGGAATTCCATTCTTATGAGATAGTCTTAATAAATAAAATAGCCATTCCTAGATTATCAGTATTGCATTCTGTGTTTGCTCAGTGGATTATCAAAAAAAAAGTCCCATGTAATCTTAAATTAATGCCAAGCCTTTTTCGGTTTTTTTGGTTTTTTGTTTTTTTTTTAGACTCTTACCACACCTATAAACCCACTCACGTGTTTATCATTTCATGTCATCACACTAAATCACATCTGTTAGTTACATTAATAACGAAATAAGAATCTGCTTGCTTAAAAACATACGTAATTTATTGAAAAGAGCTAAATACAATATTTGCGTTTTTCTTCTGAAATTTAGATCTTTTATAAATCCAAATTTATTCTCGCCAAGATTCTTTAAATGTTTACACCTGATTTAAGCAATGACAGTCTGTACATTCAAAAGTAAAATTAGCCAGTTAATTCAAAGAATAACTAAAAATTGATGCCTGATCATTACTCAGGAAAATTTTATGTTTTGTGCTGGGTAATACAAAACTATTGCTGTGAAGGAACAATTTGACTGGACTCTGATGTTTATTTTTTTCCCACTACTATTAGGCATTGTTGTGTTCCCCTTATTATTTTGTCCCACATTCTGTAAATCATTAAGAAGGGCATGAAATGTGGGAAATTGAGTCATTGTGATTCCTTCTTAGATTCTAAAGAGTTGTCTTCCTTAGGACAATTTAGAAGGGGGGGGGGGGGGAACCTTTCCAACTGCTTAGAGATTATTTAAAGTTGTTGTAATTTATTATAAATAAGACCAGATTTTATTTTATACCAGGTTAAGATCTCTGAAATTTCATCATTACTACATCACTCATCATATGCTGCTCATCCTTAAAAATAAAGAGCTTTATATCACAGATCTAGGCCACAGATTAAAAGAAAAACATTGAATTTTTTTTTAATGACAATTAATTTACTTTAGTACCAGCAAAAAAAAAAAAAAGATGAATTCAAGCATTTTTCCCTTCCAAAATAGGCTTTTTTAAAAAGCATTTTCTCCATCACTTCAGAATATGATAATTATCAAAAGTTGATAAGCAATTTAACACATTCACCATTTTATGATTCACAATAGTTCAATGAATGAAGCCTTAGCCCTTGAGAGCAGAATATAGTTTTACATATATTTATGCATAAATTTTAAAATATCTAATAATAATGTAACTGAGATGAGTTCTAATTCTGTAACTTTTACCGTTAGATTTCTTTTATTTTTACATTTTGTATGTTTTATTTGACAAGATCACATATTTGATAAGGACTTGCTATTTGTGGTAAATCAATTAGTTCTAGAACCATTCTGCCAAGCCCTTTTATTAGTGCAGATTCATTGGCTGTTAAAAGGTCCTTTAAAGTGATCTTGTTAGTTTTCCACATATGTTTGCAGATTGATTTCTACCTCGAACTTTATTTGTATAATATTTATTTAATGCTTTTTTTTTTGTTGTTGTTTTTTTTTCTTCATATGCTCATGTTTTTATGTTAACATTATCTACTTGAAATTTATGCTCAAAATAGTTTCAGCTGAAAGGACAATAATTTTTATTGTGAGCGTAATTTCACACTGTTTTTGTGACTATTCACGTACTGATATTTAAATTTTATTGAATATAGAGTTAATTATCTTACTTTAATTATCTCCTGGAAGTTTGTATTCTTAATAACTATTATAATAGAAGACTGAATGATTCGCTCTTTGAAGGATGAGTATGAGCACAGGACAGAACTTTTTAGTTCTGAATGGAAGGAATTACATAGACAAAGTCTAATAATCTTTTAACATTATTGAAAATTGTGTTAAAGAAAGTTTCATTAAAAAGATGATATACATCTGGGTACTCCCCAGAAAATTTTATCAAGTGGGTAGAAGGAAAAAAATAACCACCTGGACAAAAATTTAAAACAAACATTAAATAATATATGAAATTCCAGACACATTTTGGTTTTAAACAATTTTCAGTTTGTTGCAATAAAATATAATTTTTATTGCAATAGAACCTGACTGCCATTTGTTAGGTAAATTTTTCTCAAATACAATAGCTTACTGGTTACAAAATTATCTGCATAGAATTTTCTACTAAAAAATTTTTTTGCCCATGGAAAAAACAAATGCAGCAGGTAACAATGTTAAACATACGGTTCGATATTATTCAATATGTTTCTGTTTATATTATCAAATGCATCGCTTCAATTTATTTTTCCCTCTCAATGGAATAATTCCGAAATGTTCAGGCTAGTAATTTAATTCTTTTCTTTCTGTAAATATTTGTTAGGTTTGTTGATAATGGTGTATACGAGGTCTGTTCAAAAAATATGTAGACTGTTTGAATTGCGCGGGCCCTGTTGGTCCCAATCAAAATCGCTTGGTGTCGCCATCTTCTGACAGATCCGCTGATTACAAGGCAGTTTTTTGATTGCAAATATCAGTATTGGTTGATTAGCTACGCGGTTGTTTGTGAAGTGTGTTTTTTTTCGTTTGGCGGATTTTTAGAATGAGTGACTTGAATGAGCAAAGAGTTACTGTGAAATTTTGTGTTTAACTCGGAAAAACTGCCACTGGACGAGTGGAAAAGGCCAGAAATGTGGACGAGAGGTGACTGGTTGTTTCATCACGACAACGCTCCAGCCCATTCAGCCCTCGGAACTCGAGAGTTTTTGGCCAAACACTCGATCACTGTTCTTCCTCACCCACCCTACTCACCTGACCTCGCTCCTTGTGACTTCTTCTTGTTTCCCAAACTCAAAAGACCTTTGAAAGGAAGGAGATTTGAGACGATTCCCGACATAAAGGCAAATGCGACGAAGGTGCTGAAGGACATCACAAAAGAAGCGTTCCAGAACTGTTTCCAAAAGTGGAAACACAGTTGGGATAAGTGTGTGCGTCGGGGAGGAGAGTACTTTGAAGGGGACCCAGATGTGTAACTTCTGAATAAAGTATATTTTGTTTTATGACGTCAGTCTACGTATTTTTTGAAAAGACCTCGTATGTTTAAATTTATTCATTAATTGTGCGAGTTTTCAAAATAGGCTGTAATTTTTTATTTTTATTTTTTTTTATTTTTTTGTTATCTGAGTCTGTATGACTGAGAAAATGATGAATACAGTCGAACCCTGAGAATTGGACCACATTTTACTATGTCTTTCATGGGACTGAGCATAAAACACGTATTATCCGAGAGTGAAATACGATTTGCTGAAAATCTTAATGTTGTGTTACGAAATAAGTTTGAGACTTTGCATGTGACATTTAATCTTCAACATGTGCTTATATAAAAATGCTGACTGCTATAGCTGCGCAATGAGAGAAGGGACCAATCAGATTGATTCCACTTATCTAGCGGTTGATGAACAATTTGGCAGATGAATCTAGCAATGAAGACCGTGATCTAAGTGTTCAATCACTGCCACACTATGCATTTTATCAAAAACGATTTTTTTTTTAAAGTGTACAAAATTATGCTGAAGAGAAAGAAATCAGCATATCAATAGACTAGATTTGATAAAAACAACTGATCAATCCATGCTTGAATCTGATTGGCTATCGCTATTTCTGATCCCATCTTTGGTTGCGATAACAATAGTGAAATAAAAATGCTGTGACAAGGGTTGTGAAGCATGCAAATATTGTGAATTTTGATCCATGAACCAACAATCGAACTGTGTAGTGGTCAATGAATATTCGATTTGAATAGTGTAGTGATCAAAGTTGAGAGACATTTATATACACACACATACACTACTGTTTATAAAAATCGCAACACCCTGATGGAATGGTCTAATCCATATGCAGTTTGCAATATTTGCATACAATGGGTCAGAGTATAAATGATTAGATTTTCCGAGTAATTGCTTGAAAGAACACCATGCCTCGACGACGACGAAGGGTACCATATCAACAGCTGACGGACTTTGAAAGAGGACGCATAATTGGTCTGCGTGAAGGGAGATGGTCGTATCGTGACATTGCTGCTCGTGTAGGACGTAATGCAACGACAATTATGTGTGCATGGAGGCAGTGGAGCGAAGAGAACAGGGCACACCGAAGACCAGGCTCAGGAAGACCCAGCACGACGACACCGCGAGATGACAGACACCTCTATCGCATGTGTGTAGCAGATCGTACAGCCACTTCCACAGTGTTAGCACAACAGTGGGGTGCTACAGTAGGCAGGACAATGTCTGCTAGCACTGTACGACGCCGTTTGATTTCCAGAGGATTGATGGCACGAGTACCATTGTTGCGGATTCCTTTGACTCAAAACCACCGGCGCCTCAGGTTGCAATGGGCCCATCAACACCAACAGTGGCTAGCTGAATGGCAACAAGTTGTGTTTTCGGATGAGTCAAGGTTTAACTTGCAGCACCATGACGGCAGGATACGAGTCAGAAGACATCGTGGCGAGCGCGACCTTCCAGAATGCATCCTGCAGCGTCATTCAGGACAAACGCCAGGGGTGATGGTGTGGGGTGCAATCAGTTACCTTGGCCGTTGCCGTCTGATCAGAATCCTTGGCAATCTGAACAGTGACCGGTACATCAGGGAAGTTGTGCAACCCGAGGTCATCCCCTTCCTGCAGAACCTACCAGCCGCTGTATTCCAACAGGACAATGCCCGACCACATGTGGCCAGAAATGTCCTCGCCTTTTTCCAAGCACATCAGATGCCCTTGTTCCCCTGGCCTGCTCGTTCACCAGACATGTCCCCAATCGAACATGTGTGGGACAGGGTTGCTCATGGATTGGCTCGTCAGACTCCTGCAGCAGCAACTGTGGATGAACTGTATACCCGTGTAGACAGAGCATGGCAGGACATTCCCCAGGCCCTTATTCAGAGCTTATTTGACTCAATGCCACGACGTTTAGAGGCTGTAATTGCATCCCACGGTGGTTTCACCCGATACTAATGTGACAATAAAATGCATTGTAGTGACCTGAAAATCTAATGGTTTCTTTTCTGACCCATGATATGCAAATGCTCCAAATTTAATGCAGATTGGGCTATTCCATCAGGGTGTTGCGATTTTTATAAACAGTAGTGTACTTGAGAAAACGTCAGAATTCAGGATTATGGAATAACATTATCAAATATTGCTTGACTAATAAAAA
>JAHWFO010064202.1:0-13053 GCA_023313115.1 Rhysida immarginata | reverse complement strand
GAAGCTTGACCAATGTGAAAATCCAGCAACCCAAGAGGGAACTTCACAGGCTACCACAAATAAAATAATAAACAAGGGTTTGCAACTAGAAAAGCATCGCAAGAGTCATGTTCGTTAGCTGCTGCCACGACATGCCGCAGAAAGGAAGAGAAACTGCCAGAGGCACTAGGAGGATTACCTCCCAACAAAACGATGGAGGTACGTTGTCACTTTGGATGAAGCTTACGTCTACCTCAATGACTGGAACAAACCCCGTGCAATTTTTTTACCATCCACAAGGAGAGAATTCATGTCTAAAGTGGTCCGAGGAAAAGGGAAGTTTTTCAAAAGGATTTATGGTGATTGCGGGATACTTGTACAATGGCAAGCTCACAATCGGAAGAATGGACGGGAAGGCTTTAATGTAAATGTGTGGGCGAGTATTTTCAATGGCCAACTACTGGAGCTGGAGTTCCTGCAGGAACGTCTGAATGCCCAGAGATACAGTAGCGCTCAAAAAATAGTACACTTTCATGTTTATTGCTATAATACTTTCAAAAATCAAGAACATATAACTAAACTTTGTATACATATTATCTATATAAATATACAAAAGAAAAACTAGAAATAAGGTCACTGTTATTTGTATTTGCGAGGACACCATTAAACTGCCAAAATACAAAAATCATAAAATAGTACACACGCAAAAAAAAATCCCCAAAATGAAGTAAATACAATGAAAAAAAAAGAGTTAGCAGATCAATATTTTGTTGCAAAACCTTTTGCATCAATAACAGCTTTGTAGCGGGCTGGCATTGAATCAATTAGTTTAGTCATTTTGGCCATTGGAATTTTTTCCCATTCTTTTCATAAAATTTCAAATTTTTCCAGTGAATTTCGTGCTTTCTGTGACTTGCAGCTGCGGTCTAATTCTTCCCGCATATGCTCAATAGGATTTCGTACCTTCTTTGACTTGAACCAGTCTTTGATCACACAAGCGGTATGTTTGGAATCATTGTCTTGCTGATAAATCCATCCACGAGGCATATTTGCTTTGGCAAAAGGAAGCATATGTTGCTCTAAGATATTCTTATATACTATTTTGTCCATTATTCCATCGATCTTTATCAGCGGGGCCTACCCCTTTATGATTGAAACAACCCCATACCATAGTGGATCTTCCACCATGTTTAACGGTTGGTAATTGGTATTTTGGATCAAATCTATGGTTTGCAGGACGGCGTACGTACTGGATACCATCAGACCCGAATAGTAAAAACTTCGATTCATCACTAAAAGGCACTTTATTCCATTTTTTGGATGTCCACTTCAAATGATCTTTGGCAAATTTGAGGTGGGCTATCCGGTTCTTCTTGGAGATCAAAGGTTTTTTCACGGGACATTTGCCAAATAAATCTGCATCCCTCAGACATCTTTTCGTGGTACTCACGCTAACGTTAACATTATGGAAGGTTGCCATTTCGTTATTAAGGTCAACTGCAGTTTTCTTCGGGTCAGCCTTAGACAGCCGTATCAAGACTTTATATTCTCGTGGAGTTGTTAATTTTGGTCGGCCGACCCTGGCTTACGAGTTACATATCCTTGCGTGCAAAAACGCTGAAAAATTCTTGCCACCGTGGACTTTGGAACTTGAAATTGCTCCGAAACCGAGGTGTACGAGTTGCCATTGTTGATTGCATCTATAATGTGCTTTTTTATTGAAGATGGCAGATGAACTCGAAGCGACATGTTAAATATTGTCAGCAACAGCAAAATGACAACATCAATCTAGAGAATATGAGAAAAATCTACATAAAACTCAGTGTGTACTATTTTATGAACTCACTTCTATCAATAATGGATGAGTCTTCAAATACTAATTAACTTAAAGAGTTTGAATTTCTTTCAATATTCAAATGTTTATGCAGTCTATATATTATTACAAATTCTTTAATTAAAATTCAATACTTTAGAAGTTATAATGATAAAACATAAAGTGTACTATTTTTTGAGCGCTACTGTATGCCGATTTCCTGGAAAACAGATTGCATGAACTCTTAGACGATACACCTCTTCCAATCTGTCAACAGATGTGGTTCCAACACAATGGGGCCCCTCCTCATTTTGGTAGAGTTGCTATTGAATGGCTTAACATACACTTCCCTAACAAATGGATTGGGCACAATGGGCCCATAGCATGGCCACCTCACTCACCAGACCTTAATCCACTGGATTACTCTCTGTGGGGACATTTGAAACAAATGGTGTCCAGACAGACATGTGGGCACAATTAGTGGCCAGAATAATAGCATTGGCTGACGAAGTTAGATGTGATCATGAGGTAATGACAAACGTATACGAGTCACTTATTGGACGATGCAATGTCTGCATTCAGGCTCAAGGAGGCCACTTTGAGCATTTATTGTAACTTGAAAAGAAATAAAAATTGGACCCATGTTAATAGGATTTTTTGTGTTTACCTTGACGTCTACAATACCCCCTTACACACGATTTGAATTACCCTGTATAATATGATATTGTTGCATTATGTTAGATTACATAAATAGATTACAAGTGATTAATAATCTCAACAGTTTACCTTTCTTTTTTAAGCCAGGATACTAGATGTATGTCTAAGTGAGCTGCAAAGCTGCCTAAGTCTCGTAAGCGTGATGAACCAAGAAGCTTTCTCGTATGGCGTAATAATATCACATCGATGAAAAACTCTTCTGCTGTGCTTTCCTTATTATCTGATCTTCTGAATACAATTAAACCGTTTTTATTATAGTTGAAAGAAATTACGGTCCAAATGAAATATACAGAGTGTACATAAAGTCCGGTAACATTTTCAAAATGTGTTTATGGAAAAGCTCTGAAACATATCACTATCACCGATACGAACTTTTCTACACAATACATTCAGGGTTTAGTTTTCATACAACAAACCTCCAAGCACTCTATGTGGGAGCTTCATGTGACGCAACAAATGTTCATACAATAACCCAACTCTTGTCAGACACAGCCCAACATGTCCTCCACAACTGTGGCTGTTGCTTGCTCAATTCTCCCCTTCAGTTTCATATCATGCCTGGTGTATATTCCTCCTGTTCCAAAAGGTGGTAAGGAACTGAGAGGGAGAATCAAGCAAGCAATAGCCACAGTAAAAAAAAACACACACACTTTAACGCCATCTATTGGTAAAGTCTTCATATAAATATTAAATTAATTAATTGCCACTAATTAATCAATTATTTAGTAGATTTTTTAATTGATTCATGTATTGTCATCAAGAGTAAGTAAGTGTGCAAAATTTCAAGTCAGTCGGTTAATAGGAAGTAACTTTAATATGGATTACAAAATTCCACCCAAACAAACGAAGATGTCAAGTTAAAGAAAAGCGTGTAAAAAAAAAACAAACAAAAAAAAAAACAAAAAAACCCTGAATGTATTTTGTACAAAATCTTGTATTGCTGATAGCGATACGTTTCAATGCTTATAAAAAACATTTCGAAAGTGTTACTGTTTTTAAATTATTAAACTGTTACAGTTATACATTTTTAAATTATAAATGATTACCGGTACTAACAATTACCGTAAATCTTCTACTATAATGCGAATTTTTTTGGCCTAAAAAAGCATCTAAATTTGCTAGGTCGTATTATACAAGAGGTTAAAAATCAGCCCTCCGACGACTGCAGCCGGAGGAGGTTTTGTCCTGATAACATTACCGTATATTATACATTAATTACATTGCATATTCAGTGTCCAGTTCATTATACAATAAATTAATTCACTTTTTATTCTAATTTCTCGTTGCCAACATCTAACAACATCGAAAATAACTTCTCCCAAACATCGATACTTCTAAATAGGCCTACTTCCAAACTGCCTCGAACCAAAGCCTACAAGAAAGCTTATGCAGTGAAAATATTAAACTGAATAAAGATTACTTGTCTTTTTATTAAGAAAATTGATGTACTGTTGTGTTTTTTTGTCGATGTGCAAGTGAGAAAGCTTTCCATCTCAATGTAGGGCTATAAACTTCCAAACTGTCTCGATGAAGTTGAGGCAGTTGCTTTTGTAGAAGTTGATTTTGAAGGTTTTTGAATATTAAATATCCAGACTATTTAAAAATAAAGATTTTTTTCTGTATAAGTTTGCACATTTTATTTCTCGCGAGGAGTCAAAAATGGGGGTCGCATTATACAAGAGGATAGGATTTTTGCCGATTTTTTGGGCCGAAAAAGTGGAGTAGCATTATACAAGGGGTCGCATTATAGTAGAAGATTTACGGTAGTCGTTATTTGCTAAGTCAAAGCCTGTTCCCAATAATAAGATTATACGAGGGGATATCAGAAAGTAACGCCAATTATTTTTTAACGGCTATCTAAATGTTAACATAGGCAAAAAGAAAGCTGAGTACATGCACAGATATGACATAACACGTACTGTTCCTGCCAATTGTTTTACACTGGAAGAACAGCGAGCTGTTATAAGGTTTCTTTTCGCAAAAGTTAAAGGTAAACTCCACACTCAAAACAACTTTGTTTAAAATGAAAGATGAAGGTCTCAATAATAACGTAGCATGTATAAAAATTTTCAATTCGAACTCAAAATTGATAAAATATATAAAAAAACTTTCATTCCCCCTGACGCCACGTTTCGGCACTGTGACGTCAGAAGTTGCCGAGAGGTGCGAAGGAGTTTTGAAATCGTGACGTCATACATTGGACGCTATCGCAGGCGCCGCTATCAGTAAATTGTCAGGGCAGTGCAGGCAACAGGCATCGCAGTGGTCAAGGCCTACAATATGAAAACAAGACTGACAGTGACAATAGCGATTTTGATAACAGTGACAGCGATGTACAAGGGCTGTTAGCAGAATTAAATACTACGGAAACTTCTGCGATATACAGCCCTATGTATTAAACCGTGAAACGGGATCTTCTGCTTGCCGTGTCGGCGTGTGCACATTACGGCGGCGTGTGCCCTACACAGCAGATATGCTTACCATTTTCCTTCCGTGTTTAACAAATGCTGTTACGGTCGTTGTTCTTGAAGAACTCCAGGCCCGTTTAGAGTTGGAAAAGCATTTAGTTCCACGTAATACGTGATCTAGTTTCAGCGAATTTCTTGTTTGAATTGATACTGAATTTATAACGGCGGATGCGTAGACAAAGCAAGACGCGTCAAAATGAGCTGAACACACGATGCTGTTTGGAGTTGGATAGCAGTTCCCTCACTGTCAAAAACTATTTTTTAATCGCTTCTGATTATGGAAATCTATGAAACGTGAAATTTCTATACGATTGTCTATTTACGCATCCAAACAGAACAAATTGAAGGCATTCCGACATAAACAAGTTAGCAAAATCTTAACGATATGTAGCATCGTTGAAAGCGACTTGAATCTTGGCGACGAAATTCCCCGAGGTTCTCGCGGCAGGAAATGACGCTTTGTTCCGTCGTGCTCTCTGGAGAAGGGAATGGAAGATCCCACGCAAATTTTCAATTTTCCGAGGCATTTTTCTTAATAAAATATTAGGAAAAATCGAAAAATTTTGAATGATAAATACTCTATTAACCTGCATTAATGTTGTGATACAAAAAAAATAAAGTCGATTTTTTCCGTGGCGTTTACCTTTAAGAAGCACGCTGAAATTCATGGGGAAATGGCAGAAGTCTATGGTGCTGACTGTCTGGACTATTCCAAACGGAGTAAAATGTTTCTGGAAGGAAGCGTTAACCTTGCCGATAAACAGCATTCTGGGTGGCCCGCAACAGTGGCAACACCAGCCATTATTGAGGACATTAACAACACAATCAGAAAACACAGAAGTGAGTGAATCGTTTCATATATCCTATGGATCTGCATGGGATATGGTGCACGAGAAGCTTGGATACCGCAAACTCTGTTCGTGTTGCACTCCAAGAAAGCCTAACACCAGAACAGACTGGCAACAGAATGGCGTGCAGTCTGCAACATCTGCAGTGATACAACCAAGAGGATAATGCGTTTCTGAATGACACCGTCACAGGAGATGAGTCCTGAGTCTTGCACTTCACACCTGAGCATAAACTGCAAGCATGGTGCGGAAACATCCACCTTCTCTGATTTGCAAAACATTCAAAGCTTCTCCTTCAGCTTGGAAGATTATGCTTATAGTTTTTTGGGATATGCAGGGCATCCTACTCGCAGAATTCCTGCCTCGTGGGTCAACCGTCGACGCAACTACCCATTGTGAAAAACTAACTAAACTGCGGAGTGCTATTCGGGATACGTGAAGCGAAAGAGGAAATACTGTTCGACTTCTTCGTGACAATGCACGCACACCCGCATATGGCCAATCTCGTCAAAGCAAAACTGGTCCATTTCGGTTGTGAGGATCTGGACCACCCAGCCTACAGTCTGGACTTAGCACCCTCGGACTACCACACCTCCTTGGGACTGACGAGGAACTCAAATCCGGCTGTATTCATAGTCGACATTGTTCTATGAGTGGGGTATTCTGAAAGTGGTGCAACATTAGGATAAATGCCTAAATCCTCAAAGTGCCTATGTGGAAAAGTAGATAAAGACGTTTAGTTTCAGCTGAACTTAGTTGTTTACCTGTGGTGTCACATTCTGATATGTCCTCGTAAAAAAAAAATATTCGCAGTTAGATTTAAATACAACAGCCGGATTAGTTATTATTATCTCTTAATTGTATATTATGAGGCATGTCCAGAAAGAGAGGGTTAGACCTTGTATGCGGATAACCAATATTTTAACTGCTAGCCTTCCGCTTCCCTCTCACGGCTGTTCTTCATTACTACATGGAGTCTAGTTCGAAAAACACGTGTTTACACTGGCAGTGCCAATTCGGAATCCGGCCAAATGTGAAGTGTGCTCTGTCATACGATTTTTTCAAGCACAAGGTAAGCACCTAACTAACGTTCACAAAGCACTTTGCTCCCGCTTATGGAAACATTATGAGTCGATAATTTGTAACGAAGTGGTATTGTGAATTCTCTGGAGGCAGGACCGATGATCATGACAAACACAAAAGAACTTCTGATTCCATTTCTTTACCTGAAGAAATATCTTGCTAGACAATGATTCCACGACGATGAAGAGATCAAGCACCAAGTTGAAATGTGGTTCTAGTAGCAGGCGCCAAAATTCTATGACCGTGAGATATAAAAGCTAGTACCTAGACTTAACAAGTGTCTGGACAATGGCGCCAATTACGTCAAAAAATAACCCCTGTATCGCTAAATAAGTTTGAAAAAATACTAGCCATTGTAACCTTACTTTCCGGATACGCCTCGTATGTACTTCTATACTTTCATTAGAGTAATATTAACTAAACTCACTTTCGGACGGCTACTACTTTTGATTCGTTTGCTTTAGTAATATCTTTCTGATGAGATGAACTATCAGAACTTGTAGGTTTCGGCATACTTGTTATGCTAAGAGTCCGACTTCTAAGAACCTAATAACAAAAGTAAAAGAAGTTACAAATGCACTTAATTCCACTGCAAATCGAAGGTTAAGCAAATAAGCATACAGGGTGGGGAAAAAGATGTGCATCGGTTTAGAAGGACTGCAATGAAGAAAGTACTCAAGTTAGAGAACTAACGTCTATTTTTTTCGGATAAGTATACAATCCCATTTTTTCCATCAAGTTTTGAAGATCACATCAGCAAGACGGCGGCCATCAGAAGCGATGCAATGACGAAGGCGATTTCTGAAGCTTCTAACCGCGTTATGGCACATTGGAACGGGGATGGCGATTATTTCCTCACTAATTCTGCGTTTCAGGTCTTCCAACGTGTGGGGACGATGTTGGAAAACTTTTTCCTTGAGGTAACCCCAAAGGAAGAAGTCGCAAATGCTTAAATCTGTTGAGCGTGCCGGCCACCCCACATCACCCCTCAGAGACACCAGTCGCGTGGGAAACATTTGCTTCAGTTTCACCATGGAAATTCGAGCTGTATGGGCTGTAGCCCCGTCCTGTTGGAACCATACGTCTCCCAGACTGACTTCCTCACTCAATGCTTCCAGTTTAGGTTCAAGAAATTCTTCCAACATCGAAACATAACGTTCAGCATTCACGGTTACAGTTTCACCATCCTCCTCAAAAAAATAAGGGCCAATGACCCCAAACTGGGATACTGCACACCGCACAGTCACCTTAGGGGAGTGAAGAGGTCTCTCATGCACATGCCTTGGATTTTCGTTAGCCCAATAACGAAAGTTGTGCTTGTTAACAGTTCCTGTCAGGTGGAAGTGGGCCTCGTCACTACTGAAAAAAGTTGACGCATCAGGGATGTGGTCCAGCATTTCTTGGCATCGGTTTACACGGTTCGCGTTGTCATAGGCCGTCAGCTCTTGAACAATCATGATCTTGTATGGATGGAATGCCAAATCTTGATGCTAAAGATCGAGTTGACATGCCCAAAGCAAGTGCGTGTCTACGGGCAGAGCGCCGCGGTGACTGCTCGACAGCTGCTCTCACCGCGTTCACGTTTTCCAGTGTTCTTACGGTACATGGTCTTCCAATTCTCCTTGGCGTTATTGTGGAACCCGTGGCTTGCAATGCACGAACCCAACGTCTGATTGCATTACTGTGCACGACGCTTTCACCAAGCGGAATGTGGAAGTGAATTCGGAAGGCCCTCTATGTGGCGATAACAGAACGGCCATTTTGCAAAAAAGCGCTAACGGCAAACCCACGATGCTGTCCACTCCAAACCATCGTGCGATATGAAAACGGGATAATGCTACAAACTCCATGATACACATCCCAGACTCCTAGCGCCACCAAATGCTGAAAACTGGCAAAGCGAAACCGATGCACTTCTATTGCCCCACCTTGTATAACGAAATAATATTGCTCATTCATTTGTAAACAGGTCACAGTCATATACAGAAATCACCAACATTATATGACATCTAACAATCTAATAATACTAAACACAGGCAAGAGATAAAACAATAAGGAATAGAACTAACTATAAAGTGAAAACCTGTAACCCACAAGGAGAAATTAAACATTATCAATACAGATTTCGGAAACAATGTCCTTCTCCTCAAGTGGCCAGAGACCTCAAGAGATAGGTTATCTAATCATACAGGGTTATTCAAAAAGAATGAACTGATTTCATGAAGTACGAGGAGATATCAGAAAGTAACGCCATTTATTTTTTTCAAAGAAGATTACAAAACATACAGGTAAACAATTAAGTATAGCTGAAACTACACGTCTTTATCTACTTTTCCACATATGCACCTTGAAGATTTAGGCATTTATCCCAACACTGCATCCGTTTCAGAACACACCACTCAGACAACTCCATCAGATGTGAATACAGCCAATGGCAAACGACAGATTTGAATTCCTTCTCAGCCTCAAACCTCTGACCATCCAGAAACTCTTCCTGGGACCAAAGAGGTGGTAGTCTGAGGTCACTAAGTCCAGACTGTAGGGATGGGTGGTCCTGAACCTCCCAACCGAAACGGACCAGTTTTGCTTTGACGACATTGGCCATATGCAGGCGGGCATTGTCATGAAGAAGTCGAACACAGTTTCCTCTTTCTGGTCGCTCATCCTGAAAAGCACGCTGCAGTTTAATCAACGTTTCACAATAGGTAGCGGCGTTGATGGTTTACCCACGAGAGAGGAATTCTGCGAATAGGATGCCTTGAACATCCCAAAAAACTGTGAGCATAATATTCCGAGCTGAAGGAGAAACGCATTGAATTTTTTGCAAACACGAGAATGTGGTTGTTTCCACTCCATGCTTGCAGTATTGCATCCCATTCTGTTGCCGATCTGCTCGGGTGTCAGGCTTTTTGAAATCCAACGCAAATGTGGTATCCAAGCTTATCATGCTCCATATCCCAGCAGATCCACAAGATATGCAAAACGTTTCACTCACTTCTTTCAAGGAAATGCGATGATTTTCTCTGATTGTGTTTTAAATTCCTCGATAATAGGTTATGTAGCTGCTGATGCAGGCCGCCCAGGACGCTGTTTATTGGCAAGGATACCTCTTCATTCCCGAAACATTTTACACCAATTCCACACATTGGAATAGTCCAGACATTCGACACTGTGATCTTCTACCATTTCCCAATGAACTTCAGCAGGTTTCTTACCTTTTGCGAAAAGAAACCTTATAACAGCTCAATATTCTTCTACTGTAGACAATGTGATAATAGCAGCCATTTGTAAAACGACTGGTAGCACATAGTGCCTGTGCACAGGAACAATTATTGTTATGCAATGCCTGTGCATGTACTCAGCCTTCTTTTTGGCTATGTTAATTTTTACACACGACTCTATTTCCTCCGTTAAAAAATAAATAGCATTACTTTCTGATATCCCCTCGTAATATCTCAATATTAGAATTTTATGCCATGATATACAACTCGTTCCTTGAGGACTGACAAATAGGGTCTGGAAATCGATTCATTATTTTTTGAATAATCCCATATTTTTTGTTAGTGTTAGTTTTTATTGTCAAGATCCGGATAATTCAAGATCCGGATATCCGGATCTTTTTTTCGGACCTAGATCTGAGAACCGGATGTTGGTCAGAAATCCGAGATCCGGAACTTGGATCCGAGATCTCTGATCCGGATCTTGGATGCGAGAACTGAGATCCGGATCTTGGATCCGAGATCTGAAAATCGGATCCTAGACAGGAAATTGTGTATATGCAAACTTTTTCTGAAAGCAGTTTATAAAAGCTTTTATTAAGTGATAGCCTAGTCCTCTTAAGTCCTAATTAGTCTTAATACACATCCAGCGAAAGGATCCGATATCCGAGATCCGAAATCCGGATCTTATATCCGATATCCGAAATCTGGATCCGATATCAGAGATCCGAAATCTGGATCCAATATCCGAGATCCGGATACGGACCCGGATCCGAATATTTCTAGATCCGAATCCGGATATTATCAGATCCGAATCACATGGACGTAAGAATAACTTTCATAGAATTATTTAGAGACTGTAATACTTTTTTACGTGCAGCATAAAAACATTGCTCTG
Organism: Rhysida immarginata; assembly: GCA_023313115.1. Taxonomy (NCBI): domain Eukaryota; kingdom Metazoa; phylum Arthropoda; class Chilopoda; order Scolopendromorpha; family Scolopendridae; genus Rhysida; species Rhysida immarginata. The sequence continues at coordinate 2,029 of JAHWFO010064202.1, read as the reverse complement.
TAGGTTTGATACTTACTTGCATTGTTCCTAAGACAAGAGATAGGTCATCATCAGCTGGACTGACAGGCGATGTTTGATGAGGGAGCACACAAGACGAAGGCAAACAAATACTTGAACGAGGTGGGGATTCTACATCTGATGGATCTAAATATTTAAAAGAAAATAACAATAACAAGCAATAAAAGGGGGGGGGGGAGCCAAAAATATATGAAATTTTATTACATTAAAACACTATATTAAAATTTTAATAATATGAACCATCTATCAACAAAAGTACCCTCTATCAGCACCATTTCGGGTGAAAAAATTGTGGTGAGCTAATATCACTTTCTCAAAACCATGGGAATAGGTTACAGGAATAAGTTTCCACCCAACTCCACAGTAATGAAGTAACACTTCCTGTTAATGCTGCTTCGTTGGATAAATGTTGTCATTTTCAACACAAAATAAAAATGATGTATATGCTTCAGACAAATATCTACTACTGTGATTCAAGCTCACAATTACACCTTTAAAACACAAGTCTAGCCATTCCATCAAACACGATATTAGTTCCATTAGAACATCTTTCTGAAAAGGGCGAAAGCTATTCTCATGCCTAATATTAATAAAATTTGCTTGTTATTTTAGCAATCTACTAACTTCCCTATGTCTTAATCCAATCTGGCGTCACGACCTTTGACCTCGACTTTTTAAGAAACCTCAATATATCATGAGTTTTTTCAATGGCCCCCCCAAATTTTATGCTAAGAACCCATTGAAATCAGTAGGATGGAGATTGCAGCTCCCCTTGTAAAATGTTTACTAAGCCTTGTGCGATCGTAACTTACTTACTTACTTACTTTTCAAACCCGCTTATCCGTTAGGGTCACGGAGGCAACAGCCCTATGGAGGAACTCCAGCGATCGCGATCTTCCGCCATCAGGCGCATATCCTCCCTGGTAATATCCAAGCGACTCGAACCCAGATTCTTCATGTAGTCTAGCCACCTGGTATCCACCGACCCCTTGGTCTCTTACCCACCGGCTTGGAAAATAACAACTGCCTAGGAAGACTAGTTTGCATTGGCATCCGTATCACGTGGCCATACCAGCGCAACTGAGATCTCTCGATGCGGAGAAGTAGCGGCTCAACATCTAAAGAATCCTTTATTGTGCTGCTGTACACTCTATCTACTAGGGTGACACCTACCACCGCGATCGCACTCTTTCGGTCATTACCCAAGCCTCATGACCATAGGTGAGAATGGGGACAAATAAAGATTTGAAGAGGGAGAGCTTGGCTTTGTTACCCAGCTCGCGTTTCGTTACCACGGACTGCCACAGTTCGTGTCTGACACAGCTTGCTGCACTGATCCGAGCATCCAATTCTTTCTCCTGCCGTCCATCACTCGTCAATGCAATCCCGAGATACTTGAATTTCTCCACCTGTCTCAATGAGGCTCCCCTAACATGGAGAGCGCACTGAGCAGGCTGTCTTGAAAGGACCAGAACCTCAGTTTTAGCCACACTGATCTTCATCCCAGCTTCTTCACATTTGGCTACTGCAAACCAGTCTAGTGCACGCTGAAGGTTCGTGCGAGAAGACCCAAGGAGGACAAGGTCGTCCGCAAAGAGCAACCTCTCCACCAGGTAGTCGCCCACACAAACACGCTCATCGCCTCGGCTGCCCCTGTCTATCCAGTCCGTAAAGATAATGAACAAGAGGGGCGACAGTACGCACCCTTGGCGGAGTCCAACACCCACGGTGAACGGTCTTGACTTAATGCCATTTATCCGGACACACATCTCAGAGCTTCAAACAACTTTAGGCTTCCATTTATCCGTTTTCAGAAGCCTCACATCTCCTGCCGGTTTAAAGCGAACTGAAATTTTTATTAGTTTTCCCCATAGAACATAAGATGAACAATATTACTGTGTGATTATAATTAAAGTTACGATTTCAAAAATCGATAATTTGAAAACTACTCGTCAGAATGACCTGATATTTTAGCAGAACAATCGTGAGGCAATGGAATTTTGTTTGGCGA
>JAHWFO010064197.1:0-10751 GCA_023313115.1 Rhysida immarginata | reverse complement strand
GAGACGACGTGCCAACAAAAAACGATGTCATCGATTGGTGGTGGAAAATGGGAAGTGAATTCTGACCACAACATCTTGTCAGCTTTTCACGCCCATTTCTCATCCTTTTTCGATAACCCAATCATTCTGTCAGACGAAACGAAGCAGTGGATTGAGGCGCAAAGACCTTTTTCTGAGGATGCTTACCTGTCTATCTCTCGTCCCTTCACCGAAGACGAAGTCAAGAAGTTCCTGGCAGCGGACGGCCGTCACCACTCCAGCCCGGATATGGACAGCATACCATATTCGTTCTACAACGCGACAAGGAATCTTCTTGGGCCTTTTCTGGTGCAAGAGTTTAATTCGATAATCGAAGACCCGTCTTCCATCACACCGGACTTTACCGTGGGGAAAATCATCCTACTCCCCAAAGTGCTGAATCCAGAGTTGGTTACCCAGTGGAGGCCAATAAGCCTTCTCAACACCGACTACAAGGTCTTCACTTGTGTATTTCAACAAAGACTGAAAGTTTTCGCCGAAGATTTTATCAAACCCGGACAATCCTGCTCCATTCCATCACGCAGGATGTCCGATAATCTAATTACGATTTGGTGTGTGATGGAAGAAGCGTGTGCTCGTCAGCAAACTTTTGCCATTTTAAGCCTTGACCAGGAAAAGGCTTTCGACAAAGTGAACCATGTGTTTCTCTTTGAAGTTTTTCGACACCTTCGTCTTCGGACTTTTTCCACGATCATTTCCGCACTGTATGTTTCGGCCGCATCATGTATGGCGATTAATGGTTCCATATCTGCTACCTTCAATCTGCGTAAAGGTGTCAAGCAGGGGTGTCGTCTTTCCCCCCTGCTATACATCTTTTATTTGGAACCATTATTGCAATACTTAAATCGCCACCAAGATGTTCGAGGATACGTTCTGCCATTTGCATCCATAAACATCAGGACTTTGGCTTATGCAGACGACGTAGTGATATTTGCGTCCGATCCATATTCCTTGAGCATCTATAAAGAGACCTTTGATCGCTTTAGTACTTCGACGGGGAGTTCCATCAACCTCGTCAAGTCTAAAGGTATTGCTATCAGGAAAAGGACTGTGGACTATCTCAAATCTTTCCCGATAACATGGTGCGACCGAATTACAGTGTCAGGATACGTTTTGTCTTTTCTACCGATTATGGACTCTATTCACTGGCAACAAGTGATTGAGAAGTGCATAACTCGCCTTGACAGAAACCTTCGTTTCCCAGCTTCAATGTTTGTCAAGATGAGGTTCATAAAAACGCATGTCCTTCCAGTATTAACATCTAAATGCCTATTCATCTTGCCTTCGTTCCAAAACCTTCAGAGACTGCGTAGTGCGATTGTGAAGTGCGTGTGGTGAACATCTACGCAAAGGCGTCATCCACTACATGCAGCATAACTGTTTGCTCCATATGAGGGAGGAGGGTTAGGTTTACCGGACATCAAGCGCTATCTTATTGCAGCCAGATTGGCTGCCATGGTTAGGGTATTCCTCTTCCCGCCTCCCATATGGACAAACTTTGTGTTTACCCATCTACGTTTCTTTTTTAAGGTGAATAGGCATCCATTACCACCCTTGTTGCCAGTGATAATGAATTTCCGACAACCAAAACTATATGTGGCATTTATGACCAATATTGTGACTTTTCTTCCCATGCTACGTCGCATTGACCCACAAGATTGGGGTCATCTTCGCCTTGCATGGTTTTTTCAGCAGTCCGACCCAGGGGAGACCACTGACATTCTACGACTTTACCCTGATCATCCGTGGGCAGCAGTCCTAAAACTATTAAAATCCTTTGCTTTCCAAAGAACTTTGTTTAATTATCAGTGGCGACTGTTGCATCACGGATTTTACTCCCTCCGACGTCTCCACCAGTGGTCGGATCTGCTGGATGTTTTTATTGCGGCGTAGATGAGACTGTCAGCCATATTTTTTACGAGTGCCCGTTCGCGAAATCGATCTGGGATCGTTTGAGGCAGCATTACGAGCTGGTACATTTCTCTTATCAGACCGTGCGTTTCCTCTTAAACGATTCCACTGGCGAGGTACTTAAATCGGATCTAGCTATTGCGATTGCCTTCATCAACAAAGAACTTTGGCTGGCCCGGTGGAGTCGATCGCAGGGTCATCCTCCATTACACTCGACCGTATGGAGGAAAGTGGCCGATCAACTTCGATCCTTTCTCTTTCTCGAATGGCCACGGCTAGGTCCGTTTATGTTTAAAAAACGCTTTGCAACATCTAAGTGTTTATGTGAGGTCATCGGAGGAGACCAGACGTTCCATTTTACCTTTCCGATGGCCTGTTGATACCTCGTCAGTTGTGAACGGGCCTCGTTTTTGAGGCGTTTGATTAAGTTGCGCAGCCCCGAATGGGCTGCCCGACACTTACTCTATGTGCGCCTGGACGCCTAGATTTTAAGACCTCATGATTAGGCGTTCGCTGAGGCAACACCATCTGCCTCAGCTCCAAAAGCGGAGGACCAAGACCGATACCTCTACAGACGAACTATCTCCAAGACTTCTGCTCGAGACTTCGCCTCTAGCAATATTCGCTCGGTAAGAAGAAGGAACCGACACGAGCCACGGGGAAGGAATTACTTAGCTGAATTTGATTGCGCTAGCGTGGCTGCCAGTAAGGTGAACGAGAGCCAGAGAAGCGTTCGGACGAATCGGTCTTATTCTCCTCTCGCCCGAGATTCTGCCGACGAGCGATTGAGAGGAACGTGAGCTTGAAAGGCGTTCCAGGGAATCGACCATATTCTCGCAGTCGCCCGGATTCATATCGACAGGCGAATGAGAGACAATTTTTAATTAAGGATCGAACTTTTTGTAATTCTCACACAAGTGCCCATGGAACCGAAAAGTGTACCGATGCCCGGATCGATTGTAATTACGGACCATTAAACGCCTCGCAGGGCGACAAGGACCAGGAGACTTCTAACGCCCAAAATTTAAGAGACACAAGCGTGATTGCCACGGACAAAGCAGCAGTTACTTCAGGCTTCTCCACAGGCCCCGAGAAGCTGGATTCTGCCACGGGGACTACAGCCCAGCAGCCGACACGCGAAAAACTTGGAAAGGACGTTTCGCACTCCGACAGCGTGCCGACTTTCGACCGCACTCTGGCATGCAAAGGTGATCCCCTTGACCTGAAGGGACCCCGGCATTCCGACAACGAGCCCAGCCCTTCGTGCTCCAAGAACGATAGGGAACACGAAGTCACGCCGTCACACGAGACTGCCAGTGTCCCAGCCGACCCAAAGGTTGACGCCATAAGCACTGCAAGCGCGCTCCGCGGCGAGAACTCTCAACGCGAGCCATGCTTGGCTGCCTTCAACGCTCATAGGGTCACCCAAGGGACTTACCAAATCCCGCGTGGGTCGCCGTTAACGGAATTTACGGTTTGATCATTGGTTATCAAACGTGCAACTCTGGATGGAAGTAAGGATCGAGGCCCGACTGCCCCTACCGATCACGTCTGCCCGTTCGATATCAAGAGAGGTCAACGCCTTCTTCGCATCTGCCCAGCTGTTATAAGTTTACCGGACTTGACATTTCATCATCTAATCCCAGAATTGACTTTGTATTTATTTATTGTTATGCACATAATTGGAAATGTTTATTAAACTTTCTTCTCAAATTATATGATTTGTTTCTGTACACCTCCTTTCTCTTTCCACGACATTCATCCAATTTACTTTTTAAAGCAAGTAATTTTTTTACTCGATCCAATAGTCGTGAAAAAATTACATAAAATCAGTTTTACATAGTGGCAAAGTTTCTCAAGTGAGTTTAATTTATTTTTACATTCCCAAAGGAAACGGTACATGTAGGTTACACCATTTGCTCAAAGTGTTCACCGTTCACCTCTTGGCAATACGCTAGTCGGTGGTCAAACGCACTGCAGGCATTCATTAGGATTGCGCAAAAGAGAATTTTCTCTGCTCGTTCTTATTATTTGTTTGTTATTGTTTTCACCCAATAAACGCTTTTTAAACTGTTACTGCACCGGTATAAACTAAATACCATATACCGTCGGTTTTACAGAGGTTGAGTCAAAGTAGTGGCCGACTCGGGAGGGGGGGGGGGGTTAAGGTTTGACGAATTCTGGGCGAAGACCGTTTACCACAAGGGTATATCGTAGTTTAATAAGAGAAAAGAGTGGGAAGAAACGTCAGTACGAATTTGAATGTCATAGACATTGGCCACCTGCGTCAGCCTGTATAAAAGTATAGCAGAAAAATTGGTGATACGCGGGCTCCTTCGCCACTATTGGAAAAAGGGACCAGTGCGGGAGCAGCAGCCGCCGAAATTTGCAGGGTGGAAGGTCAGGGTGTGACCAATGAACGGAGACCACGACGGTGGTTCTCCCGCTATTCGTCTGGAGACATGGGCCTGAAGATGCGCCAAGGAGCGGAATACCCAAAGAAGTGGATGACGCAGCCCTACGGCAACACGTGGAAGCCAACCCAGGCAGCACCACCCGTTGACTAGCACCGGACATCGGGACATCACAATCGAGTGTGGTTCGACATATGCACGCCATGGGAAAGGTCAACAGGAGCTGCCGAGTTGTGCCCCACGAGCTGACGCCCGCGCAAGGACAACAACGGGTGAAGGTGTGTCGTCAACTGCAGGAAAAATTCGAGGTTCTGCCACATTCAGCATAATGCCCCGACCTGGCACCTTCCGACTACCATCTCTTCCGGTCCATGGCGCACTTCCTGAGTGGACGGTGCTTCGCCAATGTCAGTGAGATTGAAGACGCCGTGCGTGACTTTTTCGACCAGAAATCGGAGGAGTAGTTTCGCGAGGGCATCCGCCAACTAGCTGATCGTTGGATGAAGAAAATCGAGCATGATGGGCTCTACTTTGAAGGTTAGCAATGAGTGGTTCCTGTCTGGTGCCCATTTTTAAGTTTGCGCGGTGATCAGCCACTACTTTTGACTCAACCTTTGTATAAATAAAACTTTTATTTTTAACTTTAACCTTTTAATTCACTCTCATATTCGCGTATTTGCATTTATGTAAAATAAATAGCTGAATTACTAACGACTGGGAGCATCCAATTATTGAAAAAAAGAGGTTGAGAGACAGTAGCTCGTGTCTACCAGCCCGTCAGCATACCTGCACAACAGTACTTTATGCAGGGTAAGTGATCTCCTGCGTTCGGGAACTTTTGAAACACATGGTATAATAAGAGAATATATTAAATACAAAATTGTTCATATATTGTAACTGACAGTTATTTACAAAAAATTAATAAATGTTAGTTGTGCATAAAGGCCCATTATTTTGACATAGAAAGCGTTACTCGAATGCCTTTGGGTACACTATTATTTTGTCAGACCATTAGGATCATAAAGAGATTGCCCTTGTGCTTTGTTAATCGTCACTGCAAAAAGAAATTGCACAGGGAATTGTAATCTAGATAATTGTTGTCTGGGTGATAATGGGCATAAAATTAGTGGCAGTCTAGTACCATTGCATAATTTGGGGTATCCAAATTTCTCAATATTATTACTGGCCCTATATACACATTGAATTTATGTGGTGGTATGCCAGGTGGGTTCAAATGAATTTAAAAATTCTGTAGGTTAGTATTCAGCATGCTCCTGGTCCATAATAATGTCAATACATTCATATGCAATGCAAGATCTTGGCTGCTGTTGCAAAGTGATGTCGTTTTTTATTTACATTTTCATTCTTTGGTGCAAGAATTTAGTGGTACGTTCTCAAAACCATTGTCGGTCCTCAATTTTTACTGTTAGGCCTAATGTTATTGAAAGGTAATTTATGGAATAGCAAATTGCTGTTAGGCCTAAAACATTAACATCTAATTTTTGTCAATAGGAATGAAATCTTACGCCTAACTAATGTTCTCAAAAGCAAATTGTCATTAGGCCTAATGTATTAATAGCTAATTGTTGTCAATAGCAAGTAATTGTTAGGCCTAACTAAGGTTATCAACAGCTATTTGTTGTTAGGTCAACAGTTATCAAAAGTTAATGACTATCAAAACCAAATTGCTGTTAGGCCTAATGTTATCGAAGGGTAATTTCTATCCAATGATGTCAGCAACAATAAAGTCTGGAACAAGCCTTCTCTGAGCGCGTTAACAGAGGCACATGTCTCAATAACTACCTGGAAAATACTTGACGCAAAAAAATCGTCATTATTATATGAACCAATATTTTTAATCAATTTGCTGCAAAATATTTGTACTTACAAATCTGAAATGGTATTTAATTTGTTAATATGATGTATTTTAAATTTTAATATGCAAAAATTCCAAAATTATTAAAAAAAGTTATATTTCGACTCCTCGAGCATTGTTAACGCTAGTAGGAACATTCGCCCGTTACGAAGGCATTGTTGTAGCACGCGCAAACTTCGTCAGCTTGCGCGCGTTCGCAGCTCGCGTTCGCATCATTAGCATGCGTTCGTTCCATTTCAAACAAAGAAAAATAATATAGGAATACTTCCGAAAGTTATGAAAAGAAATTTGTTCATAATTAGAAGTTGGTTCAGAATATCAATTACAAGGAAGAAAAGTGCTGAACAGAATGCACATAAATGTCGCAGCTTTATGCAAACAATAGAAGCGACTTCTGCTTTTTGTCGACGAATTCATAATGTGTGAAAGGAATGAGCGCGTTAACACAGGCACATGTCTAAATAATTGCCTGGAAAATAATTGCTGCAAAAAATCATGGTTATAATATGAACCAATATTTCTAATCACTTTGCTGCAAAATATTTGTAATTACAAATCTGAAAATGTATTTAATTTCTTAATTGTATATTAAATTTTTAAATTTTAAATTTTAATTTACAAATATTTCAAAATTAAGAAAATTATATTTCGACTCTTCGAGCATTGTTAACGCTAGCTTAGGACATTCGGCCGTTACGAAGGCATTGTTGTAGCACGGCGCACACTTCGTCAGCTTGCATTCGCATCATTACCGTGTAGTTGTTCCATTTCAAACAAAGAAAAGTGATATAAAAATACTTCCAAAACTTATAAAAAGAAATTTATTACTATTTCAAGGAAGTAAAGTACTGAACATAATGCACATAAACGTCGCATCTTTATGCAAACAATAGAAGCGAGTTCCGAGTTTTGTCGACGAATTCATAACGTGTGTGTGATAAGGAAAGGATAGGTAATTTCATAATAACGAGTCACGAACGAATACAACTTAATTTTTCATTTAATATTTCACTCATTGTTGGCGCTGATTTGAAGCACGGGGCTAGGGTATTGTAAATCGTATTTCTACCAATAAGCCCAAAATAGTCCACATCGTAGGTGATATAACAATGTTTGATTTTTCCTTGCGCATGCTTTCTCTCTAGGCGGTATTGATAGCACTCGCCTCCGTTATGACCAGTTCATTCATTTCAAATATAGACAAATTACAAAATAGAAGTTTTACGGGTGGAATATATAAACAATACAGTTCTTCAATGGTTTATGTGACAGTATTCATTTAGCCTTTCGGTACTTGATTATATCATTCATTAATGGTTTATTTGCATCATCATTGCTTGATGGCATGTTTATAACGTAGAAAACGTCATCGCTATGTTGCCAAGGTTAAGTATACATTGTTTCTATCAGTATTGTTTGATGGCTTTTATTATTATTTATTATTAACTAGCTAATATGGCCAATGTTGTTCGGTCTGTTTGTTTGATGAAATTTTGCAATATCTGAATTCGAATATAAATAAGAACACATGAAAAATTCTTAATAAAGTATACAGGGTCGGGACACATTATTATGACCACCTGCTAGTATCCGGAATATCCACCTTTGGCGGCAAGCACAACAGCTAGTCGACGTGGCAGAGAGTCAAAAAGTCCTCGGAAGATGGTTGCAGGTATCTGGGTGCATTCGGCAATCAATTCATCCCGTAATTCCATCCCCGTGCGTGGTGGAGGAGGGTCCAGCTTGCGGACATGGCGATCGAGATGGTCCAAAAAATGTTTAATGGGATTGAGGTCCGGGGAGTTTCGTGGCTATGGTAGTAGCTTGAATTCATCCTCATGCTACTCGAACCAGTCGTGGACAATTTTGGCAGTATGGCAGGGAGCATTGTCCTGTTGAAAGGAGCCATCACCCTGAGGAAACACTGTCGACATGAAGGGGTGTACTTGGTCTGCGACGATCGTCAGGTAACGAACAGCTTTCAGTGTACTCTCCAACGGTATCAGTGGACTCAGACCGGTGACCAGAAAAAAGCGCACATGAAAAAAAGCGCACACGAAAATTGCGCACATGAAAAAAGCGTACACGGAAAATTGCGCACACTGAAAAATCCCCACTTTGAAAAAAGCCCAAGGGTAAAAATGCCCACAATGAAAAATGCACACACATATAACGCAATGAGCTAAAGTGAAGAGACCTTTATTCATAATGAGATAGCTTTATCAACAACAAAAATAAAATGAATAATAATTGAATTGAATGATAAAATTATTAATATGTACGATCTCTCTCAAACGGGGTTAATGAAATAAAAAGAAAAGGAAATAGACAAGATTTTAACTACTTAATAGGTTAAAAATTATATTTCTCACAAGCACAATTGCGAATATTGTTCTGTGAGAACTGAAAAAAATTAAAAACGTTACTAAAATTAATATTGGGTTTAATAATAAAAGAAATTGGACCTTTATAATCGAGAAATTGGACCGAAATCTATACTCAGGATCGACCGATGCATCGGCCGCCGATGGTGCGATTTTTTTGCCATCGGCATCGGCCGCCGATGTTTTGCTACCAAAAAAAAAATCGGCCATCGGCCACAAACTCGATAAAAGGCCGATTGTTTGCCAATGGTACAAATCATATTTACCCGCATTTATTTCAGTGGACTCGTCTACCTACCAAGTAGAAAAAAAACATAGCGAAAATGGATTCACTCACCAAATTCGCGGGAAAAATAAAAATACGTACTAATTGATCACAATTGATATCGATGAGTCGGATACTATTAGTGAAACTGATATTATTGAAGTAATTTATGAAACTGATAATTTAAAAACCAGTGAAACTGACAAACTTGATGATCCCACTTACAGTTATTACGAAAAAATTCCTAATGACAAGAAACGACTAGTTTGTAAGAAATGCAGGAAAGATATATCAAGTGGTGAGTTAAGTATCAAAGCTATGTTCGGATACAATAATACCGTATATCTTCCCATAGTAGCGTTTATTTTTTCAATTTAATCAATAACCGGGCGTTTATTAGAAACCGGCGTTTATTAGAGACCGGCGCTTATTTAGTAATCTCTCTCAAATCTTATAGCTTCCACAACATCATAAACGCCACATTATATGACCGCTTTTTTAAAAACAGAATTTTTAGTGCGCATTAATCATTCCTTATGAACACGATGCTTTGAGGACTAAGGGCTGAATAGCAGAGTGCATATGATATCCAAACTTAAAGCAGTGTTCTGGGAATCCCCTCAACCCCGAAAGCAGCTCACGTGAACTGCCTCATGGAAGAGAGTCCCTGGCCTGTATTGGTTTGGTTTGGTTTGTTTGGTATTAACGTCCTTTTCAACTGCTATGATTATTTCAGGACGGCGTTATAGAGGCCGCAAATTTTGCCTTGCAAGGGTTCTTTAACGTGCAGCTGGCAAACGACTACACGGGACCAACGGCTTTACTTCCCTTCCGAAGGAAGTGCGTGATCTGAGGATTTCCCCCTGAAAAATCCTCGTCGTCCTCGGCCGGGATCGAACCCGCGTACTCGGGCATCAGAGGCGATCACACAACCACTGAGCTACCGAGGCCGATCCTGGCGTGTATTGAGAGACCGGCGTTTATTGGAGACCGGCGTTTGATTAGCAATCCTAATTTTGAAACCCGGCGTTTATTAGAGACCGGCGACAATTGGAGACTAGGCGTCTACAATGTATTAGAAGATATACGGTACCTATATATTAAATTAAGAAAACTTTGCATTAAGAAAACTGGCTACTTCCTACCAGTCATGATTCAAAGTTATAACTTTCTAGTTATACTCGAAAATTAAATTAAGTCTTTTGCATAAAATTGTAATGTTTGCATGTTAGGCTTCTAATTAATATAACGATGTCAAAGTTTAGTTCATCATCCACTGTTCTGTTTATTTGGTCCAAATTTTATTTTTAAGCTACAATAAATAATTTTCGGTATAGGCCTAAACGCCAAGTAAGAAATAAGCAACATGCCTCTTTAGTTTACAAATGTTACTGAAGTAGTAGTTATAGGCCTCTGCTATTATACATTAGGTTATTATAGTAACAGAGAAAAAAAAATGGCGACAGAAAACAACCCATCTGCATCGGCCATCGGCATAGGCCGATGTATTTTTGTAACCATCGGCCTAAACAATCGGCATCGGCCTTTATCTTGAACTGAACAATCGGCCAACATTCGGCATCGGCCCATTGGCCAAAAATTGCCCGGGTGGGCCCTAAGTCGCGCACCAAAGCATTTAAAACAATTCGGATAATAATAAACGTAATTTTATTAAAACCAAGCTTAACTAATGAACTAATAAACACATTGCTGGTACAATCACAAATGCCCAAAATGCTCGCCATTTGCTGATTTTACGTTGTTTCACATCACACTTCACGTAATTCTTTGGTGCGCGACTTACGGCCCACCCTGTATATTGCCAACTTTATAAACTCCCATTTCATTCAAAATTTCATTAC
>JAHWFO010064181.1:12201-23713 GCA_023313115.1 Rhysida immarginata | reverse complement strand
GACTGACGGTGAAACAGTGAAAATCACACGTAAAATCACTACTGGTAGCGATAACAGGTTCGAGAGTAGCTTTTGTGAAAATCACTGGCAACGGTTTCGAATGTTCGAGAGTAGCAGTGATTACCTGTGAAATATCATTATCAGTGAAAAAGTCACAGGTAGTGAAATCACGCTCATCACTAGGTTGGTCGGAGTTTACACAAAAGTGATGAATGGCCAAGTTTTGCTTCAAGACATTGAGAGCAGAGTGGGAATTGCAACAACATCAAGTATACATCTATAGATCACGTGACGTAAGAAATTATTTAGGCTACCTATGGTATACATGGGGAGGTCCATCCATTGTGAGCATTTAAAAAAAATTAGCACATCACTAATAGCACATATCTAAAAAGACAACACGATTAAACCGAAACCTTAACAACCAGATGTCACAATTAACGATTAGCATTTCACCCCTATTGCGATATTTTAAAAGTTCTGAAACCTATCTTAATAATAAAGCAATAGCTCTAGTTGATTCGGGACAAAATAATATGTCATATTTTATAAAGCCCTGATACAAAAAGCCAAAAATTAATTATTGCTACCCTACACAACCTTACTTCCTACACAGTACTATTCTCTATTATAGCTATCTCATTCTATAGTATCTTCTATCTATATATATAAAGAAGGATGTTTGTTTGTGGGTTTATTTGTGGGTTTGCTTGTTTGTTTGTGGGTTTGTTTTTTTCCGAGTGATGCTCCGCTGTGGTGAGGTAAGTGAAGAAGAGTTTCGATAAAATCTCGGTATATCATCTAGAATTCCTGTTGTTCGTATTTTTCTTAGAATGGATAGTCCCTTTGCTCTGTGTTGTATTGCTGGAGTTATAATTTAATTTTTTGAGATTGTTCAGTTTACCTACAAGTGTAATTATCCCGGGCAACGCGGGGTACCTCTGCTAGTCTTCTATATATAAAAAGAAGGATGTTTGTGGGTTTGTTTGTTTTCTTATAGAAATCTACAGTTTTATTCCGATGTTGATGAAATTTTGCATACTTGACCTTCAAAGCATGTGGAAGGTCGCTGTCTGCCTCAGATTTCGAAAAAATAATAAGTATTGATAAAAAATCGATATTCATGGTTATGACGAGGCATATTAATGAGAAATATCTCATGACCAACAATGCAAGGCAAAGTTTGTGCAATAATAGTTATCAACAATGGTATCAACACGCAATTCACAAACACTCTGCACGGACCAACGATATATATCTCATGACCAATAATGCAAGGCAAAGTTTGTGCAATATAGATAAGTTTCAATTTGTAACAATGCATAAAATTCTTGTTATTCAGGCTTTTCTTAGAAAAGAGAGTTCTTAGTACTTAACAATTTCTTGAAAATCTTTAAAAATGATCAGTAACTGGAGATAATGGAAAGTTAGCAGACTATTGAGAAAGAGTGGAAAGACGACAGAGGAAGCACTCCTTATTGAGTGCTGTATTGAGCAAATGGTAAGCAAGTAAATAGAAGAATAGGCGACTGCTAGACTACACAAAGTGATGAATGGCCAACTTTTGCTTCAAGACATCGAGAGAAGAGTGGGAATTGCAACAACACTCAAGTGTACAATCGGGTGTAAAAAGGTTTTTACCTGTTCCGTAGGGGCTGAGCTTTCTGGATGTTGGTCGGTTGCAAAATCAGGTACTTGTACTGAGAGTCAAGGCAGATTAGAATAGACCTGTCCCTTCTGAATAAAAATATATAATCCTATACAGGGTATTTTGGAATTGAGTACAGATTTTTTGGGAGATGATAGAAGAGGTCCTTAGAAGTATTTTTTGTCATATGAACATGGGGTCCCCGCAGCTCCGTTTACTTACAATACTGCATTGAACAATCAAATGACACCGGGACGCAGTGTGCGTTGGTAGGCCTAGATTATTTTATTTTTAACAATTAAAGCTAAGTTTCCATGCATGCATTTTTGACGCATTTATAACTGCGTCTCGACGCAGAAAGCAAATGTGCATCTGGACGCACCTAGACACACATTGCAACAGCTCTTGACGCATTTAATTCGAACGCAAGTATCAGTTTCCATGCATGCATGAAGTCTACGCAGAAAGTTCAACTGCGCATGCATCATGAGTTTATGTTTTGCAATTTGTCTCGTTAGAGGGAGAAGCTTCTCTCTAACCATCATGCCACCACCCTGGTGTTTTTCGGATTTCTTAAAATATCATTATTAATTTCTGGTGTCCGAGCACAGATTCCATCAAATGAAGAAAAGGAATTGATGGAAGGATTCCTCTGCTTTCTTATGCAAACCTAAATAAAAGAAAACATAGGTACTGGGTTCTAATAAAAATATTTTTATATCTAAATTTCAATTCATTTGTTTTTTCCAATATATCTTTACACTTTTAATTCATCTTTACACAAATGTAAATAGTACAGTGGAAATATTGGCAATTTCATTTATTTTATTTTCACGTCATTTCGGTAATTCTTTGGTCATTTTATATCGTTATTGTATTTTATGTTTACATTGTTTTCATTTCATTTTAAATAAAATAACTGATTGCAACATTATTTTAAAAGGTACACTCTTGAAAATTTATATTTTGCAATAGCGTATCTAGGAAATACACGCGACCTTTCGCGTTCGTTTAGAGGGCGCGTCCGCTGGAAGGTTAACAAAGCAAGTGCGCTTGCGCAAAACAATCATGTGATCTAGAAAGATTTGAGACGCATTTACAAGTGCGTCAAGAAGTAGAAAGCCTATCTACTTCACTTTTCTGCGTCCAGACGCATGAACTCCAGACGCACATCAACCAAGATTCGGAGACGCAGATATCTGTTTCCATGATACGTGCGTCAAGACGCACCAATTTATGCGTCTAGACGCAGAGATGCAGTTAAAAACGCATGTATGGAAACTAAGCTTAACACAAGCAATCTACTGTATGACTTTTACAGTAATTGTTCGAAATGACCGCCATTTGCTTCATAGCACAATTCGCAACGCCTTATGATGGATTGATGTACGCGTGGAAACAGTTGATTTGCATGGTCGCTGATGTCACCTGCTGCCGCGACAACACGAGCCGCCAATTCTTCTTCGGTATCTACGGGTTTTCAGTACACCATTGATTTTATGCTTTCCCATAAAAAAAAATCCGTCGGTGTGAGATCTGGCGATCTCGGTGGCCAAGCAACTGGTCCGCCACGACCAATCCAACGACCAGGATATGTCTCATTTAGGTAATCTCTAACTGCTCTTGTGTAATGCGAAGGTGCGCCGTCCTGTTGAAACCACATCAAATGTCTGGTCATTAGTGGAACATCTTCAAGAAGACCAGGGAGCTCCTCCTTCAGGAAACCAAGGTATGTTTGCACGTGCACCTTGAAATTTCTTTGCAAACAATTACTTTAAAAGTTATTACATTAGATTAAATCATTAGATGATCACTGAGGGTTTAATAGTACGTCTTACCTCAGAATATTCAAATTAATGATGAAAAATTACATTAGATTGAATTACATTAGATTGCTTGTGTTAATTGTTAAAAATAAAATAATCTAGGCCTACCAACGCACACTGCGTCCCGGTGTCATTTGATTGTTCAATGCAGTATTGTAAGTAAACGGAGCTGCGGGGACCCCATGTTCATATGACAAAAAATACTTCTAAGGACCTCTTCTATCATCTCCCAAAAAATCTGTACTCAATTCAAAAACACCCTGTATATTAAAACGCAAGGCACTTTTTGTAAGAGCAAAATTGGCACTTCTGCGCATGCGCATCTGAAGCCAACATAGAAAGTTACGACAATCCATCATAAGCTCGGGATTGTTGTAATGAGACAATATTCAATCATTGTTTTGAATTAAATAAAATCTTGTAAACATTCCAAGGAGGAGCTTTAGCAGTGAAACAAAAATACATTTATATGTTTATTAAAAAGAAATTAGCCCCCCCCCCGCCTCCCGGGTAGGATAAGGCAATTCACCTGTGTTTATCCCCTTTATCTGCACTTTTTACCTCTCCCCCAGTTTTTTTAAAATCAATAAATTGATTTTCTCGAACGTAACATGTAAAAAATGTAAAACTCGTATATTCTTTTCCTTTCTCATCATTTCCGAACGTATGATATATCATATGCCTTAGCACCAAGTGACTGCCACCCTCGCAAATCCGATCCCACTGGAACAATTGGGCCGAAATTCATAGTAATGTAGATCTTGCCTAGAGGAATCCCACCCCCGTAAATCCTACCCCGTATACCAATGAAAACCAAACTAAATAGTGCAGATGGACATGCCAATAGTAAGCTACATTCCGAATTTCAACCTTCTACCTCAAAAAATATAGAAATTATGAAGGGGACGGACTGGCATTATAAAACCTATAGGTAGCTCCATTCTTATTCTACTTACGAGGGTCAGTCAAATGAAAAACGGAAATATTTTTTCACAGCTCCTTTTATTACAGACAGAGTTGGTATACTATTTTTCAAAGTAGTCCCCATCTTTTCGATGCATTTCCGCCAACGAGTCGGGAAGGCATGGATACTTCGGAAAAATAAAATCTTCATATAATGGAGATCTTGCTTATAGGAATCTGCATACCGCATTTCACTCCTTTATATGCATAAATACATCTAGACTTTTTGGTCCCCTCTAATTTTCACCCCCAAAACTCTGACCTTAATGGGCTAATCAAAACCAAACTAAATAGTGAAGGTGCACATGCCCATAGTAAGCTACATTCCGAATTTCAACCTTCTACCTCAAAAAATGTAGAAATGATGAATGGTGATTCAAATCGTGTGTAAAATAAAACCAATAAGTAGCTCCATTTTCCCGCTACTTGAGTAATCGTGCGTCGACAAAGCGATTTCACGTGCGCGCACCGATGTCAATAATGCTTAAAAGATGAACAGAAAGTAACAATGTATTCCTTCTTGACAAATCGATTGTTATATGACAAGCCAGTATCTTTGAATTCTTTACACTCACTGTTTTAGCACGTGAATTCGACTTGAAGGGGTCCACGAAAAATTCTGAAAAGTTGATACGGACGAGCTAAGACTTTGATTGTCATATTTCTGAAAACAGAATTTGAAAAAGTTGGTAATCCGTTTTCAAGTTATCGTGCAAACGGCGGCCGGACGGACGGACGGCCGGATAAACGTACAGACCAAGGGCGCATTCTTATAAGTAGCTTTTATGCTAGAGCTCCTAAAAAAACTGAAGATTTGCGGAAAGAAAGTCCTGCCTTGATCACGTAGCCGACGAAAAAGACAGGCCGGGGCACTATGATCCACACGCCTTGATCAGTAGGCGGTTTCACGCTTTGAAACGGATTGAAAAAACGGTTTAAATCTAAACCGTTTAAGTGGGTAAAACCGTGAACCGTGGTTTAAGCTTTACAATTTTAAACGGTTTATTTCTTTTCTGAAATTTGACTGCAGAGGGAGCTGATTGTTATAATCATGACAGCCTCCTTGAGTAAAGCTAGGACGATAATACATGTATTATCGTCCTAGAGTATAGTGTACATGTGTGATTACAACTACATTACATGTTTTAACAATTTGATTTTTTTAACGACGTGATTTACTTTACCTGATATTTGCCTAAATATGGAAATCCAAGAATATAATTCGCAATTGCGAGCTCTTCATCCAAACCCCAAGCTCTGATCCGACGCCGCTTCGACGAAGCCTGGTCAGCCAAGTTTTTTTTTCTCAAAAAAACGAGATGTTGCAAAAAAACGAAAGAAACGAACAGAAAAAAGGACGTTGGCGTCGTTTCCGTTTTTTCCTTTTCCCCCGATCGTTTAAACAAAAACCGTTTTTTTCGAATCGTGAAACCGCCTAGTGTTTTTGCGTTTGTTGGAAACAGTGAAGATTGGATTGTTGCTGATTTACTTTGGTCATGTGAATTTTTAATGCCCCGGCCTGTCTTTTCAGTTGGCTTTGCTTGATCATTTTATGAAGTTTCCTTGTGACTACTGAAAAACCCTGAAAATGTTATGTTAAATGTTATATCGTTAGAAACTGATAATTTTATCCGCTGACACTTTATGTCTCAGTTTAATACTTTCAGAGAAATTTAGTTTAAAGGTATTTTAATTTTATACAGGGTGTTTCAATATTATGTACAATAAATTTAGTGACATATTCTTCAGGTCAAAAGAAGACGAAAATGTTCTATAGCACTTTGTCTGGAAACGATTTATTTACGCGATACAGCCAACTAAACCCGTGGCTCCAAATTACAGGAATTGTTCAAAGTGCCCGCTACCAGCTCGCACGCACGCTTCGGCTCGTTGCATGAGCGACCGTCTGATGTCATGGAAGAGTTCGTCGCCAGCATTACGAACGGTTTGGCATGCATTTTCAATTCGTTGTCGCAGATCCATAATGTTAGGAACTTCTGTGCTGTAGACGATCGTTTTCACATGACCCCACAGAAAAAGTCCAAGGGATTAAGGTCGGGTGATCTTGCAGGCCAGGCTACCGGTCCACCTCGACCTATCCACCGATTCGTGTATGCAGCATTAAGGTGTGATCGCACAACATGGCTGAAATGTGCTGGAGCGCCATCATGCATGAACCACATGTTAGATCTTATCAAAAGAGGAACATCTTCCAGTAATTCTGGCAATGCATTCTGCAGAAACAAAAGATACGTTCGCCCAGTCAATCGTGGCGGCAACACATAAGGGCCAATTAAGTTATTTCCGACAATTCCACACCAAATGTTCACGGAGAAACGCTCTTGATGCGCTCGAGCTCTGGTAACATGCGGGTTAGCATCTGCCCAATGGTGCTGGTTGTGAGAATTTACGATTCCTGTCCGGGTGAAGGTTGCTTCGTCCGTGAAAAGTATCTGGCTGAGACAACTAGGGTCTGCAGCATGACGACGTTGTATCCATTGGCAAAATCGTTGTCAGTGTGGCTAGTTCGTTGGGTTCAGTGCCTGAACCTGTTGCAGGTGGTATGGATGCAAAAGCTGACGGTGAAGAATGCGCCAAACAGATGAGTGCGGAATGTCTACCATGGAAGAAATACGACGGGTGCTTGTCTGTGGTTCATCATGTATGATGTCAATTATCACATCCTCCTCATCCGGAGAATGTGCTACAGGCCGCCCTTGTCCTGTTTGACGGCCAAAGGAACCACATTCCCTCAAATGTCGACAGATACAAATGTTCGGTTATTTGGCAAACGTCTATTCGGAAAGCGTTCTTGGTAGAGTCTTCTTGCTTCCACAGCATTTCCGTCCGCAAGACCATACATTAGGTGCTTGTCAGTGTATTCTGCACTGGAATACGTGTACATGACTTTTTTTTTACGTAAATCGTAATGCGTATGTCAAAGCACGCAAACGTTCTGAAATTGATATTCCTAGTGGATGTACAGTAGTTAAACTACAGTAATGGAAACAACCGTACACAACTAATGGAACAACCCTAAAGTAGGTTTAAATGGAACAAACCACTCAACCTAGTGTTGGGTCGAAACGCTGGAACTGCTAAAATATCGTCCGCTAACTACCGTGCTTCCCTACTGTATGATATTGGATTACTCGCAAACAAATCGTTTCCAGACAAAGTGCTATAGAACATTTTCGTCTTCTTTTGACCTGAAGAATATGTCACTAAATTTATTGTACATAATTTTGAAACACCATGTATATTTAATTAACTCATTTCTTATTCTTTGTGCATAATGAGATATTTAAGTTCTAATTATTTTATTTGTTTGTTCTTAATGATTATTCTATTTTATTATTTTGTAATTAAAGAGATGGGGAATTATAATAAGATGGCTTGTTCTCCGTCAAATTTTGACGGGATCCATTTAGTTATATAATATATTAAAAAAATTTCGGATGGTTTTGGCATAATTGTCGTTGATTACTTTATATGCACACAAAAAATGAGATTTGTAACCTCTCGAGCAGTCAAAAGAAAATAGCTTCCACTTACATCTGTAAATCATTTTCGCGTCAGACCATAACGAGCGCTGCATCAGCTTATCTCTTGATCACGCATATAATTATATCGATACTGTGCACCATTTATGTTACATTATTAACCAAATAGATGAGTTTACTATTAATAAAATAAAAACTCATCAGAACAGCCAAAATAATCTTTTTTTCAACATAATTGAGCACGTGACGTAAAACTTGCCTACCCCTGATGCTAAGCAAAAACTTAATGGAATCGTTCCATAGTAAGCGTGTTCGACTAGATACCTGGAAAAAGTAATCTCACTGGATTGAAGCCGAACAATTTTGACTTAGGTAAAAACCTTTATGCACCCGACTGTACATCTAAAGTAAGATTATGTGGGTAAGAAATTATTTAGACTAGCAGTGGCATCCTTGGAGAGATCCATCCATTGAGCCTTTTTTTTTCGAATTTTCATTAAGAATTTTTACTGTATTAATTCTAAGCGTTTTCATGTGTTTATTTTTAAGATGTTGCAAAATTTAATCAAAAATAAAATCCTAGCCACGACGGGGTTATTACCTAGCTTAATAGGATGCAAACATTTCATTTTGGAAACTTTGGATCCCATAAACATTTCTGTGGGAATGTGTATATTTTGGAAACTGAGATGCTGATAATGAGAATAAAATGATGATGCAGTGACAGAACATTAATAGGTTAATAAGGCAGCGTCTATAGGTTGATTTAAATATAGATGGCAGCGCCTACGCTTTATGTATCTGAGGCTATGACGCTATGGTCGAAATGAGGCGAAAATCTCGGCAATGTTAAGAATACTGTATAAGAACATGCATGTAAATTGTTTAGTTCCGCAGTATTCCAACAAGAATGTTAAAAACAAAAATCTCAAGTTTCATGGATTTCCTGCAGATCGAAAAATTCAGTGAAGTTAAATGAGATGTCGTAGCCTAGCCCAATATTTACCATCGTCACTTTCGTAAATCGTAATTTATTATAAAATTTGCTCACTGTTAGTCAATACTTGTTTATTTCCGTCAGTTTTCGCTCCTATTATCTGAAGCTTTTCTTTCAAGTCTTTAACTTTCATCTTCACTAAACTTTTGTAAATAAACTAGAACAAAATTCATAAACCGTAGGGGATGCCATCTAGCGGATAGATTTGGCATTTAAATCAACCTATTGATGAGACAGAGGAGTCATACGTGTCTCCCTTGAGCTCCCTATCAAACGTCCAGATGACTGCAAAAATTTATGTGTCTGGAAAGGAAAAAGAAAACGAGTATTTGTCAGAGAAACTCTGCAACTAAAACAGAAAAAGCTATACGGGCATTTGAAACATCTGAACAACGGGAGTTTCGAATAGAGCATGAGCTTCTACGTCAAGGGCAAGAAAAACTTGAGTCTAAAGTATCTGGTGATGCTCCGCATTGGTGAGGTAATTCAAGAAGTGTTTAGATAAAGTCCCAGTATATCATCTAGACTTCCTGTTTTTCGTGTTTTTCGTAGAATGGATATTCCCTTTGCTCTGTGTTGTATTGATTGAGTTATTATTTAACGAATTGGAAGTTATAATTTAATTTTTTGAGATTGTTCTCTTTATGTATAAGTGTAATAATCCCGGGCAACGCCGGGTACCTCTGCTTGTACAAATATATAAATAATATAAGAAACTCTTTAGTGTAAATAAAATATTATAATTTAACTATATCACACTAGGAGCACCTTTCGATACACCTATTTTGTTACGAGAGTAACGATTTTTCTCTTTAATTACAAGAGTGATTTGCGATGTGTGCATATAACAGTACATATTCAAAACTAGATAATTAGTAGGTTTTACAATTATCCCACCTTCATATAAAAATAAAATCTTATAATCCATATTTCTACAAAAATTGTAACCCATAGCAACCTTAATATTAACTAAACCTTGATTTGACTTCATAAAATAACATTTATAGAGAAAGCGCCTTTTAAGTTAGAAGTTCTAATGCAAACTAAATACAACGGTATACCAGTTGATTTACAAACTAAGGAAAGATGCTCGCGGATTGTCGATTAAGATACCGGTTCCTCTAATATGCCTATAATACCGCCAAACCCTTTTTATATAAAGAACTCTAATACTACTGAAAGGGACCATTTACAAGAGGAATAACAGGGTGTCTAATCCTGGTTTGTGGCCTCCTGTCTTTGCTTTAAAAAGAAATTGATAATAATTAAATATTTCACCAAAGACTACCAGAGCTCCTTTCCCTAAACAAATTAACTACCCTTTAAAAATTCTGATTCGAACATGAAGTATAACCGTGGCTGCTGGCACAACATAAGACCGTCCTAGTAAGGTTTACCAAAATCACACTCCCATGACTCCTTAGAACTAAACACTGTAATAAGTAAATATTCAAAAAACCTACATGCGCATCCACTTCACAATCACAATTAAAGCCAGATTCAAACTGTTAATAAGAACTTCATATATGTAATCTATCTATCTATATTTATATACTAGCAGAGGTACCTGGCGTTGCCCGGGATAATTACACTTGTAGGTAAAGAGTAGAATCTCAAAAAATTAAATTATAACACCCAATTGGTTAAATAATAACTCAACCATCTTCTATTGCGTGATTGCTATATGCAAAACGTTCGATTATTTTAATAGCGATACTTTATTCAATTGCGTATTTTAATTTCTAAACTTTTTATAAATTGGTTGGCTCTTTTTATTCTTACCCATGAGACATTTCTAGTTCTATACAAATACGAAAAACAGGAATTCTAGGTGTTATACCGAAACTTTATCTGAACTTTTCTTAACTTGCCTCACCACTGCAGAGCATCACCAGATACTTTAGACTCAATTTTTCTTGCCCTTGACGTAGAAGCTCTTATGCCCTCTTGCTCTGTTCGAAACTCCCGTTGTTCAGATGTTTCAAATGCCCGTATAGCTTTTTCTATTTTAATTGCAGAGTTTCTCTGACCAATACTCGTTCTTTCTCTTTCCTTTCCAGACAAAAAATTTTTGCCAGTCGTCTGGACGTTTGATAGGGAGCTCAAGGGAGACACGCGTGACTCCTTTGCCTCATCAGTAGACGCTGCCTTATTAATGTTCTGTCACTGCATCATCACTTTATGCTCATTTTCAATAATTCTTGAAAACGAACGTTCAATCATCGCATTATCAGCATCTCAGTTTCAAAAATATACACATTCCCACAGAATATAGTCAAAATGTATTTTTATGGTATATTTGGATCTGATGTGCTACCAAATCAGCCAGGTGATAACCCCTGTGTGGCTGGGACTTTTTTTAGGAATAAATTTTGTGATATCTTAAAAATAAACACATGAAAACGCTTAGAATGAATACAGTAAAAATTCTTATTGAAAAATCGAAAAAAAATTTTTTTAGGGCTCACAATGGATGGACCTCTCCAAGTGTCACGTTCTTTTACGTTGTCTAGTGACAGCAGAGTTAGGAGGGAAGACGTTGTGTACAAATAAATAATACTTTAATATTTCCATA
>JAHWFO010064181.1:0-12191 GCA_023313115.1 Rhysida immarginata | reverse complement strand
TTTTATTTTCAACGTTTCGATCTCCTTGCGATCGAAACGTCACTTTTATCGCTGACACACGCGTGACTCCTATGCCTAAATAATAGATACTGCCTTATTAATGTTCTGTCACTGCATCTTCAATTTATGCTGATTATCAATAATTCTTGGAAACGAACGTTCAATCATCGCATTATCAGCATCTCAGTTTCAAAAATATACACATTCCCACAGAATATAGCAACATATAGTTTTTGGAAAAATTTGGATCTGCTGTGCTACCAAATAAGCTAGGTGATCACCCCAGCGTGGCTAGTACTTTTTTATGGAATAAATTTTGAAATATCTTAGAAATAAACACATGGAAACGCTCAGATTTCATACAGTAAACTTTTTAATGAAAATTTGAAAAAAAATTTTTTAAAGGCTCACAATGGATGGACCTCTCCAAGGATGCCACGTCTAGTCTAAATAATTTCTTACTCACGTAAGCTTACTTTAGATGTACACTTGATGTTGTTGCAATTCCCTTTCTTCTCTCAGATGTCTTGAATCAAAACTTTGGCCATTCATCTCTTTGCGTTATCTAGCGATCGCCGGTTCGTCTGTTGACATGCTTACCGTTTGCTCAACACAGCACGGAGCTAAAGGAATGCTTCCTCTGTCGTCTTTCTACTCTTTCTCAATAATCTGCTAACTCCCCATTATCTCCAGTTACTGATCATTTTTAAAGATTTTCAAGAAATCCTTAAGTACTAAGAACTCTCTTTCTAAGAAAAGCCTGAATAACAGGAAACTTATCTATATTGCACAAAATTTGCCTTTCATTGTTGGTCATGAGATATATATTGTTGATCCCTGCCTCGTGTTTATGAATTGCGTGTTTATACCATTGTTGATACCTACTGTTGCACAAACTTTGCCTTACATTGTGGAGCATGAGATATTTCTCATTAATATACCCTGCCATAACCATGAGTATCGATTTTTTATCGATAATTATTATTTTTCCGAAATCTGAGGTAGACAGTGACCTTCCTCATGCTTTGAAGGTCATGTATGCGAAATTTTATCAAGGTCGGAATAAAACTGTAGATTTGGATAAAAAACAAACAAACAAACATCCTTCTTTATATATAGAGAGAGACTAGCAGAGGACCTGGTGTTGCCCGGATAATTACACTTGATGTTGTTGCAGTTTCTTTTCTTCTTTCGATGTCTTGAAGCAACAATTGGCCATTCATCACTTTGTGTTGTCTAGCGGTCGCAGATTTTTCTATATACTTGCTTACCATTTGCTCAATACAGCACGGAGCTAGAGGAGTGCTTCCTCTATCGTCTTTCACTCTTTATCAATAGTCTGCTAACTTATTATCTCCAGTTACTGATCATTTTTAAAGATTTTCAAGAAATTGTTAAGTTCTAAGAATTCTCTTTTCTAAGAAAAGCCTGAATAACAAGAATTCTATGCATTGAATTCTATATTGCACAAACTTTGCCTTGCATTGTTGGTCATGAGACATATATTGTTGATCCTTGCATAGAGTTGGTGCATTGCTTGTTGACACCATTGTTGATTCCTATTGTTGCAGAAACTTTTATTTGCATTGTTGGTCATGAGATATTTCTCATTAATATGCCCTGCCATAACCATGAATATCGATTTTTTATCAAAAATTATTATTTTTTCGAAATCTGAGGTAGACAGTGACCTTCCTCATGCTTTGAAGGTCATGTATGCGAAATTTTATCAAAATCTGTATAAAACTGTAGATTTGTATAAAAAACAAACAAACTAACAAACAAACATCTTTATATAGATAGAAAGACTGGCAGAGGACCCGGCGTTGCCCAGGATAATTACACTTGTAAGTAAGCCGAGCAATCTCAAGAAGTTAAATTATTACTCAAATTGGTTAAGTAATAACTCAATGAATATAAAACAGAGCGAAGGGACTATCCAATCTATGGAAAATCCGAAAAAGTGGTAATCTAGATGATATATCCGTGGCTCTGACTCTTTGTTTTTTTTTGTATAAATTTTGAAATATCTTAAAAATAAACACATGAAAACGCTTATAATTTATACAGTAAAACTTCATAATTAAAATTCGAAAGAAAAATTTTTACATGCTCACAATGGATGGACCTCTCCAAGGATGCCATTGCTTGTCTAAATAATTTCTTACTCACGCAATCTTACTGTATATGTACACTTGATGTTGTTGCAATTCCCACTGTTCTCTCGATGTCTAGAAGCAAAACTTGGCCATTCATTACTTTGTGTAGTCTAGCGGTCGCCGATTCTTCCATTTACTTGCTCACCATTTGCTCAATATAGCACGGAGCTAAAGGATTGCTTCCTCTGAAGTCTTTCCAGTCTTTCTCAATAGTCTGCTAATTCTCCATTATCTCCAGTTACTGATCATCTTTAAAGATTTTCAACAAATGGTCAAGTACTAAGAACTCTCTTTTCTAAGAAAAGCCTGAATAACAGGAATTCTATGCATTGCTGTGTTTGAAATTTATCTACATTGCACAAATTTTGCCTTTTATTGTTGGTCATGAGATATATGTTGTGGATCCCTGCATAGTGTTGGTACATTGCGTGTTGACACCATTGTTAATATCTGTTGTTGCACAAAGTTTTCCCTGCATTGTTGGTCTTTGCAGTGTGTGTGTGAATTGCGTGTTGATACCATTGTTGATAGCTATTGTTGCACAAACTTTGCCTTGCATTGTTGGTCATTAGATATTTCTGATTAATATGCCCTGCCATAACCATTAATATCGATTTATTATCGATATTTATTAGTTTTCCTAAATCTGTGGTAGACAGTGACCTTCCTCATGCTTTGTAGGTCAAGTATGCAAAATTTCATCAAGATGGGAATAAAAATTTAAATAAACACATGAAAACGCTTAGAATTAATACAGTAAAAATAATAATGAAAATTCGGAGAAAAAATTTTTAAATGCTCACAATGGATGGACCTCTCCATGTATGCTGCTGCTAGCCTAAATAATTTCTTGGTCACCTAATCTTACTTTAGATGCCCTCTTTGATGTTGTTGCACTTCCCTCTCTCGATGTCTTGAAACAAAACTAGCCCATTCATCTCTGTGTAGTCTAGTGGTCGCCAATTCTTCTATTGACATGCTTACCATTTGCTCAATACAGCACGGAGCTAAAGGAGTGCTTCCTCTGTCGTCTTTCCACCCTCTCTCAATAGTCTGCTAAGTTTCCATTATCTCCAGTTACTGATCATTTTTAAAAATTTTCAAGAAATTGTCAAGTACTAAGAACCCTCTTTTCTAAGAAAAGCCTGAATAACAGGAATTCTATGCATCAAACTTAGCTTTGCTTTGTTGGTCATGAGATATATGTTGTTGATTCTTGCTTAGTGTTGGTGCATTGCGTGTTGACACCATTGTTGATACCTATTTTTGCGCAAACTTTGTTTTGCATTGTTGGTCATGAGATATATATTGTTGGTCCGTGCAGAGTGTTTGTGAATTGCGTGTTGATAGTATTGTTGATAAGTATTGTTGCACAAACTTTGCCTTGCATTGTTGGTCATGAGATATTTCTCATTAGTATGCCTTGCCATAACCATGAATATCGATTTTTTATCATGTTTTGAAGGTCAAGTATGCAAAATTTCATCAAGATCGGAATAAAACTGTAGATTTGTATAAAAAACAAACCCACAAACAAACCTACAAACCCACAAACATCTTTCTTTATATATATAAACTAGGTCAGTGCCCGTCGCTTCGCTGACGGTAGATGAAAAACGGTCAAGGTTGTTGTACCTGTCACTACCGAGCAGTGAGCAAATCAATTGCAGTTCAGGAATGCTAATACGATTCGCAATTCAAGTTGTATTGTTTTATTTTTATTTTTAGAATCATTTAACACACAAAGGGTGCACATGAACATAGACAATCTTAAGTGGAAATGCCTGGATAGACCACATTCTTTACACAGTGTCCTTCATCGTCTTCGTTAACTTGATAATCAAGGAGAAATTTGATTCGTGTATTTTGCTCGAGACAATGCAACGAACAGTTGTCCGATACAATGCAACGTACAGGTGTTCATGCGAGAACACAGGTTGCGGCAAGTACAAACCTAGTTCATGGACTATCTGTCCTTGTGCTTTATTGATCGCCATTGCGAAAGCCAACTGAACTGACGGCGTCGTAGTTGAAATGGCAGGGCAGACTCATGCGTAATCAACGAAATTCGAGGAATAGCAACTTTGCCTTTGTGAGAGCATATCAGTATTTGTGCCAGTAAGCAATAGAGCTGATAAGTATGATGTCACTTCCTGGCCAGTTGCCTAGCGATTCCAAACATCAGGTTTAACAATGTGGTGTAAGGCCATAGAAAAGCATAGAGAAGTTAAACCTAAGTTTGGAATCGCTAGGCAACCGGCCAGGAAGTGACGTCACCACTTACCAGCTCTATTGCGCTTTAGATGTAGGATTTGCAGTCGTGTTCCGTTGCAGAGCCCCTCTTCTCCATTGAGGTTGCGAAATGGCATGATTGATGCTCCCATTTTTAGACAAAGTTTGTGTGGAGACATTCCAGATATAATGCTTGTCCTTCATTGGGAAGTAATTATCTATACGATGACATATATTTCCCTGAACAAGGAAAGTATATACACCATCAACTATATTTTAATAACGCGGATCTACAGCGACGCTTTCACTAACTGACGCACCCATTGATGTAAAAGCATTCATCTTGGGTTCTACCATTGCTGTAGGTATTTTTGTGGTAGCCACTTTGCCATTGAGACAGCATAGCATAGACGACTCATCTTTCCATTATCGTGCTCCACAATGCACACACACCTTGGATCTTGTGCCAATTGAGTGAAAACTTTCTAAATGGACAAAATCCTCTAACCGGTGGGTTGCAATTCGCCTTGTAGATTCGGTCGGACGTTGTGCGTATGATGCGTACTATTGGCTGGTGATTTTTGACATTCTTGCTTTACCATAATGACGTAACGTCAGTTTGCTGCCATTTTCTCCAGCGTATTAGAGTTTGACTTGTGCTCTTTAGCCGTCTGCTACAGTTTCTTCAACAGGTTCTTCGCCTTCCGGAGCAATAAAGGCTTTTTACAATTTTCTAATACTGTTGTATCGGCGTGTAGTTGACATCTCCGAAACTTGCTGATTTTGTTCTCTTTCGTGAACGAGGCGTTGATATTCTCCTTGATGTTCTCCTAGGTCATCTTTTCGTCTGCATTCTCACTCAGTAATTTCCTGCCCTTTTCTCCACCGTATAATAGCTTGATATGTGCTCTTTAGCCGTCTGCTACATTGTTCAACAGTTTCTTCACCTTCAGCAGCAGCAAAGGATTCTTCAATCTCGCTAACGCCGTTACATTTTCGGTTTTTGAGTGGCATTTTATCGTTTTGAATGTTTTCTCTAAAAAATTAGATAAAGGAACATTATCTAATTTCATTTATTACTCTCAGCATGCTCACTACTAACTTTGAAGTCCCTTCGTTTGTGACTTCCAACGCTAACTACAGGGTTTCTTAACTACGAAGTTTTAATTACTGATTATATGTTGAAAATTTTCGAATGGTATAGAAAATTTTACTCTCTGCTTAATAACATGCTACCGCTTTCTTATTGTTAAGAATGGAGAAATTAAATTATTGATCCTTTCATTGTAGTCTGCGGTTTATTATCGTTTAGTTGTGGTGTCGCTTGCTTCACTTCAAGGAAAAAATATTAGATAAATAACATGTACGGGATATAAAGAACATTATCTAAGTTCATTGTGTACTCTCAGCATGCTCACTACTAATCCTTCAAACGTTTACCACAGTTTTTCTTAAACTACGAAGTTTTAATCACTGATTATTTTTTGAAAAATTTCGAATGGCATAGAATATACTACTTCCTCTCGTTTACTGTCTGGCTTAGTAATTTGCTGCCGCTTTCTTATTGTTATAAAGAACGGACACGTTTAATTGTTTGTCCCTCTATTGTTGTTCACGTTTTAATTGTTGCCTCACTTGCTTCACTTCAAGCAAAATATATATAAAGATAGACTAGCAGAGGTAACTGTTTCTTATACAAATCTACAGTTTTATTCCGATCTTGATGAAATTTTGCATACTTGACCTTCAAAGCATGAGGAAGGTCACTGTCTACCTTAGATTTCGAAAAAATAATAATTATTGATAATAAATCGATATTCAGTATGACGGCAAGGCATATTAATGAGAAATATCTCATGACCAACAATACTAGGCAAATTTGGTGCAACAATGGTATGAACACGCAATTCACAAATACTCTACACGGACCAACAATATACAGGGTGCGCAAAGTATTTGAGGACACACCTTCGTTTGGCTACTGCTGCACTATAGTAAATTGTATGCCCTTTTCGTTTCCGTAAAGCAAAATGGCAGACCATCAAGTAACACATATCATGAGACATGCAATAATCGTGATAATAAAGGCAGAGCATAGCGATTTAGAGATATCACGATTTCTAAAGGTCGCCAGATCATTCGTCCACAAAGTGCGGAAGGAGTTGGAGACCGAAGATGGCAATGTTGCACTAGTAGCAAAGCGTAGAAAGCATGCCCCACGCTCTGACATCATAAGAACACCTGAATTTATTCAGCAAGTGCAGCAGGCCATCGATGACAATCCCATAACATCCATGAGGTCACTTGCCAAAGATCTCCATGTGTCGGAAGGAACAATCAGAAATGTCCATGAAAACATCAGATATCACTCGTATGTTAAGCGAAGACTCTGCCCCAGCACACAAGTGTAGCATGACACAGGAATGGATGGCCGACAATTTCCATGATCAATTAACCCCTAACCTTTGGCCTCCTAACTCCCCTGACGTGAATCCGTTGGACTACTACGTATGGAGCGTTGTGGAGAGAGAGGTCAATGAACACCCCCATAACACCAAAGATGAATTGAAAGCTGCTGTTGTTCGAGTAATGACCAGTATGAACCATGACCATTTGATTCGCGCATGTCGACGGTTTCGATCTCGTATTGAAGCAGTTATAGTAGCTGAAGGCGGATTTATTGAATAGCCATATAACAAGAAGTTTTCTTGTGTTTGCTCATGATATGTTTCGATAATAAAGTTATTATCTCGACTTATATCTCTGTTTTCTTTCTTGACGTGAATCTGTCCTCAAATACCTTATGCACCCTGTATATCTCATGACCAACAATGCAAGGAAAAGTTTGTGCTACAATAGATATCAAGAATGGTATCAACACGCAATGCACCAACTCTATGCAGGGATCAACAATATATATCTCATAACCAACAATGCAAGGCAAAGTTGGTGTGATATAGATAAGTTTCAATTTGTAACAATGCATAGAATTCCTGTTATTCACGCTTTTCTTAGAATTGAGAATTCTTAATACTTAACAATTTCTTGAAAATCTTTAAAAATCATCAATAACTGGAGATAATGGAGAGTTAGCAGACTATTGAGAAAGAGTGGATAGACGACAGAGAAAGCACTCCTTTAGCTCTGTGCTGTATTGAGCAAATAGTAAGCATGTCAATAGAAGAATCGGCGACCGCTAGACTACACAAAATGATGAATGGCCAAGTTTTGCTTCAAGACATCGAGAGAAGAGTGGGAATTGCAACAACATCAAGTGCATATCTAAAGTAAGATTACGTGACTAAGAAATTATTTAGACTAGCAGTGGCATACTTGGAGAAGTCCATCCATTGTGAGTAGGTTGTGAGCCTTTAAAAAAGTTTTTTTTGAAATTTTCATTAAGAATTTTTACTGTATTAATTCTGAGCGTTTTCAGGTGTTTATTTTAAGATATTTTAAAATTTAATCAAAAAATAAACGCTGTAGATACGGTCATGGCACCGTGACTTGTCAGCGTTCACGATGATCGAAAAAGAGAAGTGATGCGTCAAGGACAGAGCACGCACTTCGCGCAGCGGATTATTAGGGATGAGCGAAACGGCACTTCAGCAAGCGAGAACCGTTCACAGGAGTAGCCAAAAGACTTTGTACAATTAATGGAATGAGCAATAGTAACTTGCATATTTCGTGAACGCTTGTCAAATAGGAACATACATTTACATATACATGTACGCGAACGACTCCTTTGAACGATTCTTGCTTGCCAAAATGCTATTTTGCCGATCATTAATCATCCGTTGCGTAAAACGCCTGCTCTATCTTTCATCGCGTCACTTCCCTTTTTAGACCATCGTGAACGCTGACAAGTCATGGCGCCGTGACCGTATCCACAGCGAAAAACGCAAGAGTCAGAGCCACACCAGGGTTATCACCTACCTTATTTGGTAGCACATGAGATCCAAACATTTCATAAAATACATTTTGACTATATTCTGTATGAATGTGAATGTTTTGGAAACTGCGATGCTGATAATTCCATGATTGAACGTTCGTTTCCAAGAATTATTAATAATGAGCATAAAATGACGATGCAGTGACAGGACCTAAATAAGGCAGCCTCTGTTGAGGAGGAAAAGGAATCACACGTGTCTCCCTTGAGCTCCGCATCAAACGTCCAGAAGACTGGCAAAAATTCGTGTCTGGAAAGGAAAGAGAAAGAACGAGTGTTGGTCAGAGAAACTCTGAAAGCTAAAAAAGCTATATGGGCCTTGGAAAAATCTGAACAACGGGAGTTTCGAACAGAGCAAGAGGGTATAAGAGCTTCTACGTCAAAGGCAAGATGGTGAAGATGGATATGATTTTAATCTGAGACAAGTCAACAACAGGTTAAATAAAGTCCCTGTACAGTGAATTCCAAAACTGTCCCAATGTTCATCCATCCATTATTAATATTGTTTACATACAATAGAGTCACCAGTGCAATATCTGTGCATGAAATAAGTGCAATACAAAATTTTTTCAAAGATTATTCTTTATGTAATTAACGAAAATCTGACAGTTTGTCATTGGGACAGTTTTGATGCCGTTATATGAATTGAACTCATTCGTATGAACAATATTTATTTAATACTAGAAGAGGTACCCGGCGTTGCCCGGGATAATTACACTTGCACAAACTTTTCCTTTCATTGTTAGTCATGAGATATTGATTGTTGGTCCATGCAGAGCGTTTGTGAATTGCGTGTTGATACCATTGTTGATACCTATTGTTGTACAAACTTTGCCTTGCATTGTTGGTCATGAGATATTTCTCATTAATATGCCTTGCCATAACCATGAATATCGATTTTTTATCGATATTTATTATTTTTCCGAAATCTGAGGTAGACAGTGACCTTCCTCATGCTTTGGAGGTCATGTATGCGAAATTTCATCAAGATCGGAATAAAACTGTAGATTTGTATAAAAAACAGACCCACAGACAGACCCACAGACAGACCCACAGACAGACCCACAAACATCCTTCTTTATATATATAGAAGATTTTATGTAGCCTCCTTTGGCTTTCAACAATGCAGCAATAGTCTAGGCATGCTGTCAATTAAATTAGTACCCGTTTGGGCAGAAATATTTTCCCATTCTGTCTTTGTTCTTTCCCACAATTCTTACATTCTTTTTGATTCAGTCGGATATTTGGCCATTTGTTTTTTAAGGTGTTCCCACAAATGTTCTACTGGATTGAGATCTGGAGATTGTGCAGGCCACTCCAGAACTTCAGTTTCGTTATCTTGGAACCACTGTTTGGCAAGGCATGCTCGATGTTTGGGATCATTGTCTTGCTGGTATATAATATATAATATAATCTCTTGTTTGTCTTGTCCATGAAATCCAGAATAGGGATGAAATAGTTATCCAGAATGTCACAGTACATGGCAGCGGTCATCCTGCCATCAATTCGACACATCAAACCAGTTCCTGTAAATGTCATTCAACCCCAAGTCATCAGGTTGACACCACCAAATTTAACAGTTCTGCTCATTTCCCGTTCTGTTAACCTCGATCCTGGACGTTTGCACACCCATGATCGACCATAGCAGCAGAAGATATCGGTATCTCCTGCACAGAATGTGAAGGGGTTGTCCCCAACCTTATTTACACATGGCCATACCCGCAAGTGTGTCCAGATCCCGTGCGCAGGAATGTGGACGGGGTGTCCCCAATTTTATTTACACCTGGCCATACCCACAGGTGTAATTTTTAATGAAACAACACCTCCCCCCTCATTAAATTTGAATTAAACTTGACTCCACATTCCATTACAGGCTGAATCCCTGCAGACGCTCTGTTTTCTGGCTCACGTGACTGCTGACCTCACTGGTGTACACTTTAAATAATGGTTTGTTAATTACCTTTAATTAATGTGGGTTAATTAATAATTTAATTAATTTTTTGTTTACCTTTGGTTATCCCTGATTTGGATGTCTCCATGGGGTTCCATTGCTGGGTGAATTTTTATCGGTTATTTTCGGTGTATTCTTATCGGAGTTTGTCAGTTTAGCATATTTTATGTTAAATTCATAATGTAAAATTCATTGTAAACTTTGCCTTATATATATGTGATTACAGCAGAGGACCTGGCATTGCCCGGGATAAATACACTGGTAGGTAAGCAGAAAAATTTCAAGAAGTTAAATTGTAACTCCAAATTGATTAAATAATAACTCAATCAATACAACATAGGGCGAAGGGACTATCCATTACAAGAAAAATCTGAAGAACAGGAATTCTAGGTGCTATACAGCAACTTCCAAAACTGTCCGAATGTTCATCCATCCATTATTGATATTGTATACATACAATACAGTCATCATTGCTTTCATTTAAGAAGTCAATATCTGAGCATGAAATAAGTGCAATACAAAATTTTTTCAAAGATTATTTTTTATGTAATTAAAGAAAAACCGACAATTTGTCATTGGGACAGTTTTGCACTCCCCTCTTCAAATGAATGTAATCAGCCTGGATTGTTCCATGAAAACATCAGAAACCACGTATTTTTACAATTTCTTAATCAAACAGTTTAATATGCTAAGTTCTGCATAACTGTCAACCATGAAGCCTATTTTCAAAGACACATGCAATAACATTGTTGCCCTTATTGATGAAGGGCTTTCTACAAGAGATATTCAGTCACGATTAAGAATTGGATGCGCAATTGTAAGCAGAGTTCGTGCATCTTGCAGACCAAATGCACAGAAGATGAAACGAGGTCGTCTACAAAAATTAACTGCAAATGATAAAAGAAAACCGATTCGGATGATAACCAGTACGGATGCTGCAGATACTGTCAAAGTGAGCTAGCGATGTATTGCTGAATCTGGAGCAAGTGTCAGTTGCTCTACTGTTCGTCGACATTTCAAAGCATCAGGATTAAAATCTGCAGTCAAAAAGAAAAAGCCTAAACTGACAAATAAACACAAAGAAAGTCGTCTCCAGTTCGCGATATGGCATCAACATTGGACCCAGGATGACTGGAAAAGAGTTATATGGTCCGACGAAACAAAATAAACTAGTTAGGATCTGATGGTAGCAGAAGATATCGGTATCCCGTGTACAGGAATGTGGAGGGGGTGTCCCCAACCTTATTTACACCTGACCATACCCACAAGTGTGTCCAGGTCCTGCACGCAGGGATGTGGAGGGGGTGTCCCCAACATTATATACACCTGGCCATACACACAGGTGTGTCCAGATCCCGTGCGCAGGAAGGTATAGGGGGTGTCCCTAACTTTATTTATATCTAGCCATAAGCACAGGTGTAATTTTTAATAAAAAAACACCTCCCCCCTCATTAAATTTGAATTAAACTTGACTCCACATTCCATTACACGCTGAATCCCTGCTGATGCTCTGTTTTCTGCTAAGGGCTATCACATAAGCTCTCATTGATATCATTGAATAAACATTTTTCAAGTCATTTGTGGCTGAATTTGTCTGATTATACTCTTGCAGTACAAGTTTATTTTTCATTCACCAGTTTTTCAGGCTCTTTAATGTGACTTTTAAATATTGTTCTGTGCTGCTATGACAGCCGAGGTGTCTATTGTCACGGCACTCAAACACAGACTCGCGGGGCTGCTAGCGAGACACTGGGTTGATACTGGTGTGAGTAGTAGGGGCAGCCCTTTATATACCAGGTTGACCTTTGATCCAAGATGGCGGCGGCCACGCCCACCATGCCCTCGCCTCAGGCGGTGGTATATAAATCGGCCTCATGCCACCCTTTCTTATCAGATGAGA
>JAHWFO010064163.1:2548-16064 GCA_023313115.1 Rhysida immarginata | reverse complement strand
ATGCAGCATTGTACTTTCTAAAAATGTGATAAGTGTAGGGTTTATTTAATATAATCATAGTGTGTAAAAAAGCTATGAGTGTGGGACACAATCAAAGGTCTTTTTGAAATCAATTTAGGCTGCATGGAGGTGTCGATGTTTATTGTGAATTTGCCATAGGACCACACTTTCTATCAGGAGTTGCTCCTTACAACCCATGTGTTTTCTATGGCATCCCTTTTGTTGCTCAGTGAGAATGTTGTTTCTGTCTATGTGTGTATAAATTTTCTTTGCGATACTGAACTTATTATTTTGTAAAGTGTAGGCAGGCATGTGATAGATCTATATTGTGTAGGATCTGTAGTGTTATTCGATTTCGGTACAAACAATATAAATTTCATGACCACCAATGAAAGGCAAAATTTGTAACAATGTATAGAATTCCTTAGAAAAGAGAGTTCTTGGTACTTAACAATTTTTTGAAAATCTTTAAAAATGATTAGTAACTGGAGAGAATGGAAAGTTAGCAGACTATTGAGAAGGAGTGGAAAGACGACAGAAGAAGCACTCATATAGCTCCGTGCTCTATTGAGCAAATGGTAAGCAGGTCAATAGAAGAATCGGCGATCGCTAGACTACAAAAAGAGATGAATGGCCAAGTTTTGATTCAAGACATCGAAAGAAGAAAGCGAATTGCAAAAACATCAAGTGTACATCTGAAGTAAAGTTACGTGACTAAGAAATTATTTAGGCTAGCAGTGGCATCCTTGGAGAGGTCCATCCATTGTGAGCCATCCAAATTTTTATTAAGAATTTTTACTGTAATAATTCTAAGCCAATCATGTGTATTATTGTTAAGATGTATCAAAATTTATTCCAAAAAAAAGTCCGAGCCAGGCCAGGGTTATCACCTAGCTTAGTTGGTAGCACAGCAGGTCCAAATATTTCCTAAATATATTTTTTAATATATTCTGTGGGAAATGGTATATTTTGTAAACTGAAATGCTGACAATGCGTTGACTGAACGTTCGTTTCCAAGAATTTTTGATAATGAATATAAAGTGAAGATTTAGTGACAGAACATTAATAAGGCAGCGTCTATTGATTAGGCATACAAGTCACCCGTGTCTCCTTTCAGCTCCCTATCACACGTCCAGAAGACTAGCAAAAACTTGTGTGTCTGGAAAGGAAAGAGAAACAACGAGTATTGGTCAGAGAAACTCTGCAACTAAAACAGAAAAAGCTATACGGGTGTTTGAAGCATCTGAACAACAGCATTTCGAATAGAGCAGCAGGGTATAAGAGCTTCTACGTCAAGGGCAAGAATAACTTGTATCTAAAGTATCTGGTGATGCTCTGCAGTAGTAAGGCACGTCAAGAAGAGTTTATTTGCTTCAGTATATCACGTGGACTACCTGTTTTTCGTATTTTTCGTAGAATGTATAGTCCCTTTGCTGTGTGTTGTATTGATTAAGTTATTATTTAACCAATTTGGAATTATAATTTAATTTTTTGAGATCTATTTCTTTACCTACACATGTAATTAACCCGGGCAACGCCGGGTATATCTGCTAGTAATAAATAAATAAATAAATAAATAAAAATAAATAAGTAAAATATTATTATTAAGTACCGGAAGCATGAAGCTACTAGAATGTCCGTCTTCTGTCCGTCCCCTTCATAATTTCCGCACTTTATAACGTAGAAGGTTGAAATTTAGAATGTAGCTTACTATGGGCATGTGCACCTTCACTATTTAATTTGGTTTTGATTGGCCAACTGGGGGCGGAGTTTCGTGGGCGGAAATTAGAGAGGACCAAAAGGTCTTATATATTTATGAATATAAAGGAGTGAAATTCGGTATGCAGATTCCTCTAAGCAAGGTCAACATTACTGTAAAGATTAGACAAAATTGTCCCAATAGGGTCGGAGTTGTGGGGGTGGCAATTACTCGGTCTTAAGAAATTTATGGCAACATATAGGGTGTAATATATCATTCGATCGAAAATAATTAGAAAGGAAAGAAGATAGGGTTATTTTATATTTTCTAAATACAAGGTTCGAAAAAATCTATTTTAATTGAAAAAATGGGAGGATTAAAAAGTGCAGATGCAAAAATAAAAAAAAAATGAAGATCGGTTTTGTTAGAAATTTTAGTTAATAGCAAATAAGTCAAATTATGCTCAGTCGAGTGCGGTACACTGAGGCGCAAAAAGCAGTAGCAAGGACAGTATCAACAGCTAAAGTCAAGGTCTGGGAGAAGTTCATGGAGAAATTACAGGCAGACTGTGGTTCGGCAAACAACGTATTCTGGCAGACCGTGCGCCGCCTCTGTGGAAAAAAGTCTCTTTCATTACAAACCATTAGGAGTTCAGATGGGAGACTTCTAAAAACGGAGGAGAGCGTGTTGCATAGGTAGAAGGAATACTTTGCATCTCTTCTTAATCCGGTGACAGCAACAACTGAGGCACATGAGGTGCACTTTGGAGCGGAGAATAGTCACGGTAGTATCACTGAAGCAGAAGTCAGATAAGCAATTAAGTCCCTGAAGACTGGCAAAGGTGCAGGTGATGATGAAATCCGGTCCGAGATGTTAAAGGCCTTAAATCAGGATGGTATCCTGTGGCTGACTCGAGTGTGTCACGTTGCTTGGATATCTGGATAGGCCCCTAAGCAATGGCAGAAAGAAATTGTGATCCCTATCTTCAAAAAGGGAGATTGGTAAGATTGCAAACACTGTCGAGGCATCTCTTTGCTCAGCATTCCTGGAAAAGTGTACGCTAAGTGTCTGGAAAAGAGATGTCGGAAAATAGTCGACTCCAAACTATCGGAGGAGCAGTGTGGTTTCCGACCTGGCCGAAGCACGACGGATCACATTTTCGCTCTAAGGCAAATCTTTGAGAAATCCTGGGAGTATGCAAAAGAGGTCTATGCTTGCTTTGTGGACCTCGAAAAAGCATATGACAGTTCCTCGGGAGAAGCTCTGGCAAGTGTTGTAAGAGTATGGAGTGGATGGGCAATTACTGATTGCTATCATGTCTCTGTACGAAAGCTCTGAGATGTGTGTCTGGATAAATGGCATTAAGTCAAAACCGTTCACCAACAGTGCGTACTGTCGCCTCTCTTGTGCATTATCTTTATGAACTGGATAGACAGGGGAAGCCGAGGCGTTATCGTTTTCGCGTGGGCGACTGCCTGGTGGAGAGGTTGCTCTTTGCTGACGACCTTTTCCTCTTGGGGGGCGATGTACTGTCCGCCCCCACATTGCATCGGCTGCAACTTTTCTCACTGGAGCCTGGATCCGATGAGAGCGGTGGGCGACAAGCTGAGGTCTGGACTACAATACAGATAAATTTGGCTGCCTATATGTCCCACCATACAGAGCCTTGCGAGAAAGACCAGCAACAGTAATTATTGGGAATAAAACAGTGCAGTGTACTGATTCCATCAAGTACCTTGGTTTTATACTAGATGCATGGGGAAGCTGGGTAGGCCACATACCTACCTCTGCAAAAGAGCGGCAAGAGCGAAAATCGCAGGAAAATATTGGGGTCTTTCTACCAGGGCACGCAAGGCTCTGCTGATCAACATCATCAACCCCATGCTGCTGTACAGAGTGGAGATATGGGGCCAAAGGGCCATCAACAGGCACCCAAGGAGGCGTCTCGGGACTGCCCAGTGACCTTTTATTTTGTCCCTGGCGACAGCCTACTGCACTGTCTCCACGAAGGCCGTGCAGGTCATTAATGGCTGCCCACCTCTTCATCTTCTAGCACTCCTCCGCCATAGATTCCAGGAACCCCGTACTAGCGGCTTTCTGGAGTATGAGGCCCCACCCGGATTCACCTCCCAACCACCACCTTGGGAGGCCCGCAGCATCGAGGTATTGTGTGATGGCAACAGCAGCCCTGGCACCGACGTAGAAATTTTCACAGATGGATCAAACTATTGGCGGTAAGACAGGAGGAGCCTTTGTTGTTCTGGAAGGCTTCACCGTGGCTCACCAACAGACCTTCAGCTTGGTACCTAATTGCTCGGTTTTTCAAGCAGAGGTGCAGGCCATTAGGGAAGCACTGACGTGGCTCAATCAATCAAAAGTCGCGCCAGCGAAGACGGCTACGGTGTTGTCAGACTCGCTGGCGGCTGTTAGAGAAATTACGAGCAACAGAGGTTCCTCCGAGCAGACCATCGCTGCCAGGACTGCTTTACTGCAGGCAGTCGATTTACGCAGCATAACCCTACGATGGGTCAAATCATATGCAGGCATCCCTGGCAATGAGCTGGCTGATGTGGCCGCAAAGAAAGCGGCATTGCGGACGTCAGCCAACTTAGGGGCTCTCTGTACAGGGAAGCATTTAACACATGGCAAAAGGAATGGGATAACTCCACGAAGGGGAGACCGGTTCACCAGTTTCTGCCGAGGGTTTTGACCGATATAATCGGCTAGCACCCCCTAGCAATTCAAATTATCACAGGCCACCGTCCCTTCTTGGACTATTTAGCGCGGTTTAAGCTCGTGACAGATACGAGACTCTGCCCATGTGGATCCGGGACCCATTCCCTGACTCACCTCCTCGACGCCTGCAAGCTCCCTGCAGGTCTAAACGCTTGGGCGAAGCTCCACGCATCGCTTCAGCTACACAGCTACACGCGTCTATTCGCATACACGGCTTATTTGAATGCATTAATTATTAAAGATTTTGAAAAATTCTCAGTGAAAGCAATTGCAGCCACAACCTTTGACTTGCCATGACAAGAGCGGTGTATAGTTTTTGCATATTAAACCAACCCTAGGTCGTGAATTTCAGGACGGGGAGACAGTGTTTCATCGTGGCTTCATTGAAGCCGTTTGGTCCTCGTGACTCGGTCGGCAGGGGCTGCTGCAAGCTGGGACCCAAAACCAACAAGACCTTATCCCCTTTGAGTCTTCGCGCACGAACCTTCAGCATGCACTAGACCAGTTTGCAGCCAAATGTGAAGAAGCTGGGATAAAGATTTGTGTGGCTAAAACTGAGTTCTGGTCCTTTCAAGACAGCCTGCTCAGTGCGCTCCCCTTGTTAGGGGAGCCTCATTGAGACAGGTGGAGAAATTCAAGTATCTCGTGATTTCATTCACGAGTGATGGATGGCCGGAGAAAGAATTGGATCCTCAGATGGGTGCAGCAAGCAGTGTCAGACGTGAACTGTTGCGATCCGTGGGAACGAAACGCGAG
Source organism: Rhysida immarginata (assembly GCA_023313115.1). Lineage (NCBI taxonomy): Eukaryota > Metazoa > Arthropoda > Chilopoda > Scolopendromorpha > Scolopendridae > Rhysida > Rhysida immarginata. The sequence continues at coordinate 10,873 of JAHWFO010064163.1, read as the reverse complement.
CTGGTAACAAAGCCAAGTTCTCCGTCTTCAAATCTATCTTTGTCCCAATTCTCACCTATGGTCATGAAGCTTGGATAATGACCGAAAGTGTGCGATCGCGGGTACAAGCGGCTGAAATGAGATTTCTGAGAGGTGTAGCAGGTGTTACCTTACTAGATAGAGTGCACAGCAGCACTATAAAGGAGCCTTTAGTTGCTGGGCTGCTACTTCTCAGCATTGAAAGATCTCACTTGCGCAGGTATGGCCACGTGTTACGGATGCTGCAAACTGGTCTTCCTAGGCAGTTATTTTCCAAGCCGGTGGGTACAGACTACATGGAGAATCTCGGTTCGAGTCGCTTGGATATAACCAGGGAGGACATGTGCCTGATGGCGGAAGATCGCGATCGCTGGAGCTCCTCCATAGGGCTACTGCCCCCGCGACCCTAACGGATAAGCGGATTTGAAAAGTAAGTAAGTAAAAAATTTTGACGTCGACTACTAAAGTCATTTTGCGAGCATAAATTTTATCTGTACGCAACCCGGGACAAACCCAAACCAACTACAAAGTCTACGCCCTAGCCCTCTCGGCCGCCTGGCCCGCGAAAAAAAAAAAGATGAACTCAGGGCTTCCGCTACTTTCTTATACCTTCCTCGGGAGGCTTAATTTCTTGTTATTATTATTATTATTATTACTAGCAAAAATACCCGGCGTTGCCCGGGATAATTACACTTGGATGTAAACAGAACAATCTCAAAAAATAAATTAAATTTTGTAATATCTTAAAAATAAACACATGAAAATGCTGAGAATTATTACAGTAAAAATTCCTAATGAAAATTCGAAAAAAATCTTTTTAAAGGCTCACAATGGCTGGACCTCTCCAAGGATGCCACTGCTAGTCTAAATAATTTCTTACTCACGTAATCTTACCTCAGATGTATACATAGTGTTGTTGCAATTTCCACTCTTCTCTCGATGTGTTGAAGCAAAACTTGGCCATTCATCACTTTGTGGAGTCTAGCGGTCGCCGATTCTTCTATTTACTTGCTTCCCATTTGCTCAATACATCACGGAGCTAAAGGAGTGCTTCCTCTGTCGTCTTTCCACTCTTTCTCAATAGTCTGCTAACTCTCCATTATCTCCAGTTACTGATCATTTTTAAAGATTTTCAAGAAATTGTTAAGTACTAAGAACTCTCTTTTCTAAGAAAAGCCTGAATAACAGGAATTCTATGCATTGTTACAAATTGAAACTTATCCATATTACATCATCATTTTATGTTCATTGATATAATTCTTGGAAAGATTGCTTTAACATTTCATCATCATTCTGTGCTCATTCTTATTGGTGAATTGCGCGTTGATACCATTGTTGATGCGAACACAATGGGCCTATTGTTGCACAAACTTTGCCTTGCATTGTTGGTCATGAGATATATATTGTTGGTTCATGCAGTGTGTTTGTGAATTGCGTGCTGATACCATTGTTGATACCTATTGTTGTACAAACTTTGCCTTGCATTGTTGGTCATGAGATATTTCTCATTAATATGCCTTGCCATAACCATGAATATCGATTTTTTATCGATAATTATTATTTTTCCGAAATCTGAGGTAGACAGTGACCTTCCTCATGCTTTGAAGGTCAAGTATGCAAAATTTCATCATAAAATATCATCTAGGACTAAAATGGAATGCGGTGTCCCCCAAGGCTCAGTTTTAAGTCCTTTCATGTTTGATATTTTTATGAATGATTTGCCCAATTGTGCTGATGATTCCCTAGTTTATTTATACGCAGATGATACAGCCATATTAACTATGCACGGAAGCGAACCGTTGGCACTTAAGATAATACAACAAAATTTAATGAATGTGGTCGAGTGGATACGGGGTAGTATGTTAAGTTTAAATATTTAGAAAACCCATTTAATGAGATTTAAGATTTCTCACAAGAATTATGTGATTTTCTTTGAAGAAAAAATTTATATTCATGAAATACACTGTAATAGATCTTCAACATGCACGTGTCCAAAAATTAATGATGTCATTAATTTCAAATAACTTGGAATGTATTTTCATGCCCAGCTAAATTGGCATTCACATATTTCCTCTCTGAAGTTATTGTTGCATAGAGTATATGTCTAATGTACCATATCAGTCCTTATTACCCTATTTACATTAGAAAAATGATGTATAATTCGTTATTTGAATCACGTATTTGTTATGGCTTATTATTATATAAATTTGGAATATAGTTTAAAATATTACTAAGATACAAAATAAAATCATTAAACAAATAACATATGGCACTAAATTACAAGAACATCCAATAGATATTCAATATAAGGATATAAAAATTTAAAAAATTGAAACTTTATTTGAATATATGGTTTTCACACAAAATTATTTTTCGAAAAATTACTTAGAACGTAAAAAACAAAAATATTCTTTAATGAAGACTATAAATTATGTCATACTCCAGATTTTTAATAATTTTGGAAAGCGAGAAAGGCAATTTTATGTTCCATACTTATTTAATAAAGTACCAGAATGGATGTTCCATACTTATTTAACACCTTATAATTTAATTAAGTCCAGTTTTTTTATATTGGAAAAACACAAAATGTAAGCTCAAAATTGGATAAAAGAAGTTTTACGACAAATGTTTTCCGTTATATATTAAATGTAATAATATATATTTATTTAAAAATTGTATATACTTATGTAGACCTGTTTTTTATATTCATACAAGCCCAGAAAGGGCTTCGGATTTGGGTTTCAAAATTGGCCTCTAGAAATATTATAGGAAAGAACTAATTATCTTATCGGTGTAAAAAAATCATTATAAAAAGTAAATTTAAATTTTGTAAACGAATCTTGTAAATTTCGTAAAAATTATCTTGACTCAAATGGAATAAAAATTTTAGAATAAAGTCAGAATTTTAGAATAAAATAAATTTAATTTTTACTAAATAAAAATTTCCTGTATGTGAACAAAAACTTAATTAAATCTAGCTTTTTCTATTGGAAGGGGTATGTAAAACAGATGAATGATTGTATGTAAAGTGATTGTATGCTTGGATGTATATAATTTTCATGAAAAAGTTTTCTTTCTTATATCGATTTTTGAAATTGATTGTAGATTATTGTACGTTTATGATATTATTTTGTAATATAATTGGTTTGTCTATAGGCCCTTATTTTTTCCATACAAGCCCTTGTGATGACACAGATGTGATATCTTATTTGATATTACACATGTCTCGTCACTACTAACATAAAAGCTGGAGCTTATATGTTTGTGTTTAAGTAAATGTCTGTGCGGAAGCAAATCGATTAAGTGGTAGCGAAGAGTTAGTCTTGCGAGCGGGTCTGAAATGGTGGATAACGCCATAGATAATAAGGGCGAGGGAATTAGAGGAACCAGCGAGCGCAGAAATAGCGCTTAGGCAGCGTAGAAATAGCAACAATGGCACCGGTGCCAGCGGGATACGTAGAGGCGATCCCCCACTTTTAAGGAGAGGACGGCCTTCTAGTAGACGTCTTCCTGAACACCATTGAACGGATCGGGACCGCAGCAAGATGGTCTGAGCAAACCAAAGCCACGGTGGCCAAGAGGAAGCTAATGGGGACAGCAAAGCAAGCCGTCGAATCAGGGCTATACGGGGTTGAGATGTTTGCAGAATTTGCCAAGAAACTAGCTGACATTTTCGAGATTGAGAGGAACTTTATGGCAGTGCGGCAATCACACATAAAATCGGTGAGCAGTTTCGCTAGACGACTCGAGGATCTGCTCGAAACATTATGTACAAAAAATACTCATTATGCGACATTAAAGAGAAGGCACTACTCGCTCATTAGGAATACACCCAGCACACCGAAGGGTGCTACAATACATGCTACCTACCACTTTCGAGGAGGCAGTACAAGTCACTAGAATTTGCGAGGCAATGGCCAGTAAAGATAGATGGGCCATGACGGCGGCGTTGGAGTCGGCACAGTTGCCACGCGATGAGCAGGTTGCGGCTTTCTGTTCTGAGAATGAGAGGGGGTGGACGCGAACAGAGGATAAGAGGGTACCGTTACCGCAATGTAACACAAAGCAGCACGAATGCATAGCTGAAACAGGCCAAAGATTGCAATCCCTCAACATAGTAGAGCAGGTACACATTAAACCCCTCAATTCAGTTACTTTGGAGGCTGGCAACAATCTTGCAGAAAAGGCCGCAGCGAGGGAAATCGAGAACTACAGCGAGGACGACGGAAATGGCTCGTATAATGACTCTGACATGAGCGCGATGAATACTGTCACACCTTACCAGGCTCAGAGCGAAACGTCCGCAATTGGCAACAGTAGCTTAAATACCGCTTGTAGAAACAGGGACGGTGTCACGTGTAAAGATACCTGTGTATGATTAAGTTGCAGAATTGCGCAGTGGAAATAAAATGAATTACATGACAGCAGGCGGATAAATGATTAAATGGCACTTTAATGAAAAAAATGATAAATCTTTGAGATAAATAAAAAGCAGGCAATAAATAACGAAATAAAAACACTGAGCTTGGCTAGAAATCTAGCTTTCTTAAAATAAAAACAAACCTAGTGGCAATACTTAGCCACCTAATTACTAATTGCCAATTAACATGCTAACAAAGAACGATTGATGCACATTATTACAATCAAAAAGCCTTATTTGCCATAGACTAACAACTAATCTAAAAAATCAATTAAGTCTTTCACTCGGGTAAGTAGCTAAACCATTACCGTAGTAAAAAGCATGATACCCTTAAGACTACATAAAGCTAATACAAACACAATAAAGCAAACGCTTAAATACAACATTGTACTGATCAAATAGGCGTATTCATATCTGAATCACAATAAAACTCAAAGGGCTAAACTGACAGATAACTACCTCATTCCCTGGAACTTAATGCGTAGTTAAATTATAGCCGGGCGGCGTTTGGTTAGTTAACAAACTAAATTAAAAAAAGAATGCAACGTATCAATTTCTATAGACACATATCTCACTTCATCACATAAAAGTTATCACTTTTGAGTTAGATAACAATTCAAATAGGTTTGAGTCCAGTCCGGTTACATTACGTATTCAAACAGTCACATGGAGTAGCAATTCCAAAAAATGTTCAAGAAAAACTTATATATGTAAATTCACATTACATTTTTTTTTCCAAGCTTTAGGCTCCCAGACAATTTCAAAAACATCACACCTGGAGCAAACAATAACGTCACAAATTGCAAAGAGCGGGAAAGCCTCATAGCAACATTACAGTCAAAGTCTTATCAAATACGGAATGTAAAAATTGAAGCGTCCAAATTAAAGAGTACACCGCTTTCCCCCTACGCTCTTTTCTGTAAAGAACAAACGCAAGTGAGTTATAAAAGAAAGCACACCTTTACACATTTTTTTTTATTAAGAACGTTTGCAACCAAGAAAGCATGGGCTCGCCTCTCCATATTGTCGGGTGTCGTTAATTCGTAACATTAGCTACCCGCTGCCAAATCTGGCTTAAACTACAGATAACAGCATTAAGACGAGCACATCCTATATTTAAGCTCGAGCAAAGCTCTCGATAACGCTTCTGACACGGCGGGGATTTCAGCCTAACGAAAATTCAGTACTCACAGGAATGGTGACGGACGGAATTTCGGTTGACACCTGCTCGCTTGGGAACAACGTTCCAACGTCGCACGCTCTGGGGCTCACGGCTCCCGTCGACAGTTGTACCACGTAGAACGCCAGAATTCGCCCCCTTCGATGCTTTACGGCAGGTCACGCTCACCGTTGAGTTCTCCGCTGCCTCATTCGCTCGGGGTTCCTCACAATTCTTGCTTCGGGTGACTGTCCTCGTCGACGTTAGTATCGAGCATAACTCGTGTCTCTGCTCCGCTCCGCCTTTTCCTATGCAAGCTTCTTCGTCCGAAGCTAGCTCCTGTCTCTCTCGTTTTGCCTTCGATGTTTTAAATTTTTGCTCACGTTGCCGCTCTCGTTTGTCATTGGAGCAGGCGTGATGATGCTGATGACGCGTCGCCTGGAGCTCCGCCCGCCTCCCGGTGTTGTAGAAAACTCGGGTTGGAAATCCAGCACAAGCGACGTGGGAAATGGGGCTGGTGTTTGATTTCCGTGACAGACGGAGCAATCAGCGGATGCAGACAACGAGGAATCCCGGTGTGGAGAGGGGAGGCACTCTGTCAGCGACAAGCTAAAAACGGAAGCCCTGGAGATATAAATCCGCCCACCGTCAGTGAAAGACGCGGTGCGAATGCTGACCGAAATAAAGCGAACCGGCATGCTCGCGCAGATGGATCAAATAGACAGACAGCTACGACAGTTACAGCAACAAATGCAGGAGTTGCAAGCCTCAATCGCAACTGACACTCAGGTGCACAGTGAAAGGGTTTACACACCCGAGGTAGAACTGGCCCAGAAAGTGGAGAGAGAGCAAGGTAGCAAGCGAATAAAAGATAGATTAGAAACCCTCACGGACAGGTATCAAGCATGCTTCGCGGAGAGCACGCAGGAGATGACATGGATAAGGGGGTACGTGGCTGACTATAGCATTAATATGGGGAAAACCATCTTCACGAGACAGTACCCGATCCCCAACATATACTTGAAGCAATACAAGGAGCTGATACAGCAGTACGCGTTAGCAGGTATTATAGAGCCCAGCCGCAGCGCATGGAACTCCTCAGTGCATTTAGTAAAAAAGGCGAACGGCGAGCTACGGATGACCCTAGATCTACGGAAGGTGAATGAAGAAACACAACATATCGACTTCCCTGCGCCTAACATCGAAATCATACATAACTTAAACGGGCATCAGATATTTTCGGTGCTGGACTTAAAGTCCGGGTATTTTCAAATACCCATAGCCCCCCAACTGCGACAATGCTACGCATTCCAGACACCATGGGGCAAGTACCAGCTCACTAGGTTGCCCCAGGGTGGTCGAAACTCATCACAGTTATTTCAGTCTTTCTTGGCAGATGTGCTCCGCGACAAAATAGGGCAGGGAGTATACGTCTTCCTTGATGACATTCTAATATACTCAATAAATGGACAAGTGCGAGTCGAACTCGCGTGGAGAGGGTTCCGTACGATGAATATGTTATCTACCATGTTTTTTTTAAATCTGACCCAAATTTGTAAAAGAAAGTATGTATGGTACAGGAATGTATAGGGAAATTTCTGAATATATTGTCTATTGCTGAATTCTGTCTTGTTGTATATTCTTGAATACGTAGAGTAAGACCGAGTGATAGAAGGTATTCTGATATTTCATTTTTTGATTTGTCCTTAAAATTAATAGTGAAGCCTCCTGCTATAATAATCTTTTCGGTGCTTTGAATTGGAGGCATTCACAATGCCCACCCCTTAGACTATCTAAAAATAAAACCTGAAGAATTGACCGACCGTTCGACTTTGCGAATACAGTAACGATTTTTTAATTAACATTCGCAACTGATTTTTATTAAAATTTAAAAAAAATTAAATTTAATTTAATAACTTAAAATAGGTAAAATTACTTATTTAGGATTTTAATTTGATTTTCCTACTGTATTTAATCTAGCGCGAATTCTTTTTAATGATAATAGACATATTAAAAAAACGTAGCTAACATTGGCTGCGAGTGAAAAAACGTAGCCCACAAGAAAGACAGGCCTGGGCACTCAAAAGTTACCTGACCACAGTAGTCTGAGCAACAATCCAAACTTCATTGTTTCCAACAAACGAAAAAAAACACCGATTGTTAAAATCCGAGATGGAGACAATAAAAGTTGGATTGTTGCTCACACTACTATAGTCAGGTGACTTTTGAGTGGCAACACGGATGACACAGGCAACTCCCAGGCAACACCTTCTAGACACAAGGCCTCGACACGGATGACTCTGACGTCATACAGTAGGCAGCACAGCCAACAATAAATACAGGCCGGGGCAGTTGAAAATCACCTTTTACATTGTTTTCGACTGCCCTGGCCTGTATTTAAAGCTGGCCTTGCTGCCTACTGTTTGACATTAGAATCTTCCGTGCCAAGGCCTTGTGTCTAGAAGGTGTTGGCCCAGGCCTGTCTTTCTCGTTGGCAACGGTAAAAAAACTGACATCAGTATTTTCTCGAAATTTAACAATGTTTTTTCATTTGTTGGAAACAATAAAGGTTGGATTGCTCGGCACTATCATAGTCTTATAATTCCCTGGTCTGTACCAACACCACCTAGAGAGAAGGCCTGCGCCACAAAAACTGTATACATTGTTACGTCATCATTAAACGGCCAAATTTAGGGCTTATTATTGGTAGAAATACGATTAACAATAG
>JAHWFO010064152.1:200502-250732 GCA_023313115.1 Rhysida immarginata | reverse complement strand
AATTAGGACACATTCAAAATTTATCTCAAAAACCGTAAGGGATAGAGGAAAAAACCCAATTGCAAACTTGTTCAGCATAAAAAAACAAACAAAACAAAAAAAAATCATCCAAATCGGACCAACCAATCACCCACAATCACGTTGACCATTTCCGGAACAGTGTAGCTTGCCATCCTGGAATTGTTCTGTCTACTGTGTGCTGAAATATGCCTTTTATTTGCTTTTCCGCATGAAAGTGAATGTGAGTATGGTGATTAATGTTAATTTTTTGATTTGCATGCTTTACATGGTGGAAATATCAACATTCAGTTTTCCTTGTGCAGTGTGACTGTTTGTAAGCTACAAACAGTTCACCACGTGATTGTGGGTGATTGGTTGGTCCGATTTGGATGATTTTTTTTGTTTTTTTATGCTGAACAAGTTTGCAATTGGGTTTTTTTCTCTATCCCTTACGGTTTTTGAGATAAATTTTGAATGTGTCCTAATTTGCATATTTGGAATGATGAAAAGTGCACCATGAGATAGGCCACCCACAACTTCCTATTCATTGGATTCATCAAAATTGACATATCTGCTTCGGTTCAAAAAATAAAAAGGGGGGTTCAGACTTTTGTATTCACTCTGTATAAAACTAAAAGTCTGTTCGTTTGTGTCTGTGTAGCTCCAAGCGATCCTATTGGCTAATCAATGTCACGAGGTCCAAGGCTAATCAAAAATGAATTGATTCGATTGTTACGACAGTATTATTATTAAACACAGGATGAGCAGAAGGATTTTAATTGTTGCAACATTTTTATTTGTAAAATAATCTTTGGATAGCAAAGATTTTTTTTCTTAATTGAATATAATATCCTTTCATTGATAATATTTGAAAAGTAAAATCATGTGCCGGAACATAAAATTATATGATGATTATCTGATTTTTGAAATGTCAATTTTCAAATTGTAAAAAAATATTTTCATTCAGTTATTACAACCTCATTATCTTAAACCATTACTTGGAATTTTTATTATTCAACATAATTTTCAACAGCGGCTTATAGACTAAAGGCAAATAGCGATTAGATAAATTAGAGATAAATACCATACTGTTTATCCCTTTTTGGATAGGTTTGCCCACTATTTTGGGAAGTGACACACCTAATAACTTGACGTTCAACTTAAATGTTACCATAATAACAACACTTTAGTTCTGAGCTTTAAAATAGATGGCACTGTCTTAACTTTAAAACGCGCTTTAGGTCTGTCTGCCGAACTTCATCTTAGCGCTATTGTTTGACGCGCTGGACACATGTGATCTAGGCCCTAAGGGGTTACCTGTCTTATAATTATTGATGTTTATCTTTTGTATTTTAGGCGTTTAGATTTGTTTGCTTTGCGATTTGCTATTGCTGTTTGGTTTCGTGTTAATATTAATACGTTTTGACTATTCTCACAGGCTTCGATTTGCTTTACAATTCGGATTTTACTTGTTGCTTTGTGAATAGATATTGTCGTTAGGTTTTATTCAAATTTTAAAAGATTAGAGATAAATAGTATCTTAGTGTAACTTCCTGGTACACTTCCCATCCTTCATGCACGGGAATGATTGTGTTTGTTGTGTGCCCGAATGGCCCCTGGATTATATTTTTGAAAACTGTGTCGTTGTCGTGCATTTTTATCGAGTTTAAAAAGAGTGGAGAAAAGGGAGGTATGTCGAACAATTGTTTAATTAGTTCGATTTAATAATTACAAGAATTATTCAATGGATATAATATCTTAATGAATTGAACGATTAACATAAGAGGCATCAGTCCAGTTCGGAAGCTGATGATTGAATTAGTGGGTAGTCCGTTGGCTTCCTTATAGTGCGACTTCCGAGACTCGCAAGCGTCGTGTGGCTTCTAGCAAGAGTTTGTGAAGGAATGTAGCCGTTGGTCAATGGGTCGTATAAGTTCGGTGAGAAGAGGGACGGAACGTTGGGTACCGCTACGCAGGAGGGCAGTGACCTTACTAGGTTTGTCGACCGTGTGAAGACGGCTGTAGGGAATAGAACAGGAATAAGGTGCGTCTCTCTCCTGCAATCGACTCGATCCAGTAGGAGAGAGAAAACCGAAGCAAGGTAATTGGAGGATTGAGTGCGCAGAATCGGCGCAGAATCCTCCAAGACCAAATAAAAAGAGACGCTGGAGACAGAAGAATCAGGCAGTATGTGGCGACTAACACGAACGGAACTACTTAGACCAGCTGGACAAAGATGGACATCACCCTTCACCAATGACCGGGCCTAGAGGACGAGAAGGAACACGAACATCAAGGGCAAGTAACAAATTGGTTCATAGTAAACTTGACTTTGATAATATTTCTCTGAAGATATGCCCACCGCCCCGAGCATGGAGGTCTCGTCAATGCGAGGTTGCCCGGCCCGCTGTCTGCAATCGCCAGATACGAGGATTTAGCGATAGCGAGAAGGATAGGAGACGTTATCGGCCCGACAGTCGCTTTCGACGGCAGCAACGAACCAGTCCGAGCGAGAGGAAACAACGCCCAGATCGGCCCATCCATACGAAGGTGCCCAACGTCAGCTGGAATCGAACCAGGGCCTATCACGCTGATAGTATGACACTCAGGACCAAGGAGCGTTCCAAGGTTTCCAAGCTACGTGCAAATAACTGTTCCCATATTGACTCTGATATTAGTATAAATTGTGCTCTTAATACGGACATTGTTTCAAGCCTACAAAGGAGCCGAAAGCCCGTAGAAGAAACGCCGTCTGATGAAATTGTGACCGAAGAGCCATCCGCCACGTACGACGTCGAGAGGGAGGCCTGGCCACCGAGCAAGGAACCAGAGAGGAATCTCAACATTTCGGCTACTCAAAGTCGCCACGAGTGCGACCCCAAACTGACGTTGCCTAGACTTTCGGACCTGCCCATAGTTCGACATCGTTCGACGGAGCCATTAAAATTCAGAAGGACACGCCCGAGTGTCTTCCGCCAATTCATTACTTCCCGTGGAGGATTGAGTCATTAGAAGTCGTGCTCCCCATCGATAATTTAGCCGGTATTCTCGCGGGGCGCCCTGCAGAATGTCCGCGCTTGGACAGTAACTTGCTTCTGGATTGCCTATTAATATATCTGTTCTATTCCGTATAGCCCACCTCGCACGGTCGACAAACCTTCCTAGGTTGCCGCCTTCCTGTGTAGCGGTGACTGACGTCCCGACCCAGCTTTGGCCTAATTCGGACGTCCCACAAATCGAAGGTGCCCTACCTCCTGAGACGATTGCTAGAAGCCAGACGACCTTCACATGTCCCGGAGATAGTGCTAGAATCCAATCCTCAACCCACTAATTACTTCACTAGCGAGTGAACTGGACTGATACATTGTCTGCTAAATATTCTAACCTGCAATTCATTTAATAACTGAATTGTAATTTTTGAATTAAAACAATTAAATAATTGTTTATTATACCTCCCATTTCTCCACTCTGTTTGTGTTTGATAAAAGTACACGGCACAGTGTGGTCCCAAACATTATTTTTTGTTCAATTTGTTATTGGTCCCTTATTTCCCTTTAGGACAAATCTTTCGCTGAAATACACTGCTCGACAATTGCTAAGGAACAGCAACATTTTTGTCAATAAATACTGTTCCAAGAAATAAACGTTACCAAAACTTGAGTAGACTTTATGAACTCAAAATGGCATGGAATTTGAACTAAAGAAACGAACGTAATGGCAAAAGCAGAAGAAGCGGCATGAAGCATCAATGAGTGACTAAAAAAAATGTTGGTTGTTTCCACCGGTTGGAAATATGAGACCCTTAGTAGTGAGTATTGCCTCCTCGAACCGCAATGCATGTTTTGCATCTGTTTGGCATGCTTCCTACCAGACTGTTGAGAAGAGCAGTCGGGATCTTATCCCATTCTTCCTGTAACGAAGTTGTCAGTTCCTTCAGCGTTCTGGTAGGGGAATTCTTCGTGCCGCATGTCTACCAAGAGCATCCCAGGCATGTTCTATGAAATTGAAGCCCGGGGAGTATGCGGGCCACTTCAAACGCTTCGTATCCTCACTCTCAAAAACATACGATACCATGATCGCCTTGTGGGGACGGGCATTGTCGTCCATGAACACAAAGTCTGGACCAACTGCTCCACGGAAAAGACGAACATGATCCAGAAGAATGTCCCTGCAATACCGTGCTGCTGTAACAAGCCCTTCTGCAAAAATGTGAAGGGGTGTTCTGGCATCCTGCACAATGACCCCCCCCCCCTCCCCCCCCATAATGACTTTCTAACCAAAACGTTGCGCTGCCCAACGTGTTGTTGGTGATAACGAGTTTCCGTTTCACGCCAGATCAGTTGTTGCCCAGAATCACTCTGCATAGTGAACGAGACTCGTTGGAGAACACTACCATGGACCACTCCTGATTGCCCCAAGCAGGATGCTCGTTACACCACTCTAATCTCTTCCATCGATGGAGTGGAGATAGTAGAATGCATTTGACAGGGTTCCGTGCATACAGCCCAACACCATTGGACCGACGGGAAATGGTTCTTGCAGAAACACGAGTACCTGTAGCAGCGGCAAAATCTGCGGTTTATCTGTGCGGATGTCTGATTTCTTCCTGTTTTTGCTAAATGGGCTATGCTACGGCTATGCTTCCAAGCGGTGTGCTCCTTCGATGACCAGCCTATGCATACGTAAAGCAGATCTTTCGGTGGCAGCAGCAGCTTTCAAATGAACACTTTTCGCAACGCCCATTGCTCGCGCGCCGGCTAGGTGGCCGAGAGGGCTAGGGCGTAGGCTTTCTAGTACTCGAGTCCGCCTGGTCGTGGGTTCGAATCCCGCCGTGGGCATGGATGTTTGTGTTTGTCCCGGGCTGCGTACTGTTATAACTTGTGTAAAAGGCGCAAAATGACCTTAGTAGTCGACGCCAAAATTTCTAATCTACCAACCAACCAACCACTGCTCGCGCAACTTCAGTCGCACTTTGCCTTGCCTCCAGCTGCCCAGGAGCTCGTCCACGATCGTAATCACTTCAGGCTAACGAGAAAGACAGGGTGCGGCAATAAAAAGTCTCCTGACTATGATAGGTCTATTAACAATGTAACGTTCATTGTTTCCATCTTGTAGTTTAAAAATCAGTGTTTTTTTCTTTTGTTGGAAACAATGAAGGTTGGATTGTTGCTAGACCTATTTTGATCAGGTGACTTTTCAGTCCGGAACCTGTATTTCTCTTTAGCCTCGGTAATGACTCGAGGCCAACGAGAAAGACAGGCCTCGAAGCGGAAAAGTCACCTGATCATCTGGGTCCGAACAACAATCCAATCTTCATTGTCTCCTTCTTGGATGTAAACAATGAGTGTTTTTCCGATTGTTGGAAACAATGAAGGTTGGATTGTTGTTCGGACCCAGATGGTCAGGTGACATTTCCGCTCCTAGGCCTGTCTTTTTCGTTGGCTTCGGTAATGACTCTAGTGACGTCTCTGCAGCATTCTGCACAGATATGTGATAGAGGGACTGAAAATTTATAGTAATGTTCGCAAAACACCTGCACGTGTGCAACTATATTTCAAAAGTTTAGAAAATTCGCTGAAGCATGACCGTGACAACTTGTTTGTGTTGATTGGCAATGGAAAAAAAACACTTTGAAATTCGGAATTTTTTAAACTAAGCACCAATATACCAGCTTTAACATAGGCTACTTTTATTTTTTTCAATTTCTTCCAAAATGAAAGAAAACTGATTTTTTGAAATTTGCATAGCCGTTCCAAAAGTTAAGAAATCCCATTTTTTTAATGGACTTGTCTTTATTCTGAGAGCATTAAAATTTAACTACTGACTTTAATATTTGTTCAGAGTGACCTGAGTTGTTTTTGATGCAAAGAAAATGTGACCCCTGATAGGGATGAAATTATTTGATTCAATCCCCATCACCATTCAAAAATTACAAGCAACTAGTGATGAGCGTGATTTCACTACCTGTGACTTTTTCACTGATAGTGATATTTCACAGGTAATCACTGCTACTCTCGAACATTCGAAACCGTTACCAGTGATTTTCACAAACGCTACTCTCGAACCTGTTATCGTTACCAGTAGTGATTTTACGTGTGATTTTCACTGGCTAAGGTCAAAAACTCTCACTGGTGAGAAGAGTTAGCGCTTGGTCGGTCAGAAATCCCGGTGAGAAAACTGTGACGTCATTTTAACGCGGTCAAAAATGCCAGTATGCCGGTTAGCGCTGTTATGCCTAACCGGTTAGTCTAACCGTCCTCACCGAGAAAAAGACGGTTAGGCCAGTGAGAAATTACGTCATCATTCTCTCACCAGTGAGGGTTTTTGACCTTAGCCACTGTTTCACGGTCAATCGAGGAAACTGACGCATGCGTTAACAATTACAACTCTTTTAACCAATCAGAATGCACAGGAAAGAGAGCATTCGCTTTTTCCGTGATGTTTTCTAGCGATCGTTGATTAATTGACCAAGCACTTCGTAGTGCTTGTTTCTATGTCGTTTATCGATAATATTTCGTACATAAAGTTTCGTTTCATAAAAACATAAGGAAGAGCATGTAAAGGCTCCTGATATATTTATTTTACTCGTATCTGCAATTGATAAACAATAGATGTGATATCTAATTCTAGTACCGTGATTTCTTTACTTGTAGACATTTGTATACTCAGAGGGATAGCAACTAATTTTAACGTCGATACATTAATTATGCAATGATCAAACATGAAACGATATATATGGGGGACCGGGAGAACTTGGTCAAATATCGATGGCTTCGATAATTTTTAATTGAATTACATGTAATTAACAAATCCCAATAAGAAAAACGGGACAATCCCACAAAACCGAGACGTCACCCTATATATACTCGCTACAAGCAGTTTGTTAATACAATGATAAAAAGCTGAATATAAAACTGTATAACAACAATTATATGATATCATATAGTTAACAACAGTGGCGTAGTCAAAGTGAGGAGTGGGGGGTAAGGAGCTACACTTCTCCCGCATTTTCATTGCTTTAGGGGTCGAAAATTGCAATGAAAGAATTGTCTGTGATATGCCCCCCCCCATCCCCAGAGGAATTTCTGGGTATGCTATTGCTTACATTGACTTGGTATATTATCCCAGGGAAATGGAAAATCAACAGAATGGAAGAGTATACTTTCACAATAAAATATTGTATAATTATGTATACAAGTTCACTTCTGTTTAAAAATATAAATTACTCGTTTATTAGAATATCACCATCCACGCGCTAAGAAATTACCGTATTACTCCAATAAATTTTGTATTCAAATATACTGAGAATAATTGAAAATAAAATTACATGCGCTACAGGGTGATCCAAAAGCCATTTCACCCAAAATTACTGTTTTCAAATTACTGCGTGAACTGACTTCTGGATCACTCCGTATATTTCTTGGAAAAATTATGATCCCTTTATTTTATTAAGCAAACAATATTACTTATTTGACTTTAACAATGGGCGAGGTAAAAAAATGCACGTCATTTACCTTTGCTATGCCACTGATAGTGACCTATTGTTTAGGGCAAATAAGTAATACCTGTTTGCTAAATTAAATAAGTAATAAACGGGTCATAATTTTTTCGAGAATTATATTATTTAATTTTCGAAATTTGAATAAACAAACTTAGTGGTGTATTTAAATTTCTTAGCGGATGAAGGAGGGGGAGGGGGGTAAATTCACAAGTAAACAACTAATTTATTTTTTAAAGGGGAGTGAATTAATCACGATAATACAAGTTTACAAAAACTAAATAATATATTACTCTCCATTTTATTTCACCAAGGCGTCGTTATAGATTATATATTCTTTAATAAACTCCTGTTTATACCAATCAAACAATGTTTACTTCGCCACCACGTTCTCTTTAATGATTAATAGTAGTGAATCATCATCTCCGTTTGTCTAAAGAGCAGGAAAAAAACAAGTCGTGATTTCACGTTCACAGGTAAAAATCACTGATATCAAAAAGTAGCAGTCACAGTTATACCTGTGAACGTAGAATCACGACTTAGCTCATCACTACAAACAACCTAATGCGATATGGGATTGCCTTACAACAAACTACATGACCACTTTTGAAGTGGAGAGGCAGATGGTATTGCCTCCACAGGTTTTTAAGATCTGAAAAGATCTTCAGGTGGCATAATGCTACACCCAACGTAAAAAAATACCTCTAACGAGGCAACATGAACTTGGCCCACAGCTTTCGCTGGTCAGAGGTTAACTTCTGACACCTACTCGCTTTGGCCACCCGAGTAGGCAAGTGATCATGTTCAACCACTGGCTAGTTCGACCACTGGGAACAAACTACATGACCCAACACTCATTTATTTATTGGTTAACAAAATGCCTTTTGAACAGCTTGTTGTTTGGGTCTTGTCGAATGCACTCAGCATCTTATTTGGCCCTTCTATTAATTAATTAGCATTAGAAATAAGCAACTGAAAATGAACTGAGGTTGATCAGTGTAACTTTATCTACGGAATTTATGTAGTTTGACTTTATGTGAATATCCAACTACATTTATTACAAGTGTAAAATAAATAAATCTCTAATAACAGAAGGCTGTGAAAACTCCATTATCCCTGGTGGCAAAAACTCGTAACTCACAAAATATCATGCACTTTTTAATCGACAGTATTTTCAAGCTGGAGGCGAATTTTCATTTGATTTTTCTTTCATTTCTGGTTCTATGTGATCGCCATATCTGAATTTCCCTATTGATCTTTATTGAACAACATCTTACAACATCGTACTCGGACTCACCGATTTTGACAAAAAAAAAAAAAATCTTAGGAGTAACTTTCATCAAATAGCCTCCTAATCATATGCTACAGCTACAACGCATTTCAAACATTATTTTTTAGTTCAATTTGTTACTGATCCCCTATTTGCCTTTGGGTCTAATCTTTCCCTGAAATATATGAGGTGTAACATGCTCTTTATACCACACTTTTATGAGAAGCCAAAAAAACAGACAGATCCAGATTGTCAATATCTATGACATGGGCTGAAATCAAACCAATTGGTTTCGGAAACAAATGATAAAAGTGGCATTTTAGTAGTAATTTCCGAATGTTTACTTAAAGGAAGAAATTGATAAAAAAAAAACAAAAAAACTTTATAATTACGCGCTATTTTCAATTGGAAACCAACCAACACCTAGGGACGTTGCGATACTACTGATTTGAGTAAGTATAAACGTCACCAGCGGATCCGTCGATATCGGGGGATGGAAGCATGCACGGAGCAGGTGCTGTTGAAGACGTGGGCGATACCATAATGTAAACGTATATATTTGGAATGAATGCGATTCGGATGCAAGGATATTGCGATGGAACGTAACAGAATCGAGATCTCTGCACTCTTCGCGCGGGCCACAACAAGTCTGAAATCGCTACGCAACTCAACATCACCTGGATGACTGTCTACAGAGTCGTAGAGAGGCTGAAGAAAGGGGAAGACTTCAAAGATCGCCCACGTGCAGGCAGTTAGACACTATCGTTCGTGTGGGTGTCAGACTTGTTGTGGGTGTCAAGCCTTCGAACATGACCTGACTCTCAAAATGACACAGTTCGCAAAGAAAAAGAAGATTTCTGTGGCCATGGCGTCCAGAGCCATCAAGGAAGAGGGTCGAAAGAGTTTGAGGCGCGTGGCAAGACCTTTGCTGACGAGAAAAACGTCGGGAGCGCTATCGTCGCCTTCTCAAAGACTTCAAGAGCCATGGCAATCGCATTCCCACTCTTTTGTTAAAGGCAATGACCTGGCACTATCTAACTTCCTGGTTTTCAAAAAGAGAACATTCTCTAATTACGTCATCAAGAAACGTTCTCTTCAGCAATGGTTTTAATTTTTCTGAAATAACTTATGAATAAAATATAATTTACAAAAAAAGCTTTTAAACACGAATATAAGAAATCATTTTAACATAATTCAATCATTCAATGATTCAACTATGCCCTTGAATTTTACAATAAATTCGTATTTTTAGATGTTTGCTAAGTTTCTCCATTTCAAGAACGAGGCTTGTTCGTAAAGTAAGTACCGTTTTGCAATAAAAATAAAATTATCATATATATTTTCAAAATTTTTACTTTAACAGATTCTATGTTTTAACTATTTTTCCACATAGTTTCCAAGTTTACTTCAGCACTTGTCATAGCGCTCAATGTACTTCCTCATGATCACTTCATAGAAGCTGCTGCCAGTGAAGAAAGTCACGCATTTTCACTTGATCATCGTCACTGAAATGCAGGCTGCCGAATATCTCCTTTAGCTCCCGGAACAGGTAGTAGCCACTGGACGCGAGGTCCTGACTGTAAAGCGGGTGATCAAGTTGTTCCCAACTAATCAGATCTTTTCAGGATCTAAAGGACATCAACGGCAGCCTGCATTTCAGCGACGATGAACAAGTGAAAACTGCGTCAAGTTTCTTCACTGGCGACAGCTTCTATGAAGTGATTATGCGGAAGTACATTGTGCACTATGAAAATTGCTTAAAGGAAAAATAGTTAAAGGTACATAGAATCTGGTAAAGAAAAAATTTTGAAAATATATATAGTAGTTTTATTTTTATTGCAAAATGGTACTTACTTTCCAGACACGCCTCGTACATATGCTTTCTAAAATGTTGAATATTATTGAAAAATAATATTATCTATCGCTTGGAAATATATATCAATTTAAATTTTCCTCCAAAACTTGTGTAAATGGTTATCTTTCTTGTGCATGATTCCTGGAATTTTATGAAGGTTCTTCGTAATGCCTCCTTTTAGTTTTTGTGTTACCAGTGTTTGTTTACCCAAAATTTTTTGAAGAAACTAGGACAAATAAGAAAAATAGGTTATAAGCTGATGAAAGTTATTCTTCGTTTCCATTTGCATGGATTATTATGTATTCAGAAGATAAGGGTGCAAGGGAAAAGGCAGAAAATGAGATCTATGCCCCTAGTAAGGGGATAAGTTAAAAAATAAGCAAAGGTAAAAAAGAATCTGAAGAAACTAAACAATATGTTGTTGAATGACAAAATGAATTTTATAAACTAAATTATTTCAATTGCTATGGCAGAAGTTTTTGTTACGAAAAACAATAAGCAATGCTTTCTTGTGAAGAAGTTAATCTGTGGATTTAATACGAAGATTTTTGTTTGCCTCAACAAGGACAACAGTAGTTTCATTGTACAATTTAAACTCGAACGTCAGCATGCTGCATATGAAAAATATAAAAGTCAAAGGAAAAAACATGAAAAAGAAAAGGAATAAGCTAGAAAGTTTATTTGATGTGTGCAAGACGATCTTGGCAGTGGAGACCAAGGCAGGAACGAAGAAGGTAATTGGTCTTCACTGTATGAATTAACGCAGAGGACTGACTTCGTCTACACATTTAATTCCAGAAAAATGAACATTAACAAGAACAGAATAGAAAAGGGCCAAAGGTGCCAATGCAGACAATTATGTCTAGTTGAAACACTAATGGAAAAATGACTGAAAGAAAAGGCATGAAAAACTGGGAAATATGATTGCTTTTAGCAAGCTAATGGAGAACTTGTAAAGAGACAATGGTGGACAAAACAAGGACCTACAATGTTTTGAAGGTGGAAAGAAGGGGCACCTCGCCTTACTATGTGAAAGAAAACAAAGTATTGAAGGGACGAAATGAAGATGTTAAGAGTGGAAGAGAAGAATCTATTATAGACAAGTGCAAGAAGTGCAGAATTAGCCAATCAGATGTGCTTAATTGACTAACTGAATAGGGAGAGGGAGGGTCACTTCTTCATTAAAAATCATAAAAAAGGAAGCATGATGAAACTTCCTTGTGGATACAGGAGCACAGATTTCATTTTAGGATGAACGAGTTGGTCATGAATTACAAGGAGGTGAGTTAAAGATGTGGCAGATGTTTGGGTTAAAAGGCATAAATTATTTAATTTTATTTATGTATGTATTGATAATGATTAATTTACACGGATGTAAAACCATGCCTCTACTGACTTCACCAAGATGGAGATCCCGCTCTTAGAAATTGGGTTTGGAATTTTCCTTTTTTCACACATTTAGGGTTCAAATTAAAAAATTTTTAAATATGCAATGATGTTAATAATGCACTAATTTTTCAATTTAAATAAAACTGTAATGACCCCCAAGTTGTCCTTTGAGGGTATTGATGGAGATAGTATGCCAATCCTGTTTAAATTTTGTGCCGACGTCACATGTGGGGATGAGATTTGCATAGATCAACCCTTCCTTGTAGTGGATTTATCGGAACATGGATAATTAGGAATTACAGGAAACAAATATTTGACAAGATCCACTAATGAAGCTAGCATTATAGAATGACTAGCATTGACGTCACAAGGGTCAGTGTTGCCAGATATTTCTACCGCGAAAATCCCAAAACCCATCCACAAAGCAGCCCAAAAACCGCGGGAATAAGCACAAAGAAGCCCAAAAAACCGCGGGACTTTGATAGCCGAATGATCTTAAATTACTGCACATAATATTCGAAGTAATTCATAATAAAATAAATAAAAATAAAAACGAACATGCAAACAACAAAAAAATTTTATTTCATAAACCGAGATTAATTTCTTTTTCACAGCATAAATGAATTTTGGCAGATGCACTTGACCAAAATAATATCTGGATTATTTTGTTTTAACATGGTATAAAGAGAATTATTCTGTCCACACGTATTGCTTGCTCCATCGACGCCTAATCCAATAATGTTATTTAAATTCAACATTGCCTTTGCCATAAATTCTGACAGGGGTGCATACAATTCTTGATGGGTGGTTTTAACTACAGTTATTAAACCTAAAAAAGTTATGACATTTTTGCGAAAGTGACTGTAATAATCTATACAACAGCACATTTAGTGGTTGCAACATCAGTTTATTTACACTAGTTTGATTTCAGTTCGGTAATTTCAATAAAATTTCAATAAAAAAAAATAACTACGTGCAAGATTTTAAGCTATCGAAATGAAAAACAAAGTTAATTGAGAGAGAAGATAAAACTAAAAACTGTGAAAGCTACTTACAATTTTGAAGTCTTCAAAATATTACACCTGGTGTGTGCTGCTGGCTGGAGTTCTTATGATAAGCACCCCCGACAATCGACAATCGAACAGTGAAGTGTACATTTCTTCAGATGAAACGAAAGCAGTGCTTTCACGAAACTCACCCTACCAGAATAAATTCCACATGAAATACACTGAAATAGGCAAGAAGCCTGGCTAACCCAAACAGGGCTTCCACATTATGAAAAAACAAAAAAGAATAAAATTGAGTCTGAAGATTGACGATCGTCAGGAGAGCGGGAGGGGGAGGGTGGTATAAGCACCCCCCTTTATTTATCTGCTTATATACACTTAAAGCACCAATGGAAAGCATGCGCCAAATCAAACCAACCAACCAAAAGGGCTATGCAAATCAACTCGCTCACTGTGATAAAACAAATCTGAGCATAATGGCCACTTTTGCTTGGTCTCGCAGAAATTTACATGGGAAGTCAGTTAAAAAATACCACCTGTCTAACATGACTAACAACCTGCATTTTTGATCCCCAAACACACTCCATTCTAGATTAACACATATTTGAATCATTTTTTATAAATTCGCTGCAAATAACGCTTATCTGTTTTTGATTAATGCTTAATAGAATTCAATCGAAGATCTGTAAGAAGGGCTATGCCAGTGTAATCAAGTGATTCAAATTTCTGGACATGTTATCATGAGTCATCATGCAACCCTATATGCAACGCCAATGGATGCCTGAACTTTACCTTGTGTTGAATGGGCAGTGTTGAGTGGTCTTAACACTTCCAGCACTATGTAAAGTCTGTAGGTTGTCGATGTCATTTATGTCCTTCTACGAAAGATTTATAATTCAGCGAATCTTAATTTAACAAATGTAAGATACATTTCCCCCTTATTTAGATAATAAGGCCCTCTTAATTTTTGACAATCCTTCTGGCCAACCTCAATACTGTCCGCATGCCACGAAAAGAACCGCTGGGTTGCTTAATGTGCTCGTATGGTGTCGCTATAGTTGCAGATCAGTCTGTAGTTATGAAGGGAAGAAAAGCGCTAAAATCAAGTAGCGCAGAAATGAGTTTTGGCCATGTTTCCAAACAAATGAAAACGTTTGCATGGAGAGGTAGATACCTGAGAAATACGTAAAAAATAAGAGAAGAAAATCGTCCTATTGTTTACATCGATGAAACATGGCTGTTTGTTCCCCCAACACTGAATAGATTCATCTGCCAACTGCAGCGACACCATATGAACACATTAAGCAACCCAGCGGTCTTCTCGTGGCATGCCAACAGTATCTGGATGATTTATGCGATAACATCAACGTTATGTTTCTGTCTTCAAATACCATCTCCATATTAGAGCCTATGGATCAAGGTGTGATATCTGTATCTAAATCTTATTATCTTAAGTATACTTTTTGCCAGGCTATAAGAGAAATAGATGGTGATGATAAACCCTGTTTGAAGAAATTCTGGAAAAACTATATCAAGATGGCAATTGATAACATATCTGAACAGAGTGTGGAGAAAACTTTGTCCATTTTTAGTTGAAGATATTTTGGGATTGGAAAATGCACTTGAAAGTGTCAAGACAATTGTACAGATGGGATGACAACTTGGCTTTGAAAACCTGGAGGAAGACTTAGATAGCCTGAAGATCTGTTGGAACTTGAAAAAGAGAATAAAAATGAGGAACAAATACACACTCTTGAAGGTTCTGCATCAACAAAAAGGTTTAACTACAAAGGACCAGGCTGAGGTGTTCAAACTGGTTGACGATGCAATGGCCATCTTACAAAAAGTGATCCCAATGAAGAACGCAGAGGCCAAGCAATTTGAAGTATGGATAATTCGATATCATGCTATAAAAACATGTATAAAGAAATGAAGAAAAAAAATCATCCAACCATAATTACATAAATTTTTCTATGTGCAGCAGCAACAAACATAATTTCATGTTTATTACACACTTTATATAAAAATTAATAAAAAAGTATAATAAAAATTTATATTTTATATTGTTTATTTGTACATTCTTTTGACATATTTACTAATGTTTGAGACCATTAGGAACTTAACCTCTCCATTTAGCATTGTTTTTAGGGAAAATCAGCATTGGAATAACGTTCATGTTTTTAGGTACCTAACCAGAACGTTAATCAAGAATGAGGTGTATGGCAAACCTATACAAAAAAACCCGTTTATAATGACCATTTACGCAACCAATCAGGCCCATTACTTCAATACACTATTCTCTGTATTGAAGAAGGCTTAAATGCAGTAAGACACAAATGGTCGATTTTTCCCTTAGTGATTTAATGGTGAATTTTGGACCATCCATTCTTTAATAAAAAATATTCAGTGTGTTGTCACCTTGTGAAGTTTGTGGATCGCGTTCAAAAACACTCTATATTATAGCTAACTGGGCTTAGTTTGGGTGGTTGTTATAGAGAGGTTTTACGGTCTATTATTGATCATTAAAAAACTGGCTTATAACATGTCTGTAGTTAGTCTTATGCTAATGTTTGCATTAAGGAGATTAAAAAAAGCTTATATTTTATTAATTGCATAATAAATGTCAAAGTACCAATACTGTACACGTTTTATACAAAAATAAAGTTTATTTATTAGTGACTTTAAAAAAGGTTAAGCAAAAGTGTTATAAAAATTTGAATTTTAACAGGTGAAAATGAAACATAAAAGGCACAAAGGAGCAAATGTAAGTAATTAATAAATATTTCTTGGAATGCAAAATAAAACATTAAAAACAACCATTATACAATAGCTATAAATACTTGCAACTTATCTATTATCAAAACTTTATAAAAACTGAGCTTACCTTGCCTTTAATCTTATTTTCTAAATACCTCTTTTTACTGACACACAAAAATGACATGCTTTTCCGCTATATTTTAAACATTTAAAAATAGCAGCAACCTTGCATAAAAAAATTGTCTCATTTATACATATGTTACAGTATAAAGTACAGAGCAAAAGAATACAATTCTTATCCTGACAAATTAATTTGTGGAATTAACATATAATACATATAACAAAAGCAAAAAACAAAATACCAGAATGTTTCCTAAAAATATTAGGGAAAAAAATTTGTGTTGAACTGATGTATTTTTGAAATATAGAAAAAAACTAACTCAACTGTATTTCTACAAAGGATAAAGGAAATTCGTTTACAAGTGCTACAGTTGATAACATTGGCACTGTAGTAATACTTCTAAAAACAAAAATATTTCCAAAGGAATGAAAAGGATTTATTTATCTACATTTAAAAAATAATTAAGTTCAGAAAAAAATCCTTAAGGATGTGAGCAATTTCATAAAGCATACAGATGGCATAAGATAATAACTTAAATCATTAAATTATCATGGCAAAATAATAAGAATAGGGCCATTTTCAGGGCATTTGTAATCAAACAAAGATCAGGTCACAATAACATCTTGAATGCAATTGCTGAATTACATCAGGCAAAGAACAGAAGGAGTATAATGTTTTATATATAAGAAATCTCACATCCTCATTTTAAAGCATCTGCCATGCTTTTGATATCTTTAATACTGCATATTATTCACTGATAATGCTATTCTGTTTGTTTGTTTTTTTTAATAAGCATTAATTTTTTTAAAATGAAATTAGATATTTTAAGAAAAATGTTTTATATTAACCCTCCGAAGGCAGATTCTTACAAATTTGACACAATAAAAACATTTTACAAAGTAGAAATTTGTCCCTTGACCTCAATTATATCCTTTAATTAATAAAAGTATCATTTTCTATTGAAGTGAGAGAGATCCGTTTCTTCTATCATTCAGGCTGTGCTCTGTTGTTTTGATGCTAACAAAAGAAGAATGTGCAAAGAGAACACAGTAGAAAGGTACCTCTTTCAGCTTGCTAGAGTTTCTGTGGTATCTGAATGTCTCCCTTGCTGAAGCAAAGTAATACAAATTCAAATTCACCATTTTATTTTACTTCTATTGGATATAAATCTGATTATATTTTCATCAACTCATTTTAACTTGTGAATTTCTTGTAATGGGAAGATGATCAAAATGAATAGTGTAACAATGATTCTGAACAGTATGTAAAGAGCTATCATAATTACATTAAGAAAAATTTAATTGCATATTTTAAATAAAAGTTGTTGAAAATTGTATTATAAACATAAATCAGAAGTCACTTGCAGTATACAGTAAAATCCCGTTATAACATACCTTACTTTAATGTACATTTCAAAATAACGTTCAAATTTAAAATCCCCGGCAGAAATCTTATTCTTTTAATGTTAAAAAGTTTCATAACACACATTTCAGATTAACGTTCTAATTTAACGTTCCCTAGATAAAATATCCCCTCATTACAATGATCATAAGCCTTACTCTGATTGGTTAACACCTGCAAGCCTCATAATCTCAAAGGTGCAGTTTCCTTACCATGTGTGTACAAGAACAATGCCAAGACATGGATGACAAGAGAAATTTTAAAGAAATTACTACTAAAATTCGATTCAGATATTAAATTCGGGGCAGAAAAAGAAAAAAATAATTTTGTGGATAGACAATTGTTCAGCACATTTTGTTAATATACATTTAAGCAAGATCCGATCAGTCTCCCATCCATCAAATTGCACATATACATTAAAACCAAGAAATCATAAAAAAATGTCAAAGACCATTTCAAGAAACATTTATTGTAGAGAATTTTGCTTAATGAACAGCTGTGAATTATAGAAACAATAACCATTAAGGATGCAATTGTAATGCTTGCAATTCCCTGGAATTGTGTCCTAGTCATCAGTGATCATAAAATGTATTCATATTATATAAGATAATTTGCTTTATTCTGTAAATCTTTTGTGATTGAATCAAAATAAGATATCATTCTAAATCTGCTCCACTATATCTATTCTAGTGTTTTCAGATAGTTTCAGATTAACGTTCAAAATTCCAGTTCCCTTGGAGTGTGTTAAAACGAGATTTTACTGTATATTTTACAACGATTGTTTTTTCGTGCCTGATGAAAGGTTAAGAAAGTTTTTGAATTTCATATTCTAACATAGTTATTTTTATAATGAAACGAAACACTGAAGTTCAATTATAAACTTGATTTCGCACCTTTTTTTTTGTTTTTTAAATATCATCTTGGGTTTATTATTATTCTTTAAACAATGCTTTTTCATCTGCATCTTCCTTCTTCTTTCACAGTAGAACAAGATGTGGAAAAAACATAAAAGTAACTCTTTAAGCAAATGCACCAATTATTCTAAGCAGGATATTTACTTGTTAGAATAAAAGTGGGAAACAAATTCA
Organism: Rhysida immarginata; assembly: GCA_023313115.1. NCBI lineage: Eukaryota > Metazoa > Arthropoda > Chilopoda > Scolopendromorpha > Scolopendridae > Rhysida > Rhysida immarginata. Next base: position 232,346 of record JAHWFO010064152.1, on the reverse strand, counting down.
AATGTACAATAACTTACATTCAACCTCAGTGAAACTACAGACCATGATATAAAAAATACAGTACAAAAACTTTCACAGATAAAAGAAGGCATTTTCAAGGCACTCTGCCTCACCTAAATACCCAATTCTTTGATATAATTTCACTATTCACAATATGTACAATATAATGATTGCATTAGATTAAAATAAAAAGTTATTTAAGGAATCAAAAAACTGGATTCAGAAGTAAAAAGACAAATAAAGAGTAACACAGGCCATTCGAAATCAGAGAGGAAAAAAAAAAATGCTAAAACTGAATGTTGCATTGAAAAACATTTATAAAATGAACAAAACTTTAACAAATGGTTTGAAAAAATTAATTTCTTGAATAAAGATACTGCATGATAAATGAAGAGATATGTAACAACAAAAAATAAATGATCATCTCTTTTCTAAATGGGAATATTTGTTAATAACAAAATCTTTTGTTGCTAAATGAGCACAGTTTGTTTATTGTAATGTTCATAATAAATTATTTTACGTCACATACGCATCTGTAAAATTAGAAATGTGTGATAATTTTTTCTTCTTTGGGTCAAACTCTAAATCGTTTCATTTTATATGAGACAACTATAATCATTTATAATTCACATTTATAGTGAAATGAAACTAAAAACAATTATTAAAAAAAAATGTAATTTACTTATTGGAAACATTGAATGTAAAATACTTCTTTAACTCTTCTCATTATTACTTCTTAACAAAAACAGTGAGATAATCCAGAAAAAGACAAACACTTTGGATAGTGTAGTGAAAGAACTGTTATGAAAGAAGAAAAGGTTATTTAATTTTATACTTAATAAAATTCTATCATTTTAAATTCCTGTACAAAATGGAATTATACTGCTAGACATTCTATCTCCACAGAAAGAAGAATAGAAAAACGGTGTCGTGAAAGAATAAATTTTAACTTACAAATTATAAATAAACACTTACATTTTTTTCCAGTTAAATATTGAATACCCTTTTATATACAGGGTGTACACAAACGATTAGAGGGATTTCATAATTTTATTATAGGTATATTATTTAACAAATCATGAAACTTTACAAATAAACCATTGATGGATTGGTTGGGTCACAAATGATGATCAAAGAAGCTTCCATGGGCTCCACAGGCTTCGCCGACTTATCCCCTTGTGACTCTTTTTTATGGGGATATTTGATGGATTTAGTGTTTGTGTTGCAATTACTGGGACTCGTATCACCGATTTTTTGCTCTAAATGACAGGGACATACTTCACCGAGTATTGAATGAAGTCATACTTCGATTACAGACTTTTTATCTGTAGAGTCACTACAGAGGCACATCTTGAGCACCTTTAACATGGTAAAAAAAAAAACTTGGTGAGTTGTTCTATGTATTTGTAAAATTTTGTGATAGTATGTTAATATTACGCCTACAATAGAATCATGAAACCGCTCCAATCATTTGTGCAACCCTATATAATAAAATTAAAGGAAATAAGCAGACTTTTCCCCATCAACTTAGGTAGTGGGCAAATATCAAAACATGAAAAATTTTCTGGCTTGTGGCTGAAAATGCTGAGGCACAGGTCTTGTCACTCTTGAGACCAGCAAGTCACTGAGTTCGAATCTGCTTGGGGAGATATAAGTTTGTGATTTGCTTTATGAACAATCCTGTGATGGGACTCTGTCTGTTGGGGAACAACCCATCAGTTGTTTAAATAATTATAATTTTTAGTATTAAAATATGTTTTCTTTCATAAGAATTCTTTTCAACAGGATACAAGTGAAACTTACATAAAATGTTATTTTTCTATGGAATTTTTTTTTTTTTTTGTATTTAGTTCATTATCATTATTGAGGACTAAATATTATCAGTAAAAAGTTTTTATCATCACAAATCATTTATCTAATATAAATTATAAGGTAACAGTATTTATGAATACAATATCTTAATTTTTTTGGTAAACCAGTGTAAATTTACAATGATATGAAAAGCGCACATCCTTCATAAGGATACAGTTGATTTAGTTAATTATATTCTTATAAAAATTATTTGTAATGGATTTTGTAAAAGTTTAACAAGTTTAAAGTTTATTCTTTTGCTAAAATTTTCTAATTTTTTTTTGAAATAAAAAAAATCAGATTCTTAACAAAAGTAGATAGTGTATAATGCTTTTATACAATTATAAGGGCATAATTCATAAAGAAAAATTAAATTGATTTAATTTTTCCCAACATTTAAATATTGCTAGCAAAAGCAGAAGGAGGAATTGGAATTATTCTTTACTAAACATTTGCAGCATTTTGAATAAATGGTTAAATTTCAAAGCATGTTAAAAAAAAAATAGCAAAGAATTGGCAAGTAAATTTCAAAGATAATCACATGTGAATAGTGTATGTCAAGATCAGACATTATATTTCTAAAAGGGTTTCAACCTGTAGCAACCTTTTAAATTTAAAAGTCACAAGGCAACAATTTTTATCTTCCAATTAAAAATAAATAAACAAATAAACAAAATAAGCATCATCACAGAATGAGTGCTGCTCAAAAGACCAAAACCTAAAATCCTATAATATATTAATACAGTTTTGAAATATACATTATGATAATCCACTTTATTATTTGAAAGACCAAACTCAAATCAACTCTAGAAACAAAGTCCCAGAGGCGGACCGAAAATAAGCCAAAGGAGAAAAGTTACATGTCAGTGGAAGTTTTAACGTTGGGGGTGTAGGGATTTTCTCTCTATGACATGTGTTTAAGATTGTGGCTTTCTGTAGGGTTTTATAATTCAATGTCTTAAGCTTTTGTGCAGCAGGGAACAACCTCACAGTTGAAAGACAATAAGAATAATACACTCTTGACTTCCCAATAAGTGTTATTTCATAAGTATGATCTCACATTTAATCATTTTTTTTCTGTATATTTCTTGTGTAAATTACATGTTATTGGGAATGGATTATATCAATTACATATACCCATCATAAAAAAATAAAGCTGCATCCAGAAGGAATCATCAGATTAAAAAGATATTCGAAAGGAAGTTAGTACTCACGCTGTAGGAATGTTGTTTGTGTTCTGCATATTGTTTAGATTTAAAAGTGTGTATTTTTTTCTCAGCCATGTAGATTGCTTTGTATAATAATTACATGTGTTGTTTGGAATAAAAGAATACCATGAGCAGCACCGTAACGAGGTATTTTTGCACCGGGGCAAAGACACATTAACTTAAATTTACGCACATATGCACCCGTTAGAAGCTTTGCACCCCAGGGCAAGTGCCCCATTTGCCCCATCCTCGTTATGGCGCTGACCACAAGTGACAGAGTGATTATGCCAATAAGACTTCTTCAACTATGGCTTAATAAGGATGGGGTAATCTCTTCAATTGCTGTGTTGTTGTTGTTGTTATTATTTTAAATGTTTTATGTGAAACACATGACAATACTGGTACAGTCGAATCTCACTTTACGAACTTCTGTTTAATGAAATTTCAGTTTAGAGAATATTTTTCTCATTCCATAGGAATTCTTCAGATCTTGCTCCATCTATTATGGATAATCCACTTAAAAAAAACAAAAACAATTCTTCAATATCCATTGTGTTAATATTGCTTTTAAGTACTGTAACTTTTTTTTTTTTTTTTTTTTTTTTTTTATTAAATTGCAATGTAAAGTTTATCCACCTTTCCATCTTCACCAAATTTATCTATTGAAATATTTGTGATAGTTTTGAGATTTTAAAATGTATTGCTTATAATTTTTGTGATAGATACGTATAAGTTAGTGGGATTTTTCACATAATGCCCATTTAAGTTTCAGAAAGGTACCAGTAAATTTTTCCATTAAATTTTCGGTAAGTAATACGCAGGAAAAAAAAAAAGTAAAAATAAAAAAAAAATCACTGCTACTTATTATAAAATGTAAATATTATTTAATATTCTGATAATAAATGTAATAAAAATAGGATTAAAAAAAATTTTTTTTTTGGATGGGGGTCCAGGAGGGAGGGGGGGAGATCAAAGGGGGAGGGGGTGTGCATATTATATACTGAAAATTACGGCATTTCAGAATGTTCATTACTCCTTTTCACTTGAACGTTCTAATATTTGTTCCATTAATGCATTTCACACCTGTATCTTATACCTATACAGATCTTTACTTGAGCCAGTTACTATTACATGTAATAGGATTTCCTTGATTTTGCAGGCCTCGATTGCTCAGACTTCAGGTTTTGTGACATTTAATATGAATACAACTGGTTATGCAACCTAATGATATTTATTTTTACGTAAATATTTGTGCTGCTTATATTGCTTATGAAAAGTGCATATGTATCAGTTATGCAATAACTATTACTGTATAGTATTTACGTTTAGGATACTATGCAATTAAATGTTTCCTTCTGAAATTCACAATCATGAGTCTTTTGAACAATCCTTATACTATATCCCTATGAAACAGATAGTCGTATAAACATGAAACCTTTATGTACTTTATGAATGGATGTATCAAGGTAAACTGTTGCACATCATATGCTTAATACTGCAAGACGTATAATAAAGTGATTTGTCAATGCATATTCTGAAATATCGAAATTGAAATGTGCAAATTAAAAACTCACTATATTTCAACTAAACTTGATGGTCCTTTGACCCACCTTAAGACAGGAATGACTAATTGGATTGTGATTTTTGGTCTTTTGAACTTAACCCATCCTCAGGTAATTTAAATTAGGATTTTGGGCATCAGAGGCAGAATTGCTTACCACTGTGCCACCATGGGCAGGGACATGTTTATTTGATAAAAATTACTACAAATAAAATGAAATCATAATTTTGTTTAATGAAATACTGCTTGATATATACTTTTATTATTTTCATTATGGGTGTCCTTATGATCTGTCAAAACAAATCAAAATTTTTGCAATTCTGATAACACAATTATTATGATTCACATCAGTATTTTGTTAAAAATAAAACTATTTCTGAAGGTTAATGTAAAATAAACGTTTGCATACTAGAAGTAAAATAATAAACAAATTTGTTTACAACTTGTGTGAGCATTAATTCACTGCATCCCATTTTAAAGAATAAGATGATAACATTAAATTATTTCCCGTAATGTACTGGTAACTTTTTTATATAGTCCAAGATCAAATAACTTGAGTGCTATGAAAATTGAAGATATGAAAACTAAATTGATATTACCTTGTTTTCATTTATAAAGTAAATTAAATAAAGTTATTTAAATTAAGCGTAATTATTTAAATTAAGCTTAGTTTTTAATCATTGCTTATAGTTTGTACAACAAGAGAAAATGTAGGTGTAGCGCAGGAAGTGTACAATTAACTGACAAGATGTCCATCTTGTCGAATCGTTTCTTATTCGCTATTTCCACACTTCCTCTGCCATCTCCATATTTTCTCTTGTTGTACAGACTCTAGTAAACACTTGTAAAAATGAGCCATTTTATGGATATCCAACAACATGAACAGATGATGGAGGAGAGTTTATCTGACACTAAATAAATATGTAATAGATAAACAAACAACAAATAAATAAATAAATATAAAAACAGACATTCGTAGTCATTAAAAAAATCAGTGATTGGAAACATATTCAAAAATTTATCTAATAAACAAATACCTCTTTAAAAGCAATATTAAGGGAAATATTCATTAATTTTTTTAAAGCTATTGAAAGGAAGTAAAATAAAAAACAGGTACGAGTTCGATATATTTTAAAGTAAGACTGGGGAGATAATTTTTAACCTCAAAATTTATAGCAAATTCGTTTAAGAAATGAACCAAAAAGGGCTGAACTTGAACATAGTAGAATTATTATAAAACATACAAAACAACGTAAGCACAAAAAAAAACAAAAAAAAAAAACAAAACAAAACAAAAAAAAAAAACTCACTCACGTGTTCCGAGTCAGCTTATAGAAAAGTTTATCAAAAACACACAGAGAGCAACGAGAAGGTTCATTATCAAATGGAAACAATAACGGCTATAATTGCAATGTTCTGTGAATTAAATGTTTCTTAAGAGCTCCGTTCTTCTGATATAATAAAAGAATTCACTTTAATTATAAAATTAATTGGTCACATGCCAAAACCCATTCATATCACATTACGTATTTTTCATTTATTGTTAAAACTGCTCACTGTGCTTCTTTTCATAATATTTCATCATTTTCAGCACTTGCATTACTTTGTCTTGATATTACTCTAGATGGTGATGTAGGAGGAGTTCTAAATCCAGGTTTGCGTCTCCATCTTGTGTAAGCAATAGGACACATGTTTATGTCAGGATTTGGATATTCACCATCTAGGTAAAGCCGCAAAACAAATATGAAACGCTCTCCATTCCCAGCTCTGTTGTAGAAAAAAGTGGTTTCTGGGCCCTCAGATCCTTCATTACCTGTATACATTCGTACTGCTGCAGTCTCGGCACTGATTATGCGAGCATCTATGAAAGAAGAATAAAAATACATTTTTAAAGAAATAGTAATTACAAAAACTAATTGACTTAAAAATTAGACATTCAGTTTTCTATTATTTTTGGATCATGTTAATATATACAGGGTGATCAGAAGGTCTCTTCCTGTTAATAAAATAAAAGCTACGACAGATAGCTACTGAAGCATCCTTAGGGGAAAAGACACTGTAATTCATGACTATTAACCAAATCATGAGTGACTGAACTCTTTAATCTCATTTCAAAACATACCATTTCTTCTAGACAATAATGTTAAGATGAACAGGCAGGAGCGGACAGACAATCAAGAAACAAAACATTATCTTTTGGGTTAGCTCCCTAACAAATCGGGTAAATATATTGACTATTCAATATCTAATATCTTAATGATACAATTCTGGGTCTAATACAACAACAACAACAACAAAAAATAGTTATAAAAAGTTAATTTGAAAGGATTTCCCTTTTCCTTTTTCTTAACGAGTTAGAAAATCTCTTCTCCTTTGTTTATAATCGAGTTCAGTCGAAGTATGGTTTCACATTATATTTTCTTCAGCTGAGACTTATGAAATCAATTAATCACAAGATCCATCATACCGACGGGATTATTACTAATAGAATAATTCACATTCCTTCCAGTAAATATTATACACTAAATCATAAGTAAGTTTATTTTTTTTTTATTTAGCTGATATTTACAGGGTTGAGTCACTGAATTATGATCACCTACCTAATAACCTTAATAGTCTCCTTTTGCAGCCAAAACAGCAGCTAGGCAACGGGAATGGACTTGATGAGTGCTTGGAAGATGGCAAAGGGAATCTGCATCCATGCGAACAGCAGAGCATCACGTAACTCATGAGGATTCTGGGGTGGAGGTCTCGCTGCCTGACATGTCGATCCAGATATTCCCACAGATTCTCGCAAGGATTAAGATCTAGGGAGTTGGAGGCCAGGGTAGTAAGTGGAACTCATCCTCATGCTCCTCGAAGCATGCACGGTAAATTTTGCCATGTGGCATTATCCTATTGAAAGATCCCATCATTCGCAGGAAATACTGTTGCCATGCACTTCGATATGATGCATTAGAAAACACAACTCATTGGAGAATGCAACCTTATTCCACTGATCCAGGGTCCAACGTTTGATTTCCAATGCTAACGCACATAGTTTCTTGCAAGGGACACTTGTCAACATGTTTGCTGGAACCAGACATCTACTGCAGTGGCCAAGACACAACAATGTGTGTCGCACAGTTGTTTTCAATAGCTTTCTTGTGTATTCCTCATTCATTTGGGCTGTCAATGTACCGACAGTAGCGGCCCGTTACCAATAGGATCACTCTTAACCAGCTGTCGCAAGCGCTGCGCACCCCGTTCATTAATGGCCCGTAGTCCCCTACAGTTTGCATGCTTGGAATGCACATCTTTTCCCTTCTTCCATTCATTGTACACCTTCACTATGGAAACAGTTCACGAAAGCTGCGGTTTCCGAAATCCTGCTGCCTTTTTGCACGGTACCTGACGGTCATACATTTTTCAAGGCCTGTTAGATTCCGTGCTTTACCCAGGACGACGACTATTACTGTACAAACAGTTCCGCTGAAATCACCTTTATATGTCTTCCAACAGGCAGGTTTATCCCCCCCCCCTCCTCTCTGTGAATAAGCACAACCGTTTTTTACATAAACCTACATGGCAATCATAATTCAGTGACTCGACCCCGTATATAACTTGAATTCATGAAGATGAATATAAAAGTTTTTACTTTAACAATTCTATTTGAGGAGTAATGGAACTGGACAAACTTCGTGCAGTCCTTCAGTGAGGAAGCTTAAACACGAAGAGGTTGATAGGGATGTAAGGGGGACTGACAGAAACGTGTGCTAGGGTTCTCAAGCATGGCCTTCTCTTTTATTTGGGATAAAGAAGGGGAAATATTAATATTAAAGGAGAGGGCAGGCATATGCTCAGGCCATCCCAAATACAACTTTTATATCCCTTCTTCCCACGACAGTAACACAAAGACATGTGTTAACTTTTGTTGAAAAATTCAACAGTTGGGGAAATGATATCTTTTTTATTCTTTAATTAATCAATGTTCTCATGCGTATATCAAATTTTTTTTTCTTAATTTTAATTCCTGGGAAAGTGTATGCTACGTGTCTGGAGAAGAGAAGTCGGGAAATAGTCGACTCCAAACTGTCGGGGGAGCAGTGTGGTTTCCGACCTGGCCGAAGCACGACGGATCACATCTTTGCTCTAAGGCAAATCTTTGAGAAATCCTGGGAGTATGCAAAAGAGGTCTACGCTTGCTTTGTGGACCTCGAAAAAGCATATGACAGGGTTCCTCGGGAGAAGCTCTGGCAAGTGTTGCAAGAGTATGGAGTGGATGGGCAATTACTGGTTGCTATCATGTCTCTGTACGAAAGCTCTGAGATGTGTGTCCGGATAAATGGCATTGAGTCAAGACCGTTCACCGTGGGTGTTGGACTCCACCAAGGGTGCGTACTGTCGCCCCTCTTGTTCATTATCTTTATGGACTGGATAGACAGGGGCAGCCGAGGCGATGAGCGTGTTTGTGTGGGCGACTGTCTTGGGAGACAGGTGGAGAGGTTGCTCTTTGCCGACGACCTTGTCCTCCTTGGGTCTTCTCACACGAACCTTCAGCATGCACTAGACCGGTTTGCAGCCAAATGTGAAGAAGCTGGAATGAAGATCAGTGTGGCTAAAACCGAGGTTCTGGTCCTTTCAAGACAGCCTGCTCAGTGCGCTCTCCATGTTAGGGGAGCCTCATTGAGACAGGTGGAGAAATTCACGTATCTCGGGATTGCATTCACGAGTGATGGACGGCAGGAGAAAGAATTGGATGCTCGGATCGGTGCAGCAAGCTGTGTCAGACGTGAACTGTGGCGATCCGTGGTAACGAAACGCGAGCTGGGTAACAAAGCCAAGCTCTCCGTCTTCAAATCTATCTTTGTCCCCAATCTCACCTATGGTCATGAGGCTTGGGTAATGACCAAAAGAGTGCGATCGCGAGTACAAGCGGCCGAAATGAGATTTCTGAGAGGTGTGGCAGGTGTTACCCTACCAGATAGAGTGCACAGAAGCACAATAAGGGAGTCTTTAGGTGTTGAGCCGCTACTTCTCCGCATTGAGAGATCTCAGTTGCGCTGGTATGGCCACGTGATACGGATGCCGCAAACTAGTCTTTCTAGGCAGTTATTTTCCAAGCCGGTGGGTAAGAGACCAAGGGGTCGGCCTAGAACCAGGTGGCTAGACTACATGGAGAATCTGGGTTCGAGTCGCTTGGATATTACCAGGGAGGACATGCGCCTGATGGCGGAAGATCGCGATCGCTGGAGATCCTCCATAGGGCTGCTGCCCCCGCGACCCTAACAGATAAGCGGGTTTGAAAAGTAAGTAAGTAAGTAATGAATCGACTATGGCAAGTTAATCAACGTAAAATTCTTTTCCCTCAGTGATTTCTGAATTTCGATACAGTCGAATCGGGGCGGGGGAATAAAGTAAAGAAAGTTTACTGCCTTAGTCTTCTGGAACAGGATCCTCCGAAGCAATCTGTAGCAAAATTGGTTCTGGAGTGATTTTCAGTGTTTTGCTTCAAATGACAGGCATCCACTAGAAGTATCACCAGGGTGGAGAAAAAAAAAAGAGTTTCATCTCGTCTGTGAAGTCTTCTATCGGTATCAGTCAGCTCGGTTCCTGGGTCCAAAAAATACAAGTAAAGGAGAGCTCAGTCGAATCAAGGAAAGCATTGCCTGATGACTGCATGGGCCAGAAGATTCCAAATTTTCTTATGGCGTCACAAATGTAATAAATTCAGAGTCTTCTAATAAATTGCTGGTATTATTTTTTTCTACTGTGTTTGTGGCATTTAAACACGGTTTACTATCGGAAACATCAGGATATGACGAATTCTAAAGCACAAGATAAAATTGTCTTTTCTTTTGAAATTTTGTCCTATGGTTTTTGTTCACAAATTAAATCTCAAGAATTAAAGTCTTAGGTAAAAGTCCTGCAATCATTATTTCACTATGTTTCGTTAACGTCATCTCCCCCCCCCCTTTTTTTGTTGGGTAATGGAGATGTTTTAATCAAAAAAACATTAAAAAAAAAAAAAAAAAAAAGATAAAAAGTCTTTCGCTTGAAACTTTCTTTTGCACATCACTTATGAGCAACCTGTCTTCTGTCAGCCGCATATCGGAGTATCAATGTTTTCTGTTTTTTCAAAATCTTCTTAAATAAAACTTTTTATATTGTTAAAATCACCTCTCCAAAAACTGCATGGAAATCTTTCATTGTGAGGAAGTCATAGTAATAACTTTTAAACAATGATTGTAGCATTAAATCAACATTACATTTAAAATAATAACTTAGATAAATAATATTTGTTTCAGTCTCGTCTTTTTTTTTTAATTTTTCTTTTATTAATAATTCAACTATAACTTATCGGGAATTAAGAGGGTCAATTCTACAGTATAATCACTTCCTCAGAATTAATTATCGATTTTAAATTAGAATAGATCAATTAAAACAAATTTTTCGATACAAAAGATTTGGTTCCGGGGTATAAAATTTTTTATCGGGTATAATACATACAGATATTTGTATTAAGCTGTTCATCTCGGAAAGTTTTTTCAAATCCTTAATAAATCTGAACATGTGCTCCTTTCATTTCTAGGAGAACATCCAAATGATATTCAATTTCTGACAAGTATTCGCCAGCATGTCTCCTGTACCGACATTATTGCATCCGTTATTCTCACCTGCAACATGTACCTATTCGGGACCAGTATAGAAAACACTTTTCCAGACATCATTAATCCCTCAGAAAAAAGTCTAAGGGAGGCCAAGGTCTAAGACCTCCCTTCTATACCATCAATTGAAAAAAGTTGAATTCAGGAATGTACAAACAGATAACACCCAATGTGCAGTGCACCATCCTGTTGGAAAATTATCCATGGCTGATATATACTTTTCTAATTGAAGTGCTACATAGCTCTCCAAGATGTTCACTTCGTTTTGACTGATGTTAGTGGCACCTACAGCGCTTCAGCTCCTAATGTACCATCTGTTAAAAGAACTTTCTGAGATGAAGAAAATAATACAAAAAAAAATTATGTATCTATATAACATAGTTTTTGTTTTATTAATTTTTTTTTATCAGGAAGAGACTTTCTGATCACTCTGTATATTATTTTGATAAAGCGTTTAGGCATTTCATTTTTGTCAAAGAATTTTTGAAATGTATAATCTGAACACGTTTTTCATCAACACTGTAGAGGGCAGGTCAAAATTCATGCGTCATGGAATAAGTCATTATGTACATATTTAAAAATTATAGCTTCCAATTTTGAATTCTAAGCATAGGAATGGCAAAGGAACTCCTGCAGTGCTTTGCTAGGATTCAGTATATTCTTTGAGAACCTCTCATTCATACTATCCCCATTTTTAGACTTGAACAATCATCTGCAAGATAAACAGTTTCACACAATAAATGTTACTGGCTGCATTATGTACTCCCCCTCCCCTAATTATGAATCAGCAAATCTATTGCAGGATTATTTACAATTTGGCCATCACAATGAAAAAGGTGTCTGATTTTTAAAAGATTACCTCCACCTTGTGAAACAAATAGTTTGTCTGGTCAAATATGGCCATAAAGAAGACAGCAAATATTATTACAGTTACCTGATCCTTGGGAAACCTATTTCTAATGGTAGTTATTTCTCAGCTAATCACTGAACACAAAGTTGAAAGACGGTATGGGATGATGGACTTACACATGGACTATTGCATGCATCCTGAAAATCAACGACTAGCAGATGACTTTCAACACATTTGAAGCATGCCTCCACATGTCTAGTCCATGTAAGAGCTATGGATGTGACCATAGCATATGATGTTTACAGATAGATAGGAGCAGGATCAACCCAATTATCATCCATCTCTAATTTTTAACTGCTGATCATCTAGACAAAAACAAGACTTGGCACTAATCACAACTGTTTATTAGCTTGGCTCGGCATGTCTGTTAGACACCATTCCATCCTTGAGCAGGGCCGGACTAGTACCTTTAGGGGCCCTAAGCACTGCACCCCTTCCTCAGTATAAATCCTGTTGTTTTTCTGAGAATTCGGGGGGCCCTATTCACATGCGTACTCTAACGGGACCCTAAGCACGTGCTTAGTCGGCTTATGTATTAATCCAGTGCTGTCCTTGAGTAATGGTGAGAGGTAGAGGCAGTCATCCAAACGGCTGATATGACGAAAACAGCCCCATGTGTGATTGGGATATTCACACATGTCAAACTTAACAGGGAGGTAGAGGGGATGTACGAAGGCCACTCCAAAAGTAATACACAATATATTTTTTTAATTTATTTTTTATTCTAAACCCTTACAACTTATGGAGGTCATAGATACATCCTGTAAGAACAACATGTCAGTTTTCCACATAATTCCCATCCTTTTCAACTGCCTGACGCCACCTTGGAACGAGGGCACGTATACCTGCTTGATAAAAGTCTTGATCAGCACGTTTGAGCCACTGTTCAACAGCGTGCACGTGGGAGTTGTCATCTTCAAACTTCATTCTGCAAAGGACTTCCTTCAGTTTACTAATGTTTGATAATGAGATTTATTTGGAGAACATTTTACCAGAGTTTTTTGGGGAACATACCTTTGGTGATTCGCCAGGATTTGTTGTTTCAACATGATGGGGCACATCCACATTCACCCTTGAGGTACGTGATTATCTGAATCTCAGATTTTCAAACGCATGAATTGGTAGTGGGGGTCCCATTAACTGGCCACAATGATCAACTGACCTCACATGCATGGACTTATTCTTGTGGGGCCATATGAAGTATGTGATGTATGAAACCCCCATGGAATCAATGCATGATCTTGAACGGTTGATGTTATGATGATGTGGGGCCTGTACTGAGACAGGTGGTCGTAATTTGAACACATACTGTGATAGCCTTTGCTGTAAGCTACATGATAAATAATATTCATTAGATACAATGTCTCTTCATTTGTGCCCTGCAAGGTGATCTATCGATATACCATTGTTGGATACTGAGTCATTTCCAACCATGGGTTTATTGGCAATAAGTGCTCATATACAGGATCGGGACACATTAATATGACCACCTCTCCTCGAACATGTTGGAACATCCCATGGTATGCAGATGAAAAATCATTGCATATCATTAAAAGCTGACAACAGCAGACGTGTAGTAGCATCTGTTAACACAGCAATTGTCGCAGTCATGGGCAGAGCAAGTGACCTGTCGAACCTCCAAAAGGGGATGATCATTGGCTATCGGGCCATGGGAGGCAGCATTTCAGAAACAACCACCTTTGTGAACTGCTCTAGGGCTGCCGTTGTGAAGGTGTACCGCGACTGGACGAACCAGATAGTTTCGAGCAAACAAACAGGTAACTGTGGGGCCCCACGGCCATCGATCCTAGAGGCAGGCGTTGGTTACGACGCCTGGCCAAGACCAATCGGCTTGCCACTGTTGAGCAACTGACACAGCAAATGAACAGTGGGGCCATTAGGCGTGTCAGCACCAAGACAGTGCAACGATCTCTCTTGAGGTTGGGGCTCCAGAGCAGGTGTATGGTAACAGCACCCACATGTTGACGCCTGTGCATCGCCGAAAACGCCGCCAATTCGCAATGCACTATCGCCATTGGATCTCGGCCGAGTGGGTTCCTTTCTATGATGAGTCGCGGTTTCTGGTAAACAGAGCGGATGGACGATGGGGAATTCGCCGGAAAGCATCTGAGAACAGGCATCCCGACACCATCGTTGGCAGACGACAGGCTGGTGGGGGAGGTGTGACTGTTTGGGGGATGTTTTCGTGTTATGGTCTGAGTTCACTGATACCGCTGGAGGGTACACCGAATGCTGTTCGTTATCTGACAATCGTTGCAGACCAGGTACACCCCTTCATGTCGACAGTGTTTCCTCAGGGTGATGGCACCTTTCAACAGGACAATGCTCCCAGCCATACTGCCAAAATTGTTCACGTCTGGTTCAAGGAGCATGAGGATGAATTCAAGCTACTCCCATTGCCACCAAACTCCCCGGACCTCAACCCCATTGAACATTTGTGGGACCATCTCAATTGCCATGTCCGCAAGCTGGACCCTCCACCAAGCACGGTGATGGAATTACGGGATGCACTGATCGCCGAATGGTCCCAGATACTTGCAACCACTTTCCGAGGACTTATTGACTCTCTGCCATGTCGACTAGCTGCTGTGCTTGCCGCCAAAGGTGGATATTCTGGATACTAACAGGTGGTCATATTAATGTGTCCCGACCCTGTATATCCCCTCTACCTGACTGTTAAGTTTGGTGAAAGAGTTCTAAGACACACTGTATATGTCATATGGCATCTACTGTCGACTGATGGGTCCCAATATCCAATAGCTCTTGCAATCATTATGTCGAGGCATGAGTACTCAATTGCTCAAGTCATGATGATGATGATGATAATATCATCCATAGGCCCATCGCCTGTTGGAGTCGCCCAATGTAGGGAATTGCTCAAGTAACATTCATAATTTTACTGCATCAGTATATAGTTGTACGAGATATATTAAGGTTACCATAAAGAAATTGTTTTAATTGGTAAATTGAATTGCTTTGTGAACATTGAGCAATAAAATAGACATACAGTAGAACCTCAATTTTCCGTCCCTCACTTAACCGTTTGGCCAATTAACCGTCATCATCTATAATTGGGGGAGGCCGGGTTAAGTGACCTGGTGGGCTTTCACTGAACACAACTTCAGCATTCTGTGAAGTTAAGCAACATCAGGCACGGCTAGTCACTGGATGGGCAACCATCAGTGACACACGATCTTCACCCCACCCCCCACCCCTGCCGGCTGCTGTGACCATCATAATATAGTTGTTATCAATCTAGGTTCATCCAGGGACCATATTCGTTAGCCTCTGGCCATACAGGCTCTGGATGGACGTATTGGATTCCATTAAAATAAATAAATACATTTTTTCCCCCAGGATATATATTTACAATTTTTCATGTATGTGTAAACAAAATATGTAGCAAAGTGAAACCACGCCAGGTATCCTGTGCAAGGCTGTTTTTCCCAAAACCTGAAAATGGAAGTTGGCAGTACCCTCAGTTTCGGTTTCACTAATATCGTCAATAGGTGTACGACTGCAGTGATAAGTGTATGCCTGCACCTGCAGTTATACTGTACTATTTCTCGAGTATTGTGTTGTGTTGACTATTGAATTATACTGCTAAACATATCGAGTGCAAAAAGAAAACGCGTTATTTAAATAAAATGGATAATCCATCATTTTCAAATGACCGTCACCCCTTCCGCTTAATTACAACAGAAAATAGAGGTTCTACTGTAGTAAATTTGAAAGGGTTAATTAAATGAACTACCGGTAATTATTTATTAGGAACTTCAGCTAAATTTAAATTCTCAAATTTAAAATTACTTCTTGTGTCACAACAAACTTCTTTTTGGAATTTGCAAAAGTTCTATTTTGAATTTAATACACTGCATGCATATATTGCATATTATAATCCGGTGCGCATTATGAACGGGAATTTTTCAAGTAATAATTTTAAAGCATATAAAAATCAAAAATTATGGTAATTAAATGAAATTAAAAACCCCAAATAAAAGTTTTTGGTTTGTTTCAACTTTCAAAATTTTCATATTTTAAATGTGCAAAATTGCAGAATCATTTAGAAAATCTATTTTATCAATTAAATCTTTTTATTAGGTTGTTTCATAATTATAGGCCGATTTCACTTAGACTACTTTGCATGAGCCCTACAGTGCCTAACATTACAGAAGAACTACGACAACCCCCTCAGTGGCTGAAAAAAGGGGAAACATCAAAACCGTCCAGAATCGTGCAGATCCTGCAAAAAGTTAATGCTTTGGGGTATGAGGTTCTCCCTCATCCTGGGTATTCACCAGACTTGGTCCCAACCGATTTCCATATGTTTTGTCATTTGGACAATTTCTTGTAGGACAAACAGTTCACTGATCGATATGCTGTCATTATTGATGTCGCCAGTTTTTTGGAATATTGTAATGCCGACTTCTGTCACCGTGGCATTTTTTCATTGCCAACACGTTGGCCACAATGTACAGTTGCTAAGGGCAGATATTTCACTTAATAAAATGTATTATTTTCCTGGTTTCTGGTGTCTTTTTCTTTCCATAAAAATTCGGCCAATACTTATCAAACAACACAATACTTCTTTCATATTTTAATATCCTTTCATCTACCCAATTTGTTTCTTTTATAATTGAAATTTATTTGAGTACATTTTCTACTACCCTTTCTGTCTATATATAAGAGACGAAGAAATAAACAGAATTTTTTAATAAATAAAAACTTACTATGTTGCTTAACCCAATTAGATATCCGAGTTAGTGTTTGCTGAATGCTTTCAAAAGTTGGTTTAAACATTGACCCATCTGTTAACTGCACAGGAAGAAAAGTTTTACATGTGATAGGCCCTCGAAAAACAGTCGAAGGATATAGAGATGTTCGATCAGATTGTGGTCGTACATAGAATGCCCGGAGGATTCTAAGATAATTGGTCTGATGATTATGACTTCTATCTTCTTTGATTGACATTTTCATGTCATCTACACGATTGGGCCTTTCTGAAAATAAATCATGAAAGTGTAAAACAAAAAGAAATTCTATTTATTCAATAACCTTAAAAAATATAATTCTGTATATAAAGGATAAACTCCCAAATTTTTCAAATCATTCCAAATATTAAATAAAATAAATAAAACCACTCCTATTTATTATAAATTGAATGCATTCCACCTAGTAATCGTGTTTTAAATGATATAAAAATTTGGATATAATGATTTATTAACCCAACTAATTTGTTGAATGGTAAATGATAAAAGATTTGTTTGATTTTGTCTACTTATCATATTCCCCCTAAAAAAATAGAAACAAGTTGACTGGCATAAATGATGTTCTCAATTTGAAATGCTTAAATCACATTTAATGAAATTCAAATCTACAATGTTAGTACAGTAGTCGCCAGTTAATATGGCCACCTCGGGATCAGGCTTAAATGGCCACATTAACCAGTGGCCGTTTTAAATGAGCTTATCAAAAGTACTTAAATGTTTATCCAACAAGTCGAGCATGTGTTTGTACTTACATATAGACAAGTTTGTTTGCTAAAAAAAAAGTCATTTTTAGTACAGCACTGTACAGTATCTTTCAAAATAGTTTATTTTAAAATATTGTCTAATGTCTATTTGACAAGTTTATCTTCCTAAAAACTCTTTAACATTACTTTGAACTTTTAAATAATCATCCATTTCATCATAGCTACCCACTTGAAGAGCCATTTGGATGGCTCGAACTTCTGCATTCAACAGTTTAATTAATTCCTCGGCATCATTGCTGTTAGTGATTTCAACTTCTTGGATCTCATTTTCCTTTTGAATCCATGAAGTTTCTTGAAGCTTAGTCCATTGCGTTTTTTACAGTGATGAAACCAGCCTTCAATTGCCTTAAAGCCCATGCGGCAAAATATTTAGTTGCAATTTCGTCAGTCTTTTGACAAACAAGTAATTTTGGGCAGCAGTGTCCATTGGCTTAGAGGGAAATAAAAAAGTGGATATTATAAGCGGAGTGTTCATTTATTCAGAGTGAGATAAAATGAAAAAGTAAAATTCATGTGGCCATATTAAGCCGACAGTGCCCAGTTAAAGCGAAAAGTTGTTACATAGGAAACGATTAGAAAATTCCGGACAGAGCTGGAGTGGCCATGAAAAGCGGGTGGCCATATTAAAGGTGGTTACATTAGGCGGCGACCACTGTATAAACAAATCATTCGATTTCAAAACGCTATATTTTCTAAAGCATTGCACATACAGATATAATTGACTAATTGGCAGCACGAGTACAATGCCTTTACAAAATGGCACCAAAGCAGTAAAAAGGTTTCTATGTGTTGGGATTTACTAGATGTATGTCTGTTATTGCAGTGCAATGTTCATTAAGAAGAGAGTACAGGAAAGAACCGCCCACGTAAACAGAGCATTTTGCAGTAGTGTCGCCAGTTTAAGGACTTAGGTTGAAAGTGTAAATGGAAAAGCACTGATCAACCAAGTAAGTCAGCTGAAAGAGTGGACAGAGTGAGGGAGAGTTTTGTACATAGTCCAGAAAAATCTACAGTCTGAGAAACACCTCAAACTTGCAATTCTGCAGCAAATGGTGTGGAAGATTTTCCAAGGGTAGCTGCAATTTAAATCTTACCATCTGCAGCTCGTGCAACAATTAAAACTGGATGATTATGGCCTGTTATTGAAATTGAGCTTCAAAATGCAAGAAGGACAGGAGGACAAAGATTTTGCCACCAATGTGATTTTCTGTGACAAAACAACTCTCCATTTATCGGAGCAAGTTAATCGTCACAATGTCAGAGTGTGGTGCACTAAAAATCCTCACGTAATTGTGGCGTTTGAACGCTTTTCTTTTGAAAATCCTTCAGTGAATCCTTTGTCACAGACAAAGCTGTATGGACCCTTTTTCTTTGGTGAGAAGACTGACGGGTACCTCTTACCTGGATATGTTGGAGTTGTAGTTGTTTCCACAACTGAATGCTGATTCTGGGAATTTTATCATCCAACTAGTTGGAACATGTCCTCATTGGAGCATCAACCTTTGTCGCTACCTAAACGATGAACTTCCACATATTAGACTGGAAGTATTGATATGGGTGACTTCACTCTGTTTACTTGGTCTCTCAGATCTGATTTAACGCTGTGTGACTTTTTCCTTTAGAGGTACGTTAAGGACCTTGTTTATGTGCCCCCACTGGCCAACATCAATGCTGCTGACACAACTAATTGTATGGCAAGCAGGCACTATTATATGTACACTTATAATCAAGTGAAAGGACTAATTGTATGGCGAGCAAGCAATACTATTTGCTATATCATAAATTATTAAGAAAGAAATTTTTAAGAAAAAATGATGCTTTGACATAGATAGTTCGACTTGAGACACTTCACAGAAATTAACTCTATCCTAAGTATGAGGGGGAGCGCCGTAGGCTAGGGGGCTTTGCAGCACAAGCCAGTTCTGGAAGTTAAGAATCGCCTAGCACGACTAGTTAACTGGGTGGGTGACCATTCAGTGAAGCGAGTTCTTACTCCTCCCCCCGTGCTTTGGAGGGCACGTTAAGCCGTCAGTCCTGGATGCTACTACCACCACCTTATAGCATTCATAAAAAGCTGGCAGAAGCTCAAAAACACATCCCTCAACCCGTCTGGTCAGCATGGAGATTAGACCAAATACCCCCCCCCCCCCCTGTTGTGGGAGAGGACTATGTCCTGCAGTGGACCGAGACAGGCTGAATATTTATCCTTTTTTATCCTTTTAAGTATTTGGAGTCCTTATAGCAAAAATTTAAATTAGGATTTTACTTTTAAATTTAAATGCAAATATGAGGGTAGCCCAGAAATTAATGCACCACAATTTTTTTCTCCATCCCCAACAATGGTATGAATGCGAAACTTGAGATATGCATTCTTTGAAATTTTCGGAGTGCACGCGCAAAGTTTCCGTTTCTTCCGATAGATAGTGTACGTGCAGCAGTGGAACAACATGGCGTCTGTAAGTTACAAGCAGTGTGTCATCATCAAATTTCTCACTGCAGAGCAAGAAACGGTTGGAAACATTAACAAACGGTTATGTGCAGTTTATGGAGCATCATCAGTCGACAGAAGTACGGTTAGTCACGGGGAAGCGGAGGGTAAGGCCATCAGAAAGCGGTTTCCAAGATTTGCCACGGTCGGGGCCGCCATCCTCGGCTGTCACACCTGACAAGATGTAGCATGCTGATGCGCTCATTCGTCAGGACCGATGCAGAACGACTCGGCAGTTGGCACTGGAGCTGTCATTCAGCAAAGAAAGTTGGGCGAAATCCTCAGTGCTCTTGATTACACAAAAACGTGTTCACCATGGGTTCTGCGCTATCTTATGGAGGAACACAAAGCTCTGAGAAATAACATTTCTTCTGAGTTGCTGCAACGTTTTGAAGATGAGTGGGAAGCCTTCTTGTCCCGGATTGTGACAGCAGATGACACCTGGGTGCACCATTTTGAGCCCGAAACAAAGCGGCAATCGATGGAATGGCGTCATCTGCATTCTCCACAGAAGAAAAAATTCAAAGCAACTGCTTCTGCTGGTAAGGTCATGACCACTGTGTTTTGGGACTGTGATGGTGTCAGACTCATTGATGTGATGCTGAGAAGCAGAACCATTAATTCTGTATCATATGTGAACACATTAACCAAACTCAAGAAGTGCTTCCAGCAACTTGGACGCCATAACAACCCAGCTGATTATTTGCTTCAACATGATAATGGTCGCCCTCACACCTGTTTGAGGACGTTGGAACATATCACGAAACAGGGTTGGACAGTGTTACCCCATCCACCCTACAGCCTTGATCTAGCGCCCTCAAAATTTCACTTGTTTGGGCCATTGAAGAATGCCATTTGTGGAAGACATTTTGAGGATGACGAAGAGGTGATTCGCACAGTGAAGACATGGCTGCATGAACAGAACAAGGACTGGTACTGATAGGGCATACATGCCCTTGTGTCTCGCTGGAGGAAGGCCATAGAATGGGACAGAGATTATGCGGAAAAATAGGGAGTGTAAAAGAAACATCATTCTTTCGTGTGTATAAGTTTCATTGTGTTCAATAAGTAATTGTTGAAGAAAAAAAATTGTGGTGCATTACTTTCTGGGCTACCCTCGTATTTGGGGCGAATGCTCCCTTTGTATTCAAAGAGGTTTCATAATGAAAACTCTGAAAATAATATTTTGTTTATCATATTTTGAAAAAAGATATTTTACTTGCTAGTAATTTACTAAACAAAATTTTGCTCCTCTCATTTAATGCATCACCCAATTTTCTATTTTGATTAATTCACAATAAATCTACAAAGTTCTTTTTTTTTTTTTGCACGTGTTTCATTTTGAAAGTCAGAGGATTTCACAAAAGTGTAAAGATAATGAAAAAATAAAAAAAAACAATCTGTAGTAAACACAGGTAATGTCCTTTACAAACTATAGATTCAGCAATAAGTATTAAACATACCTTCTTTGACTTTCATAGCAATTGTTTGAAGATTGCAAAATGCATTTTTCTCATGACGCCACCATGCTGATGCTGACGATACAAGTTGTGGAATGGATTCATAGCTGTCAGGTGTGAAAAATCCACCTGTTCGCGTCCTTTCAGGGAAGAAATCAACAACCCCTGTTAATGAATAAAAAGAATATATTTAAGCAATTAATAGAGAAAATTTTAATATTGGGAGAGTAAATAAAATGGCTAAAGTTATAACTGTAACCAGATACAGGTTTCCCTCCTGCAACACGGTATCAGAAATTTGCGGAAACCCTCGTATAATGCTGTACTTCAACGTATTTTAGTTAACTTATTTTATTAAAGCACACTCTCTGAGTCAAGTGCATATCGTTGTGGTTGTGTTTTTTTGTGTTTCCAATACAGTTTCCTACACTAACCTGAGAGCACGTGCTCTATCACATGCTAACTCTCGGTAGTTTCCATGGGAACGAAAATAAAAACGGAGCAAATAAGACAATTCAGAATAGTGTAAGAGACAAAACGGCATGCTGACCCATGTGCTGAAAGATGCTGAAAATTCAAAAGGGAGCTGGAAAATTGTATTTCTCCTTATCAGGAAATCTACAAAGACCTGGTAAGGACTAGTAAACAATCCAAAATTACAGATGTTTTGAGAACAGAAGATGAAAACTGCAAGAATTCAGAAAGATGAAAGTCAAGCCAAACGTGCATGTTTGGTTGTATTGAGCAGTGATGAAGATGAAAATACTGTATGTAATTAGAATAAGCTTATTAAATTGAAAATAATGTTATATCTTCTTCTTTTTTTTTTATGTTACAAGATGACTGGAGTAACAATTTATTTAGTGACGAATCGTGTTCTCTTTGTCTTTTGGCGACCAAAGGTCATGTTTGTGGAGACGGACACAATCAGCCTACAACAGAAACTCCCTCAACGGATCAATGACATTTGCTACTTCAGTATTGGTAATGAAATCTTATGGAGTAAGAAAGTTTTGTGTCCTAAATGATGTACTAAATGACGCAGTCTATCAAGAAATACTTGACAATTTCATGATCCCATCTTCTGGAGATCTATGCTGCGATTCCTTTCTGTTCCAGAAGGATGGTGCAATAAGTCATATTGCTAAATCCAACAAAGAATGTCTTCACCATGAAATATCTGCATGTTACATGGCCAATAATTCACCAGACATTAATCCAAGTGAAAATTCATAGAGGTTGATGAAGGTTAGACTTCAGCAAAGACTTTCACAGACTAAACAGAAGTTGAATTTGGAAATCAAACATTTTGGTCTAATATGAGCCGTGAAGAATGTACTAAATTGGTCAACAACATGCCAAATAGGCTAAGTCTTGTAATTAAAGCCAAAGGCGCCACAAGTAGGTATTAATTTGATGAATTGTTTTCAATTAACCTTAGCTAACTAAACCTCGTAAAAGTTACGACGCAAGTTTGAATATTTGACATCATTTCATAAAGTAAAACTTTCTTCCCCTCATGCTTTTGTGCCAATTCCGCACTTGGCGGTTTGAATTTTTGTGTGGCATTTGGTGCTTTCTCGCCTTTTAGTTTTTGCAGTATAACATTGGGGCTCATAAAACTTACGAAGATAAGCGTTAATATAAGTTTTTTATCTTTTCTTCTTACTAATTATATTTATTTTCTGTTTTTTTTTAATGTCGTTTAATGGAATAATTTGCTATGCTTTCGGAGGGAGAACGAGAAACCAAGGCTTCTAAGGTGGCTTTTGGATTCAGACTCAAAAAGCGACTCTGAAAATGATAATTATAACGATAATGTAGAGACCAAACACGATTGCGCTGATAATGATGATGATGATGATGATGAGCAAACAGAAGCAAATTACGATACTGACTTGGGGTCAGATGTCATTACAATTCCTAATGATGTACATTCACCTACTGAAGATAGTGAAAGCTGCTCTGGTTTAGCTTAGCCAGCAGAAAATAATGGTTCGAACTCATTCATTATAACACCTTCATGTTCAAGTGTAAGAGGTAAAAATAACTTTATTTATACGACAGCTCACAGCATCCAAAGATCTTATAGGGTGCCTGCTCAGAATATCATTCATGCAATACCAGGACCAGGCTCTGAAGGAAGAGGGCTGCTGAAGCCCTTGGAATGTTTTGAAAAATTTTTCAATGATACAATGTTGGAGGAAATATTTACATAAACGAACATATCTAAAAATGCTTCTAAATATAAATTGCAATCATTCACAGTCTGCATAAAATGCAAAAATTCATATGGCAAGGAGTATAGATCTAAAAGACGTCTTTATTGCGACAAGTAAAATTTCAGTGCAATTCTAACTCATTCTATGTATTTCTAACAATTGCTTCTTAGTTAATTTTTTGTATGTTTAAGGTTTTAGTTCCTAAAGTAATATTTTGTAAAAAAAAACATTAAGGAAAATATTTGAAAATAGGAAAAAAAATTTATTAAATACTATGTCCAATTTTGATAAACGTAAAGAAAAAATTTTTTTTATTAAAACTCCTGCAATAATAAAATTTATTTCTTTTAGTTATATTAAAAAGATGTATTTTTATTTATATTACCTAATTTTTTAAAATTATATCTAAATAAACATGTTATTTGTATTCATATAGAAGTCATATTTTTTACGAGGTTTAGTAAGTAAGCAACTTTATCAACGTTAGTTATCCAGGGTTAAAGTGATTTGTGTATCTTTTTTTTGTCATTATTCTAATTTTTTCTATCTCCGGATAAATACATATGTTAATATTTGTAATAAAAATGAAGTTATTTGCATTGAGTACATGTAGTAGAGTTTTCTCACTGTAAGGTGAAATGGAAGAGTTCACTTTGTCTAGCGGGAGTGTAGCGGCACAAGGTCGTTATGCGCATAGCCAAGCTCAAGATCTGTGGATTAGGGGCTTTGCTTTCATCGAGAGATAAAATAGTTAATAAAATTATTAATCAGTTATTGTACACTACTGTTTATAAAAATCGCAACACCCTGATGGAATGGTCTAATCCATATGCAATTTGCAATATTTGCATACAATGGGTCAGAGTATAAATGATTAGATTTTCAGAGTAATTGCTTGAAAGAACACCATGCCTCGACGACGACGAAGGGTACCATATCAACAGCTGACAGACTTTGAAAGAGGACGCATAATTGGTCTGCGTGAAGCGGGATGGTCGTATCGTGACATTGCTGCTCGTGTAGGACGTAATGCAACAACAATTATGCGTGCATGGAGGCAGTGGAGCGAAGACAACAGGGCACACCAAAGACCAGGCTCAGGAAGACCCAGCACGACGACACCGCGAGATGACAGACACCTCTATCGCATGTGTGTAGCAGATCGTACAGCCACTTCCACAGTGTTAGCACAACAGTGGGGTGCTACAGTAGGCAGGACAATGTCTGCTAACACTGTACGACGCCGTTTGATTTCCAGAGGATTGATGGCACGAGTACCATTGTTGCGGATTCCTTTGACTCAAAACCACCGGCGCCTCAGGTTGCAATGGGCCCATCAACACCAACAGTGGCAAGCTGAATGGCAACAAGTTGTGTTTTCAGATGAGTCAAGGTTTAACTTGCAGCACCATGACGGCAGGATACGAGTCAGAAGACATCGTGGCGAGCGCGACCTTCCAGAATGCATCCTGCAGCGTCATTCAGGACAAACGCCAGGGGTGATGGTGTGGGGTGCAATCAGTTACCATGGCCGTTCCCGTCTGATCAGAATCCATGGCAATCTGAACAGTGACCGGTACATCAGGGAAGTTGTGCAACCCGAGGTCATCCCCTTCCTGCAGAACCTTCCAGGCGCTGTATTCCAACATGACAATGCCCGACCGCATGTGGTCAGAAATGTCCTCGCCTTTTTCCAAGCACATCAGATGCCCTTGTTCCCCTGGCCTGCTCGTTCACCAGACATGTCCCCAATCGAACATGTGTGGGACAGGGTTGCTCATCGATTGGCTCGTCAGACTCCTGCAGCAGCAACTGTGGATGAACTGTATACCTGTGTAGACAGAGCATGGCAGGACATTCCCCAGGCCCTTATTCAGAGCTTGTTTGACTCAATGCCACGACGTTTAGAGGCTGTAATTGCATCCCACGGTGGTTTCACCCGATACTAATGTGGCAATAAAACGCATTGTATTGACCTGAAAATCTAATGGTTTCTTTTCTGACCCATGATATGCAAATGCTCCAAATTTAATGCAGATTGAGCTATTCCATCAGGGTGTTGCGATTTTTATAAACAGTAGTGTATGTTTAATTGTTAAAAAAAAAAATAAATAAACGATCACATGTGTTTCATATTTACATGTTTAATTGTAAATTCTGTTTTTAATTGAAAATTAAAAAATCAAAACTGCAAAGAATTATAACATTCATACAAATTAGAAAATTTTTTTCATAGATTCCTTCTAAACTATCTATATTTGGAATTTGAAAAAGGTTAAAAAATAATACAATTTTTTCAAAATGTCCATAATTTATAATTAATCAATAACATTTGTATTTAAAAATTTTATTTTCAAAAGTGTTTTTAAGAATGAATTGAAAATCGTGGAATTTTAAATTTTTAAGTGCTTGGGCATTCTTCTATTTTTTTAAATTATTATATTTGGAATTAATATCCACTTACTGGTAAAGTTTTGTATCATTTATATTTTT
Organism: Rhysida immarginata; assembly: GCA_023313115.1. Classification (NCBI taxonomy): domain Eukaryota; kingdom Metazoa; phylum Arthropoda; class Chilopoda; order Scolopendromorpha; family Scolopendridae; genus Rhysida; species Rhysida immarginata. The sequence goes on along the minus strand of JAHWFO010064152.1, from coordinate 205,952 downwards.
ATTATGAATCAGTTTATTTTTGATAAAAGCATCTTGAAAATATTTATACTGTTTTCTGATCGAATCCCAATTTTAGAGACATATTACAAGTATTTTAATATTTTGTATAAAAAGGAATCAATTTTGAAGTTTCTTTAAAATTTAGAATATTGAATTTTTAAAGTTGTACGCAATTCTAATAAATATTGATGTCATTGGTGATGACACAAGAAAAATAAAACAATCACAATTTTTATTAAAGAGTAAATGAAGAATGGTCTTATGAGGATTTTTTGTTTCCACGCCAAATCTCAGATATTTTAAATTGGAATTTTTATCAATCACAATTTTAATATTTTTCTTTTTTTCACCCTGGAAAAGAGTAGCAGAAATAAAAAAATTTAAAATTATTTGTTTTCTGTTATTTCTAAACAAGCAAAACCAGTGCTAAAAGTCATAACATTAATAACTGATATTATTTTGCACCCGAATCCGCTTGTGTCATTACTAATTTGATTGTCAATTACTGAGTCCAAATTAATATTCATTTAGAAATGTTTGATTATTCTAAATTAACAGGTTTCTCAAAATATAATTTAAATACTTGGTTACATCAATAAGGAGCGCTAATCGTTTGCTCAAAGTAGTATTTCCCAATAATTTCCCAAATTTTGAAATATGAATGTTATCTTGAAAAATTGCAATTGTTAACATCTAACGTAAGCTAAAAAGTAAAGAAGAGATAGCATACGAAAGTACAAAATATAATTAGTCGATTTTTAGATTAAAACGTGAAGTTATCATGTTTAAAATTAAATTTCCTTATATGACTTTAATGAGTATAAAAAAAATTGAACCTTTTTATAAAAAATATTAAAATATTTATAAAATGTCTCTAAAATTTGGATTCGTTCAGTCAACAATACAAATATTTTCCAAAATGTTTTTATCAAAAATAACTTGATTAATAATAAAAATATACAAAACTTTACCAGTAAACGATACAAAACTTTACCAGTAAGTGGATATTAATTACAAATCTAATAATTTAAAAAAATAGAGAAATCCCCTGTGCTTAAAAATTTAAAATTCCACGATTTTCAATTCATTCTAGAAAAAAATTTTTGAAAGTAAAAATTTTAATTACACATTTTAATGATTAATTATAACTTATGGACATCTTGAAAAAAAATTGTATTATTTTTTTAATCCTTTTTCAAATTCCAAATCTAGATAGTTTAGAAGGAATCTATGAAAAATTTTGTCTAATTTTTTTTGCAATTTTGAATTTTGAATTTTCAATTAAAACTGAATTTACAATTAAACATGTAAGTAGGAAACACATGTGATCATTTAATTTTTTTCTTTTTAACAATTAAACATACTATAACTTATTAATAATTTTATTAACTATTTTATCTCTTGATAAAGGTCTATAAGACAATCGCATTGCCAAAGCAAAGCCGCAATGGCTAAGTGCCAAGTTTTCCTGGCACGTGCATGTGCAGTAACGACCTGGTGCCGAGACACTCCCGGTAGACATTCTACCTACTACCTATTGAACGCGATAAAGTGAACTCTTCCATTTCACCTTACAGTGAGAGAACTATACAGTATTTGTTTTTAATAATTCTCGGCCGGCCAGGTGGCTGAGAGGGCTAGGGCGTAGGCTGTCTAGTTTTCGAGCACGCCTGGTCATGAGTTCGAATCTCGCCATGGGCATGGATATTTGTGTTTGTCCCGAGCTGCGTACAGATATAACTTGAGTAAAAGGCGCAAAATGACCTTAGTAGTCGACGCCAAAAATTCTAATAAACCAACCAACCTAATAATTCTCAGAACTTAATCCCCCTTTTTGTACTTATTCTGGATCTTCTTTAACACAGTTTCATACAACACAGCATTTTCTAGGAACCTAACTACCCTGTTATATGAGGAAACCTGTACAGTCCATCTATTATAAGGAGGCGGATGACCTTGTTTAAGCAGTAAACATCATAGCTCAAATTCAGGCAAACACATTAGCCACTAATATTGCCAGTGTCTATTTTTTACAAATAATGATTTCATTCACAGAGTACTAATTCATAGTGCATTAAACATGTCTTCCAAGCGAAGCAGTATGTAATATACATTGTGTGCAAAAAAAAATGCAACACCTAGAAAGAATGGGTCAATTTATTTGAAATTTTTCACACAAGTAGCGTTGGTGGCATTCAATTAATGGTTCAAATTACAAGACAATACGGCCAAAGAACGTTATGCAGGATGGCTCCCATGACCCAATAGACCACATTAATATGTCGCATAACTGCCGCGAGCTTGAATGGAGGCCTCGACTCTTGCATGCATGCGGTCATAAAGATGCTGAATATCATCTTGGGGTAGGTTGTTTCAAGCCTCCTGAACATGCTGGCGCAATTGTGGAATTGTTGCAGCAGGTATGCAGCGACGATGAATGTTACATCCCTTCAAGACTCACAATACTCAATTAACGACAAATCTGGAGATCGTACTGCCCAGGGAAGTAGTGTCACATGCTGTAAGGACTGCAAGCTAACACGGGCAGTGTGTGGATGGGCATTATCCTGGGAAAAAAACATCTCACCCTCCTGTTGTAAGAAGGGCAGAAGAACAGGTTCCACAATCTGCTGGACGTACCGAATGCTGTTCAATGTTCCATACACAAACACTAAGGGTAATTGCGAGTTGTAACTGATTGTGCCCCACACCATTACCCCAAGGGTTAGACCTGTATGCTTTTCGCTAACATGGGCGGATGACTGTGAAAGACTGTGCTCTGTTGCTTTTCTCTGCACACAAACACCACAAGCAGAATGTGCTCTCATCACTAAACACCACAGATCTCCATTCGGCTCTCCCGCGGCACCACTGCAACTGCGCAGCATGGTGTTCTTGCAGAAGTGGGAGTCTGGCTAGAGGGATCCGTGCCTGCAGTCCTGCAGCTAGCAAACGGTTACCAATGGTACATCTTGACAAAGCTGGTGCCACTCTGGCCCTTACCTCTGCTGTGGATGCCATACAGTTGCTCAAAGCATCTCGTACGATTCGACGGTCTTGGCATGGGTCAATCGTGCATGGGCGTCCAGAACCAGGTCTACGTGAGTGTGTTCCTTCAGTAAACACTGCTGAAAACATCAAGCCACCACAGAAACATTACGACCGATCTGTGCTGCAATACGCCAATGAGACCATCCAGCCCACAATCCAACCTCTGTCAAACTCCGTGAGTTGTTGCACCGGAGCATGGCGGCGTGTGCGAGGCATTGCAGTTGTTCTCTACACACCTACAGTTAACTGTTCCAGTACAATGCAGATGCCAAACTCACGATTTCATGCAAATCTGGTCGGAAGAATTCTTCTCTAGGAAGCGCACGGGAGCCACCCTGTACAACGTTCTTCTGGAAGTATTGTCTTGCAATTTGGATCATTTCTTGTATGCCACCAATGCTACATTATGTGCAAAATTTCAAATACGGTGGATTCTCGTTTTTACGAACTCAGTTTTTATGAAAATCCGGATTTTACGAAGTATTATTAAAATAAAATACGGTTTTTACGAAGCCATCAACAGTAATTAATAGTAAAATTTTCATTAATTAAACCAATCATTTTAAGCTTTTTTGTTAAGCAAATGATACCTATCTCTAATTTGTCATGTAGCAAATGAATCAATTTGCTTCCATTACTTAAACATGTGTTTACTCTACGTTATGAGACAGTTTCGATATGAGAAAATCAATTCATAAGCTGGCTTCACTTTCGATATCGGAAATGTCAAAAGTAGTGTTGTTGAGCCAGTTGATTGCAAAAGCCAAGCAGACATTAGTGAGGCTGATTTCGAAGAATTCGAAGCATGGGAAACTTAAAAAATGGTCCCAGAGATTCGTAAAAATGAGAATCCACTGTAATTCTTTCTAGGTGTTGAATTTCTTTTGCCAGCAGTGTAATATCCAGATACAAAACGAAGCTGAATTAGGTCAAAGCAGGAATCCAAGCATGCATGGATTAAGGGGCTTTGATTAATTACCATGGATTAAAGGTAACCTTGAATAGAGGCTGTGAGTTGATCATCTCCCGTTATCCATGGCAACAGTTCGGGTCAACTGCCAAGATATCAGGTTGTTGCAAAAGTTTCTTCCGGTTCTAGAACCCGTGCCCAAGAAGGGCTCATTTTCCGAAGGGGGTGTTCATATTTTTTCAAACAAATTATTGCATTCGTTTCCTGAATATCTTTGCTATATTACATCCAAGAATCAACTTTCTGACTATACATCTGTGAGTGCCATCAACGGTCTGAAATGGACCTTTCAATATTCGAGCAATAATCTTCTAAGAGCATTCTGGAAAGATCAATGCTGCGCAATGTCACTGAAACATTTGCCAACATTTAGGTGATGGCACTGTTAGTTTACGTACAATAGAAGAATGGTATCGCCGGTTCAGATGCAGAGATAGCACTCTTCAAGATGCACCTCTCTGGTCGGCCAATCATGATTTCAGATGGTGATCTACTCCAAGCAATTGATGAAGATCACATTGTAACAACGAGAGAACTCTCAGAACAGTTCAAGGTTCACTTTTCAACCATTGCCCAGCATCTACATGAGTTGAATCTGTCATTCAACTTCAATCGTTTTTATGTTGGAATAAAAATCAGGAAAAAACTTTTGCAACAACCTGATATAATAGACGGACTGTAAAGATATCAAATGCTACTCTAATTAGTAGTATCCTGCTACCTTCACTTTTTTTTTTTTTTTTAATAGTAGACAAAAACATATCAAAGAGGAGATATTTTCATCTCTGTTTAACTTTTTAAAACTTTAAAGGACAACTGTACACCAAAAATTCTTATCTAAACTTCTTTCAAAATATCGTTCTTTTCTACACTGATTGGAAGAAAGTAATTGGACACTTTCGATTTTAGACGTTTTGTCGAATATCTAGAAAAATACTTGACGAATTATCCTGAAATTTCAGGTGTGTAAAAAAGGATGTTACACCTCATATTTCAGTGAAGGTTTTCTCCTGAAGGCAAATAGGGGACCAGCAAAGAAGTGAACCAAAAAAATAATGTTTGGAATCGCCCTGTAAAAAATAATGCTTGAAATGCATTGTAGCTGTAGCATATGCTTAAGAGGCTTGTTTTACTTTTCTGTGTTCATTTGTATGAGAATAGCACGTATATTCATGGAGATATAAAGGTTTCTTTAAAAAGGTCGAAATGTTTTTTTAAGTTTTTTGTTTATAACACACAGGATTTTCAACCCAATGCATTGCCATTTACAGGAAACTTGACAAACTACAGTACAGACAACACCCTGCAATCAGAATAAAAAAATATTAAATATTTTATGAAATATGAGCATTTTTACTAAATAATGTTTAACTGCGCATGCGTTACCAAATTGTCTTTTGCATAATTTATTAGCCAAATGTATAGAGCT
>JAHWFO010064152.1:186547-200102 GCA_023313115.1 Rhysida immarginata | reverse complement strand
AGCTCTATACATTTGGCTAATAAATTATGCAAAAGACAATTTGGTAATGCATGCGCAGTTAAACATTATTTAGTAAAAATGCTCATACTTCTTCAAATATTTAATATTTTTCTATTCTGATTGCAGGGTGTTGTCTGTACAATAGTTTGTCAAGTTTCCTGAAAATGGCATTGCATTGGGTTGAAAATCCTGCGTGTTATAAACAAAAAACTTACAAAAACATTTTGACCTTTTTAAAGAAACCTTTATATCTCCATGAATATACGTGCTATTCTCATACAAATGAACACAGAAAAGTAAAACAAGCCTCTTAAGCATATGCTACAGCTACAATGCATTTCAAGCATTATTTTTTACAGGGTGATTCCAAACATTATTTTTTTGGTTCACTTCTTTGCTGGTCCCCTATTTGCCTTCGGGAGAAAACCTTCCCTGAAATATATCAGGTGTAACATCCTTTTTACACCCCTGAAATTTCAGGATAATTCGTCAAGTATTTTTCTAGAATCGAAAGTGTCCAATTATTTTCTTCTAATCAGTGTATAAATATATTAACAATTCGTTGACATTTTGATTTCTGTTCTATTATTTCAATATAAAAAAATTGCCTTTGAAAAACGAAAAACACTGCTTTTGCGCCTCTTCATGCTAGTCACCCTTGCCTTCATTACATATCACTGGTAGCAAGGACAAACAGCTTCTACCATCTCTCTGACTCTATAGTAGAGCAGTGAAAAGTCTAACAGCATTTTCAACCCTTTTCCTAGTCCCACAGAACAGTTTAAATGCTATACAATTCATCAAAACAAAGAAATGAATAGAATGGCATCATCAGAACCAATTGTATCTTTGTCATCATTCTCAGCTAGAGATTCACAACTGATAATTACATGACAATAAAGAAAAGCTTGTGCTATCATGTACTTTGTCAATATAGAAATATTTCAGTTAAGCATTTCAGAATCATTGTAGAGCTTCATAAAATTATTAGCGACAATTTTCTTACAAAAAAGAACGTTTAAACGATCAAGATATACACTAAATGGCCAAAAGTATCTTAGCATGCAGACACACCTTCGGCAGCTGCAGCACAAAATCTACTAGAGGCTTTCTGTTGAAAAAATGCAACCCTCGCCCCCCTACAATCCGGACCTTGCACCAACAGATTTCCATCTGTGAATTCTTCCTTGGTGGACAGCTGTCCAGAATGATGCCAGATTAATGACGACAAGCCGTTGTGCTAATCCTGGAAAGTGTGGTCCCTAGTTTTGAGTCCTGTCATGGAATTTTTCTTTCTGATTTCTACTTCGTACGGTAATTAGATACATTTGCTAATGTTTTCTTGTGTGTGTTTTTTTTTTTAATATCTCGTTGGAACTTACTGTACTTTCTGAATAACCCTCGTATTATTAAATTTTAGTACACGTACAATTTCTTCTTTCTTTTAATGTAAATGATAAACAAATTAGATATTGTAAATACTTCATCAAAATATTTTTTTATAATATATTTAGATAGTTTTCACTGTAATATTTACTAGCATAAACCTAACGTCTAAGATCGGCCTCGGTGGTTCAGGGGTTGCGTGATCGCCTCTGATGCCCGAGGACACAGGTTCGACCCGGCCGAGGACGACGAGGATTTTTTCAAGGGGAAAATCCTGAGATCACGCACTTCCTTCGGAAGGGAAGCAAAGCCGTTGGTCCTGTGTACTCGTTTGCTGGATGCACGTTAAAGAACCCTTGCAAGGCAAAATTTGCGGCCCCTATAACGGCAGTCCTGAAATGACCATGGCAGTTGAAAAGGACGTTAATACCAAACAAACCAAACCAAAACCTAACTTCTAAGACAGCTGAGAACATTATAAAAAATTTATTATGTTTTTGGTAAAGTTTGGTTACCAATTTGTAATTTCCAGTATAACTGCAGAAATGTGTATACGATAAAATTAAAATATCAATTTACTGGAACAGCATTCAATGAAACTCTTTTATAACTTCACGCTGTGTTAATTCTGATTTGCAATATTCCTTGGCATTTTTTGAGGAAAATTTTTAAACCGCCACATAAGGTCAGCTCAAAATGATAGGTCCACCCAAAAAATCGCAGTTAAAGTATTTTATTACCCCAAAAACTTTTGGAGTTGTATTACATATAAACTAAAAACACTAAATTACCTTAAAAACAGCATTATTGTTTCCAATTTTTAAACAAATAATACTAAAGAAGACCAAAAATTGATTTTGCATGGCTCAAAAAGATAGGTCCACTTTCTTTATATGATTTGCTTACATAATTAACTGCATTTTTTGTTAATAGGGGGTGTGCAACCATACATACAAATGGCAGTAATTGCAATTACAGATGGTTTTTAAGTCTGCTGAAGGAAAAATTATGTGTGTAACCACGGGTCGAGGCAAACCTCTATCTGACTTCAAAAAGGGTCAAATTAACATTCTAAAAATCAGTGGACTGTCAAACATAGTAAAATACCGTTACAACGTACTTCAAGGGAACTGGAAATTTGTACGTTATTTCGAGGTGTACGTTATTCTGAACGTTGCATATATGCATAGAAAAACATAAGAATACATGAAGTGCAGCATTTTATTTTATTCAATATAATTCCAGCAAACATGTAGTATTACAGTTGGTTAATTTTTTAAAATTTCTCCGACTTTTTTTCAACTTCCCTGAGTTTTCCCCGGTTACAAAAAATTCCCTGACCTTCCCCGGTTTTCCCAGTCGCTAGTCACCCTGTTACATGCATATTTTCTTAAAACTAAAATTGAAATAAACAAACACATGGTGGTATGATCTTACCATACTGAAAATGGGCAATTGTCAATCAAAAATATAGTTTCCTTTTGATCCATTGCAAGTTTCAACTTTCGTATGGGCTGTATTGACCAATCAGAGCAAGACATTCGAACGATGTACGTTGTAATGAAGTGATAATTTAACCAAGGGAACGTAAAATTTGTACATTATTCAGAGGTGCACGTTAAAGTGAGGTACGTTATTCTGAAACTTTTTAGCATTAAAATAACCTAGATTTCGGCCAGGGATTTTAAATTAGTACGTTATTCTGAAATATATGTTAAAGTGAGGTACGTTGTAACGGGATTTTACTGTAGATAAATTGCAAAACAGCTGAATCGTTCCCACAACGTAATTATATGAGTGGAGGATTTGGCACAAAAAAAACAACAGGTAGGCCAAGCAAAGTCAGCAGCAGGCAATAAAGGGTTGTTATTCATGACATAGCTGTCAAGAAAAATAACTGTGAAGAACTGATATCAATGTTTCAGAATCAACAATGAAACGAGTTATCGCTAAGTGTCCCATTTTGAAATACAAGGAAAGGAAAAGTGCTCCTGTGTTAAAAGCAAGCTACAGAGAAAAAAGGATGTGTTGGGCAAGAGAACACATGTTGTCAAAGGAAAAATGGAAGCAGGTGATATGGAGTGATGAAAAAAAATTTAACCTGGATGGCCCAGATGGTTGGCAATGTTATTGGCATAACATAAGGAAAGAAGAAGAAATATACTCTAATCGACAACAAGGTGGTGGGTCAATAATGGTGTGGGCTGCATTAGGTGGCATGGAAAATCCACAATTGTGTTTGTTCATGGGCATATGAATGGCTCAAATAGTAGGAAATGCTAGAGAAGAAATGGGTGGGCCATTTTGGACGTTTCAGCAAGACAATGCCTCACCACACACTCCAATATCAACATATGAGTGGTTCCTGGCAAATGGGGTTCAAGTTATGGATTGGCCTGCATATTCCCCTGATCTGAATCCCACAGAAAATCTCTGCAGCATCTTAGAACGAACAGTGTATGAAGGAGGGAAATAGTATAGCACCACTGAAGATCTGAAGCAAGCAATCTGTGAAAAGTGGGATGCTATTGAAAAGAAAAACCTGGAAAGATTAGTTCTTTCACTTCCTGATAGACTTTTCAAAGTCATTTCCAAAAATGGAGGACACACAGGCTAAGTTTAGTGGACCATGGCTTTTTGAGCCATGCAAAATCAATGTTTGGTCTTGTTTAGTATTATTTGTTTAAAAATTGGAAAAAATAATGTTGTTTAGTTTTTGTAATTTAGTGTTTTTAGTTTATATGTAATACAACTCCAACAGTTTTTTGGGGAACAAAATGCTTTAACTGTGAGCTTTTGGATGGACCTCTCATTTTGAGCTGCACCTTAAACTGATGCAAGAAAATCTTGTATAAATTATTCAAATATAATATTTTTACCCAATTCTTGATTTAAAATGATTATGTATTCATGAAGAATATTGTCATAGCCATTTTATTCTATTATAATCAACTTGCTATTTATTTTTCCAAATTAATATTAGAAAGCATAATAAGCTTTTTGTAAAAGAGATATAAAATAATTACCAAAATTCTAGTAAAATCATCTCACCTATTGTTTCATATGCACGTGGGCCAACTTCATAGAAAACCCGAATGACAAAAACACTAAACCCAAAATCAGTAAAATAGGATCGATCAGGATCAACTGCTCCTTGGCTAGTACTGTATTTCATTGGTTGTGTTTCTACATTTAAGATTCTTCCTGAAATAGAAAATATAATCATTATTCAATTACAATATAATAAATTAAGAGGGCAGTCCAGAAAATATACTCATTAAAAGCAAAGCATTTTAGTTTAGTCATACAGATGGCACTACTGATCCAATTAAAAGCAAAGCAGCACAGGTGCTGACATGTCTACACTAACATCTTAGTTTTGCTGAAAACCATAGCTCGAGCTCATCCGATGCGTGGTCTAAGTTTTGTGACAGTTTAAAATGGAGAATAAGATAGAAAAATCCCGCCAATTGCGAAGTGTGATCTGTTATCCGGTTTCTCCATGCAGAAAACGTTCGTCTAAACGAAATTCATCGCAGGATTACTGAAGCTTACAGTACAGGAACAATGGATGAATCATCTGTAAGGAGCTGGGGTTCAAAACTACTGTGCACGATGAACATAGTTTTCGTATGTATATTCTTGACCAGTGCAGTGCACACACAGGGTATGAATGAACAGTAACCTCCGAGTTACTCTTTTCGGCTTAATGATCGTATAGTGGCTTTAATCAATATATTATACCAAAAGTCGAGATCGGAGCAGTTCTCAGCCCTCTTTTCCCACCAGAATCACTTAAGTAAAAGAAAGGGATGCACTGGAGATAGAGAGTAATTAAATGAGCATAACATTTATTAAAATTAATTAAGCAATGTATAATTCCTTATAACTAAGAAGGATCAGGAACAGATTAGTAATGATGAATAAGGTAAGCAATAAAAGGGCAAACACAAGATAATTGATATATCATGAGTATTCAATAACATACAAAGGCAATAATTGATCTTCAAGGGCTTATGGTCGAACGCGGGTTCAATTAATGTCTAAAGTGATTTTTGCAAAAGAATTATGCTAGGCAGAAAAATGCAATTCATTGTGCTCTTAGGGTAGACACAGAGCAATTCATGATCAAAGCTCAATCTTACAAATTCACAGTTCTCTCATGGTTTTGTTGACTTTTTCATTGTCGATCTAGTTGACATTCACACGTAAACAACGCAGTACGCACTGTTGCTTCTTCTCTGAAGATTCGCACAGTTGATTAAAATGATCTTTCTAATATTCCGTATTGGCTGGGACAATGGTAATTCCGTTAGCTCTGGGTAGTTATCTTCGTCTTGACTCGCACCAACGAGTGACCGACTAAGTTCCACAGCAGGAAAGGTATAATTACTCCTGCCTTGGAGTAACAGATCTCAGGCTAACTTCAAAAGACACACCAACCTCCATATCATACCATATGCATTTTTGATATGAATCTTGAATAACAGCTCACACCTCATAATGTGATTTTCATACTACTTTGTTCAATCTCAAGCGGTGATTCTCATCTCGCTGTCAATTTCTGAACTCTGTATTCTTTGAGTCAGGACTATTTTAGTTCAGCATAGCGCATAATTCAAACAACTGTTATTATTATTCAAGAAGAACCACTCATCTCCACCACATCTCCTTTCGTTTTTTGTTTTTTTTTTATTCCCCATCCCTCTTTCCCACCAGATGCAAAACACGTGACTACAACAATTGGAAGTCAGCTGTTGAGGTCACCAGTGGCGCTTTTGCAAAGAATATGGGAATCTTAAAACCACGAGCAAAAAATAAATGAGGATAATATTTAGAAGCAAAGACGGGTAAATGAAGCATAAAAGGAACAATAAATCTGATGTTTGTAAAGGATAAAAGGATAAAATATTAATAATTCAAGATAGGAATATATTTATTACATACAAGATCTGCTTAATAAACAGATTTGATGACAAATGTCACAAATTATGTAAAATGTTAATTTTATCAACAATGAGTGGAAATACTAATACCTTCGATGGGATGAACTGATAATCTTGTATTTAATTCGTTCATCACTGAATCAAAGCGTTCAAACTGGACCGTTAGGAACTCGTGCAAAATCTTTGGAGTGGCGTTGAAATAATTAATCTGCTGTGGGCCCAAGTTTGGATCTCTCCGAGGAATCAGCCAAAGCCTATTTTTAAAGAATATAAAAGTGTTTAATATAAACATATATAAAACTAGTTTAAATATAACGGTCTTTATTCAAATTAACCTATCCTTGTGTTCAATAAAAATGTTTATAGCATTCATATTAACAATGCAAACATTCTAAACAAGATTTTTTTGGGTAGTTAAATTTTCAAATTTCAAAAATCGTTATCGTTATCATCTAAGCAAAAACCTGAAATTTCATTCTATAAGTCCATGAGGCTTTTTCAAAATTTTATCTGATTTATTCATAAACAACATTTCGCATAATTATTAATTACCTGTATTACAGTATTCTATTGTTAATAAATGCCCCCCCCCCCCCCTTTCTCTCCTGTAGTACCTCTGATTTTAATTGCCTATTATAGAGAGATGCTATCAGGTAATGTAGAGAAAAAACATTAAAACCACAATTTTATTTAATTATCCACTACATTGTCTCTTTCTTCAGGTAAAATAAATTTCTTCAGTTTCCAAGGTGCCATAGTTAGCTTCCTTCTGATCAGACCTAACAGAAAATTGACATAATGAAAATAAGCCATAGGGCACTTCATGATCAATCCTTATAAAAATCTACCATGTTTATATACAGAGGTCATTAGGGATCTATGAAAACGAACTAAACACGTCCGTGACCAGCTGAGAATCTTTTCCGCCACCAGCAATTGCGCTCAATCTGATAGCCCTGCACCTGGACTATCGCCCTGCAGCAGAGTTTCCATTGAAGAAGGCTTGAACGTAGTACACCCATATCAATCTTCAACCACTCCTCCTGACACACTTCCAATGTCCGTCTAATGTCGGTTTCCCATGGCCCTTTTCAATAACCCAAAGGCACAAAAGTCCATAGGTAAGGCGTCTGGGGACTTCACTGGTATCTCCTGAAAGGGTATGGAATGGATTACCGTTTCTCACTCCATGCGTTGAAGAAACTGCCGCATCGACGCTGATGTATGGCTTGATGCCTTATCCTGGTGAACCCACACCTGGTTTGTGTCTGCCCCGTACAAAGCTGGGATATCCCAGGTGAAAATAGGTGCTAGAACATTAGCCTGGTAGTAGGCAGAGTTAATCTTAGTCTTTCTATCTACCTTTTGCAGTGTCAGTTTACCGTCGTACTCATAACCAGCAACAATTGTAAAGCCCTGTGGAAAAGTTTCTTTACATTCCGTGTGCCATTTTTCTAAGTCTTTAGAGACTCATGGATGGCAAAATATTGCTCGGGGGTTTGTTGCAGTCACTGAGATAAATGAATGCTTCAACCTCACGATGCATTTCCATTTTTCGCCAGCCAGATGGCGCTCATAAAGCTTCCAGCAGTTGGTGCGCCGTTCACAGACATGGCGTAGTAACAGTTTGTGAACGCAGCTCTTCTTACACTTTTGCAGGTGTAGGTCCCGGTTGATAATAGTGTTTACAGTGTAAACAGATGTCCCTACCTTGTTTGAATGACCTTCTGCACTGCAAAATTAGGTCTGGTGACGAGAGCTTAGACTTTATGAACCACCTCTGGTGTACGACTAGTAGAGGGTCGGGGATTGAGCCGTCCCCCCCCCCCCACTGGAATGGCGCCACTTCTAGCTAAACCTTTACATTTTAGTACCTTGTATATCCCCGTCTTCGATACAAAAAATCCACGCTCCTTGCAGGCCTTTATAATTGCGGAATAATTTTATTTTGCAGTGGAAAGAGCTGTTATGTACCCTTCCCAAAACGGAGCAATTTTCGATGGCACCATGCACCATCTGATACTTTGAACAGCGCAGGGAGATAGTTGCTATATAAGTGCCCATTACACTGGAAGCACAGTTTCATGGTATCGCCCTACAATCAACAAGCGCATATGCAAATCGTTTCCATAGATCTCTAACGACCTCTGTACACTGGTGTCCAAAATTAAATTGACAAACACGGAAAGAATACTATCTCAAGAAGTATACAACAAGCTTTAATGAAATTCGATATAGAAAAGAAATGATGCATTCCAAAACACTCAAGTTCATGGAGCATGTATTCTGAGGCATCGGAGTCAAATATGCAATAGTTCAAATATGTTGGTGGAGGCGTTAATAAGGAACATGGCCACACCTAACAATTATTCAGTTTTCACGAGCTAAACCAAGTACTAATGTTATGAAACAACTGTATAAAAGGCACAAATACACGTCAACATAACAAATTGTAAAAATATTACTTGCTTACTTTTCAAACCCACTTATCCATTAAGGTCGCAGAGGGTAGTAGCCCTATGGAAGAACTCTAGTTGTCGTGATCTTCCATCACCTGGTGTATGTCCTCACTGTAACACCCAAGCAACTCGAATCGGATTCTCTGAATATAGTCTAGCCATCTAGTTCTAGGCCAACCCGTTGGTCTCTTGCCCACTAGCTTGGAGAAGAGCAACTGCTAGGAAAACCATCCATATCATCTGGCCATACCAAGGCAGCTGAGACATCTCAATGAGGAGAAGTAGTGGCTTAACACCTAAAGACTCCCTTATTGTGCTGCTGTGCACTCTATCTGGTAGGGTAATACCTGCCACACGTTTCAGGAATCTCATTTCAGCCACCTGACCTGTGATCGCACTCTTTCGGTCATTACCCAAGTCTCATGACCATAGGTAGAATGGGGATAAAAACAGATTTGAAATGGAGAGCTTGGATTTTTACCCTAGCTTTGTTACCATATATCGTCACAGTTCAGTCTGACACAGCTTGCTGCACTGATTCAAGCATCCAATATTCTGATCTGCTGCTTATCACTCATAAAAGCAATCTCAAGATACTGGAAGAGAAGAAGAGTGCACAGATGAGGCTGTCTTGAAAGGACCAGAACTTCAGTTTTAGCCACACTGATTTTCATTCCAGCCTCTTCACACTTGGTTGCAAAGTAATCCCATGCAACACAAGAAGGCCTGACGAGGACAAAATCCTCAGCTAAAAGCAACCTGCGATCGTTAGTGAATGCAAAAAATGGATATGAAGATAGCATTAATTAACTCTTTTGGCTTTAGTTTTCACGAATTATTATTTTGAAGTGTAAGTTTGCAAACTATGCATTCTCTGTATTGTATGTCAAGATTGTTTAATTTATATGCAGTATTTACTTGTTTTCTCTAGTATGTTAGATTTTCCTCCAATGTTAATATTGGATTTTACATTTGTTTTCTTGTTATTTGTTAATGAAATATTACAGAGATGTTGATGATTTTCCCAATGCTTTAAATGCTAGTATACCAACCACAGCACTTTACAGGAGTTCATAATACACTGAGCTGCCACTTTATTAGGTAGACCTGTCTAGTAGCAGGTTGAAACTCTCATTAGCCCTCAAAACTGCCTATTTGATGGGCATAGATTCAACGATAAGATGAAAACTCTCAACAGGAACGTTGGCCCATGCAGACATGAGCATTTCTTGCTATTTCAGGAGATTCGATGGAGGTGTTAAATCTCGTTCATCTCAAAGTAGTTCAACGGGGTTGAGATTTGGGGACTGAGCCAACCGCTGTATCAAGAAGAACTCTCTCAAGTCCCTGGAACCAACCCATAGTGATTCTGGCCCTGTATGCTGATGCATTATTCTCCTTGGAAGGAGTCATCTGCATGCAGATAAACTGTGAGCACTGAAGGGGTGAACCTGATCTGCAACATGTTTATGCATGCTTTGACATTCAAACAACCACCTATAGATATTAGAGAACCCAATTCATGCCTCCACCACCTTGCAAAGTCCGCACCAGACACTAGGGGTTCATTGTTTCATGTTGATTTTCGCCATATTTTAAGCTTTCCGTCAATCTGCTGCAGCAAGAACCTAGATTCATCTGACCAGGCAACCTTTTTCTAACCTCAATAGTCCAATTCTTATGTTGGTGTACCACAAGAGGTGTGTTTTCTTGTTCTTCTCTTACAGCATAGGCACCGGGATCTTCTTCAGCTTTGAGTTGTCCGTTCTGATATTATTTTCTGGCTACATAAGTTGTAAAGAGCAGTAATTTGTACAATTGTTGCCTTTCTGTTTTTGCACACAAGCTTGACCTTCTCCTTTGGCCTCTTTCATCAACAAGGGTTTTCAGTCCACAGGAGTCACAATGGTTACATGTTTTTTGTTCCTTGAGCCACTCTCAATAAACCTTTGAAACTGTGGTACATGAGAAGTTTGGGAGAGTCGCCATTTCTGAAATGCTCATTCCAGCCTGTCTTGCCATACCACCATCCATTCCGGAAGTCAGTCAGACCATTGGTTTCCCCCATTTTTTCTATGCTTTCACGCTTAACTAACAGTAACAAAATTGCTTCAGGATATTTATACCATGATTTGTGATCATGTGGCATGCAAATCAGGCAGTTACTCAATTTGCATATTTTGTGAGGTGTACCTAATAAAGTGGCAGCTCAGAATATGAAGTTTTGGATATATTGATATAAACAGCCCAATACACTAAAAAAAGAATCCTTGTGAGTAACTTTAGAAATGCCTAGAATTTTCAGAATTGAAATTTTAAATATGTTCTAACAACTAAAATTAATCAGGATCTTCTAGAATGCCAAAATGGCATTTTGCATTCCACCAGTTGTGATAACCACCTCCTCCACAATCGATTTTCTCTATTTGGATATGCTTCAGTATGCTTAGGTACCCTAACAACTTGCTCTGAGTGATAGTAGCAATGTGGAAAACAAAAACGAATCCCCAATAACATCTTTGATCAATGAAATCGGAAATTAGTGAGGGAAACTTCAAAAATAAATAAGAAAATTAACACCTCAGCAGAAGAAAGCGTCAGGGCAAAATTGAATGCTGATTTTGAAGTGAGAATATCAATTTCCTTGTACAGGTAATGTTACTGCAATTTAGTAATAAACTACTTGGCAGGCTACATTCCTTGGCACCAGAATAATATAACATTGTGTGGCCTATCTTCCTTCATTACACAGCAAAGGACTGCAAAATTTAAGATGTTGCTTTAGTATCTTGTGTATCTGTCAAGAAGAGTGTTATCAATTGGTTCTGCAAGTGGAGGATATTATTACTGAAAAAGTGCATTCAATTACCGTAATCCTTTATGATGATATTTTTTATGAACATTTAGACACTGTCACTGCTAATGTGATCCAACTAAGTAAGTTTGTGTGGGATATAGTCATAATCATTGTCTGGACATAGTCACAATATAAATATTACAATATATAAGGTTTTCTTCTTTTGTGATAAGGAAACTGGAAGAAAAATGAAATATGGAAAAAACAGCCCAATAGTCATGGAAGCTTTCAAAGGTAATTTTGTATTAACTTAATTTTATTGCATGCCAAGCAGCTATATCTGCTTATAAGAAAATGGTTAATATTATCAGCAGTATTAAATTGATTATGTATTATCAGTATTAAACTCTTCGGATATCATGAAATAAAATCCTGTCCCCTTGGGTTTCATACTAAATGGATTATACTAAGGCGCCATATAACTATGATGTCTATGCGATTTTTTTTTTTTTTTTTGTCTTTCAAACAAATATTCTTGTTAACAAAAATCTTAATCAGAAAATAAAATAAGCTGTTATTCTTACCTTAAACCTCGAACGTAAGTAGTTCCTGTGCTATGTTCTAAGAAAGTCACACAATTTATTTTGGGTGTTCCATCTTTACATTTGAGTTCAATTGATTCACATGTTTTCACCTCCCATTGTGGATTAAAATCAAGCCATTCATTTGCTCTTTGAATGAGTATCCTGCAATTTAAAAACTAAATCCTACAAACTGATAATTTCAATCTGCTGGAGCATGACGGTATTATTTAACTGTGGTATAAATAAATGCCACAAGTAAATATTGAGCCTGGATTAAAAATTTTAAAGAGTTTACAAAGGGTAGATTACACTTATGAACGATTTTGTGGGTCCATTTCTTCTGTTGAAGCCAACGTTGACTGTGCTCTATTTGATAGCTACGGTTCTGAACTATAGCCCTGCATCTGAGTTTCCATTCCAAGAGACTCCATTGAAGAGAACTCTGGCTGATTCCGAACCACACCTCCTTACAGGCTTTCCACAATCCTTATACTGTGCATGGTCATCTATTTCCTAAGCCCCTATTAAAGAGCCCAAACCCGCAAAAACCTAGTGGTGATGCGTCGGAGGATTTAACTGGGATATCAGTGAAAGGAATTGCACAAATTGTCGTTTCCTCTTCAAATGTTGACAAATAGGCAGCCATTGATGCTGATTTAAAACGTTTTTCCAGCTGAAGATCTTTATGGATTATTTTATGAATAGTTGTCTGCAACATATCTACCATTACACGTTTTGCAACTGACAGTTGGGTGCTAAGATTTTCCTTTGTGACAAATTGCCTCACCTTCTGAACAACATTCGAGGTATGCTTGGGAGCTGTCCTTTGCCTAGAGGGTCCGGGTTCATCCAGTGTCGCAGGAAATTCAGATTTTCGCTTCTCATTAACCACATTACTCACACCATCTTTTGAAATCACTAATCCACATGTTTTGCACATCGTTATATTAGGTCGTTCATTAAAAAACGGGCAGTGGATATTGTAGCAAAAGTACCGTATGCATGAACCAGGAACTGCCGTCAGGAACTGCACAACACCCCGCTGCACTTCTTTGGATGCCTGCATTGCAGCCGTTTCACGTCGCGATCACAGCAACTGACTGACTGGACGGCCACGCTGCGCGCCTGTCATCTATTTTTAATTTCCGTGTTTGACGGTGCCACCAACAGCGGGGAACAGCGCCTGCTTCGTATTCATCAGGTTCATATCTACATTTTAGCCCAGTCTCCTGGTTCGTGCATACGGTACTTTTCCTACAATATCAACTGGCCCATTTTTTAATGAACGACCTAATAATTGTAGAATACGAGTACTTGGCATTGGAAAGAGCAGTTATATAGCTTTCTCAAAACCATCAATTTATGGTCCCATCTTTCTGATCA
>JAHWFO010064152.1:175540-186147 GCA_023313115.1 Rhysida immarginata | reverse complement strand
CATATTATATTCCGAAAATTACAGTATGTATGTCTTATTAGTAGTACATGGTATAAATTTCATTTTTCTTATGTGATTCCTTCATGTCATTGGAATTTTCACAAATGTATACTGTATTTCTTGTTATTATACAGGATGTTTCTAAAGTCATGGAATCCACATTTCAGTTAATATTCCCCAAAACAAAAGAGACAAAATTATGAAATTCTCACTGTAAATGGTTTAATGTCTGCATAACCTCATCCAGTACAGCAAATGCTGAAAATTGCAACCATTTTCTGACAAGCACAGCGCTACTCGACGACAGGTATTTGTAGCTACACGACGCAACATGTCAGTTGGAATGGATGCAGGATGTTGCAGATGTGTCCTTTAAGACCTTTGTCGATTATCTTTGGATTGTTTTCATATACATGTTCTTTGAGATAGAAAGAAATCAGGGGATCGAGGTGGCCATAGTCCGTGTGAAACACTGATTTACATTTCCCTGACTTGTAAACAATGCATGGATGATTTATTCATCACATCTTGTGTTTCTCTTGAGACCAGTGAGTTTGGGATTGAGGAAGACAAGGGGAAACCCTACTAAGATTATCAGTAATGTAATTTAATAGTGTCAACTTCCTAAATAGGGGAGATAGTCCTCATGCAGCTTAATATCTTAAAAAAACATTCTTCTGCATGTTCTGCAGGAAATAAAAATATTCTGCATTTCCATTAAGAATGGAAATTTATTCATATTTTACATACCTCTTTGAGAAAAGGCAATAAATATTGTGAACTGCACTTGCCGTAAACTATCCCAAATTTTCAAAGAAAATTACAAGGAGAAAAATTATAAAAAAAAAAAAAAAAAAAAAAAAAAATGTTTCATTTGCCCTCTCTCTGTGCGATCCAGATTAGATGGCAAACTTCTGGTCATTTAGACGTGACAGCTACCAAGGAGTGTGAAGGAGTTTTGGAATCAAATCTCAGTGCCAAAGTTTTCTACCAGTTTGTATTTAGGGCAGTTTGAATGCATTTTGCACTGGAAACAGGTTAGGAAAATCTTGCGATATGCAGAGTCATTCGAGGCTAGAATGAATAGCATTTCTTTTGGAGAAAAGATATCCTGCAGGCTCTTGCAGCAGGAAATGACATTATGTACCTCAAGAGTGATTTTCTCAAGAGCAGTGAAGGGAGGACCAGAGAGCAAATGTTCAATATTCTAATACATTTTTCTAAAAAAGAACCGAATACGAAATTGAAAAATTTGATTGATATACAGTATATTTTATTACTCTTGAGTAATGTTATGATGCAAAACTAAAAAAAGATAAAATAGAGTCGAATTTTTTTTCATAGAATTTACCTTTAAGATATTATACAGGATTACATTTATAGCTTGAATTATAAATTAAATTCATGAATCTTTTTTATCTCCTCACTTAATTAACCGGTACTTCATTATTAATGGAAAACCTCAAAAAACTTTTCAATATTATCTAATAAAAGCAACTTTTAGAAAGAAATTTAAAAACCCTTCTTTTCCCCTCAAAATTAGACATGAATAAATTGGGAAAGGCATTTATAAAAATAAAACAGTTTAAAATTTGAATTCATACCTATATACGAAGGCAAATCAGTAAGTTGGTTCCATGAATTTTTTTTCACAGCAATTTATTGGTCAAACAAGATGACATTAGGTGTGCAGTAAGCAGTTCATACAGAAAATACTTATTTTTCTGTATATCCACCATCGACGGCAAAGCATTTTTCCCCACTGTGGCACCAATTTGGATATGCCAGCTGCATAACACGTCGTTGGGTGCTGGGGTAACTGCTGCCATCTATCATGTGGAACAATCAATGCAATATTCTACACTTCCACGCTTACCAAGTTACGCTGTGCCTTGCAAGATAAGCAACAGAGTGACCACGTCCACCTCCTTCACGACAACACAAGACCACACATCGCCATGGCGGTCAAGGGAAAAAATCACTAGGTACCATCCAGATCTGGCGCTTTCGGATAATCACCTCAGTGGTTACACCAGCAGCCGACGATGTTTTATGCAGCTAGCATATCCAAATTTGTGTCATGGACGAAAAAATGCATTGCCATCGGTGCTGGATATATAGAAAAATAAGTATTGGACTGCTACCCCTGCACACCTAATGTCGTCTTGTTTGACCAATAAATTGGTGTGAAAAAAATTCGTGGTACTTGTAGATTCCATTTTGAAATGCCACATATTCTCTCCAAATAAACAAAGTGTTTCAAAATGAATTGAAGCTTTTCAAATTGCTCTATTTTTTATAAAGTGTCAAAACAAGATATAATTTCACACATTTGTTTTGGAACTGTCCGAGTTTAAAGATTTTAATGTTTTTATTTGGTTGACCACTATTGATTTGTCCTCGTACTTTTCTACATAAATGAAAGCAATTATAAAAATGAATAATAGCTATCATTTCTCAGAAGATAAAAGATGTCCATTTTTTTTTATTATACAATAACTAAAAAATAATATTTTTGGATTTTTAAAATTATTTTATTCAAAACTAGTATAAACGGAGGTTAAATGCATATGAATTTATACGTAATTAAAGAAAAGTTTTATTGTTCTTGAAATTCAGCAACTGTATTAGTATTCTTGCTTTCTTTGCATATTGCAATTTCTCCAAATATTTATTTTCAAATAAAAGTTTCTATGTAGAAAAATATTAGTAAACAAAAAGTATATTAGGAATAAAAAGTAAAATAAATGATTTTTCCATCAAAACATTTTAGTAATTAAGTTGGTGGAGTGCGGTCCCTGAGAATACCGCACGTCCTGTTATTCGTAACAGTATGCACGCAATCACAGATTCAGACACACTGACTTCTAGAAGGGTCCAAAAACGGAAGAATACAGAAGAGGTCATTAGTTTCTTTTAAATTCTTAAGAAGATATTCCACGAAAAAGTAGTGATGCAGTCCCTGAGACCACATGCCACCTCCCGTGTGTTAATTGTATTGTTCTTTGTTACAGCTTAAGTTACTTTTCTGCATTTGTTTCCAAAGAAAATAAATCATAAAGTGCATCAATAAATAAAAAAATAAAAAAAAAACACATGAAAAAAAATCAAATAAATAAATAAATAAATAAAGTGGCTCTAAAACATTCAGGATTAGGGTGATCAAAAATCACATTAGATAAAAAAAATATATCATATATCATTGAGAAAAGGGCAAAAAAGTAATGCAGCCTTTTACATGGTTAGGACAAGTAAAGTATAATGAGAGTTTCTGATGAAGGAGGGAGGCACAACAAGTTTCCTTCCTCAAAATTTTATGTGCTTTTTAAACTTGTGTAAATACCATTCAATTAATTCTAAATTAGAACTCCATTTTAATTTCATCTGTGAAACGCTTACTAGAATTTTTTTTTTTCAGTAAAGTATCGGATTAAACGGTCACATGCAATATGATTCCAATGAAACAAGTGATCTGGTTAATAAGTAAATTTTTCATTAAAATTGAAGTACAAATAAAATAGCGAGTGTTTTGGAATTTAAGAGAGAAAATACAACTAAATTATTAAAAAGAAATAACATTAAACATATGGAAAATTTACTTCGTAAAAATAAATAATTCCAACTCGAGTGTCAGGCAACATGATGCAAGTTTTTGAGTTATGTTAGTAAACGAATGCAAAACCGAGAGATCACCATAACAAACGGAAACATTAATTTTAAGAGAAATTTACAACGGGAAGGAGAGGAGCTAAGAAAAGAAGGGTTTGTTGCTTTAACAGGGACTGGATTCTTTCACGACTGAAGTGTACGTAAGGTGTAGATCTGTGTGTCTGTCTGTGCGTGTGCATGAACTGATACAAAGAAAGCGATTTCGGACAAAGAGAACTTACGGAAATCTGATACTAGGAGATTCCGGCAAGAAATCGACAACTGATAGTCCGACTGATGGCAGATTTCCGGACGGGTGAGCGGCTCTACCCATAACGGAATCGTACGACGGCGGTGCATCGTACGGTGGTGGTGGATCGTCCGCCATGATAACTTCGACATCTGCTCCAAATGCAGCATGCGGAAACGCCGTTCGTTGCCATGGCAACAAGGAATTTGTTGTCTCCGCATCACAGACTGAACGGTCAACTTCAAACTGCTTCAAAGTTCAGTTTTCTCTGAATGAAATTTATGTTAACAGACATTGCTATTTTGCGCATAAAAAAGTTATCGCCTCCATCCCGATTTGTTATTTCATTGCAATTTTTTTTTTAATTGATGAAATATGATTTGAACTTATTAAAAGCGGATCAAATAAGTTAATTTTTTTTAAGCACTTATTAAAAGCGGATCATTTTAAGCCGCATTATGTTGCATTGCAATAGCGTATGTTCACAATGAAAAGTGAACATGTTATTATCATGAGTGTAATCCTATCTAAAGTTCATAATTCTCTTTCATTTAAATTAAATATTGGAATGCAAGAAATTTTTTTTCGATAAAGATTATCTATTTATTTTTATCCCAATCAGGAATAACAATTAATTAATAATCCATTAAAACAAATAATGATAATCAATCCTGGTTATTAACGGAATCTTTGAGGTTCCGTAACTCCCTAACCAGGTGATCTAAATCAAAACCGAACGTTCCATTGGACTTAGTATAATTTTATCTATAGATGGCTATAATTAGAACGTGTTACTGTAAGGGGTTCTATTTTTAACAGGCCGCGGGGGTATATTCAATATTTACCTTTATTACTCCACTTCTATGGAAACTATACAATGTAAATAAAAGAATTCTCGGAATTAAGCGGCTGAGCTTGAAAAATTCGTGACGTCATTAAATATCCTTACGTAACTGTGACGTTTTAAAATGGTGATGTGGATCATATGATCAAAAACAAACATGAACGCTTCTGAAGAAATTTGAAAATCCCTCCCTCGACATAAATGTAATGAGGATAATGTTTACAAGCTTCTTGCATCATTGTTGTGCAACTACAAGAGGCATCGTCATATTAGCTGTTAGGAAATTGGAATTACCATTTCTTCATTCTTCGTGAGCAATTTGGAAAAAACTACCCATCATTTGTGTACGACTGCTCAATTCGGGATTGGCGCACAACTCACAGTTTCGCTTTCTTCATATTTTCATATATTTTGAATATGGCAACATACGTGCAAAATGATGCTTTTCAGGCTATGACAGCGAGAGCTCCTACTTCAACAGTTGAATTATCCGTTTCATGCAGGTATTGGTTCGTTTTTCATGCATACAAATATTGATAGAAATATTTATTTAAGCTTTACTGGGAGCATATATGTACTTGATCACGATATATAAAGACCCCATCATATAGTTGATAGCAGGAATGGATAGACAGACAGACCCCTTTTATCCATCCCTGTTGATATAATAGCATGGAACTATCTATTTTTCCGTGATAAGAGTCTATCACTGTAACTCTTTTCACAGATCGCGGGTGATTTTTTTCTTTTTTTAATAGTGAAGATGGTTAGGTCCAAAGAGAAGATGGACATAGATAATAATTTTTAATTAATAATATAATCTTTAATGATCCGTAATAATTTTTAATTAATCGGAGAGTAATCGAGGATGAAAAGGTACTTTCACTCAAACTGCTTGTTTGCAGTGAAGCCTTTCCCCTCAAAATTTCTACTTAGCGGAAGGCCTTTCCCTTTTAAACATGAAACTTTTTTTTTCTTCGTTTATTACATCCTTAAAATTAAATTGATTTTTTTAAGCTTATAAAATTTGCAATACATTTTTAATAGATGTATATTTGCTCTACTTTTTAATGATGCAAAACAATGATAATAAAATTTAAATAGTTTTTTGGTAATTAGTAAGTTGTGTAAGTAGAACGTCTCAAAAAATTAGAATACTTTAACTTCTGTCTCATAAAATTAGAATATCAGAACAATATTTTTTTTTGTTTATATTTAATGCCCCTACATTGATTATTGGGATGTTCCAATAGTATAAAAACAGACATAAGAATAAATGATTACAGCCTTTTTTATAATTGCATCAAGATGGGACGAAAAGTATCTCTAACACCTGAACATAAGCAGAAAATCATTTTTTTCCAACAATGTGGAGGAAACAAACGGAAATTGCCAAACAAGTTCATTGTTCGCAGTCATCAGTTTCCAAAACTCAGGGAAATTAACCAGACGGAAGCTAGGCAATGGCCGAAAATGCATCACTACTAAAAGAGAGGATGCCGCTTTGAGGAAAATAGCCATCCAGCATCGCTTCAGCATTCTGAGAGATTTTCAACATGACTGGATGCAAGCAGGAGTTACAGCCAGTAAAGATATCATTAATTGACGGCTTCAAAAAATGAAAAAGCCGATGCTGACAATGGCACAAAGACAACGCAGAGTCAAATTGGCCCAGGAGTTCATAAAAAAATAATCGAATACTGGAATTCTGTAATCTTCAGTGACGAGTCGATGTTCTGTGTTCCTGTTAAAAAAAGTGGACATGTCTGGCGAGAAAAGGGTGAAAAATTTCATCCCCCCCTGTGAAGGGATCTGTCAAGCATCCAAGCTAGTGTGATAGTAGGGGGTGTATGTCTTCTGCAGGAGTTGGAAAATTTTTCTTCTCAAAGGAAAAATGGATTCTAGTGCATACCAAGAGATTCTTGAATATGGACTCATTTCCTCAATTGAAGATCAATTTTCCGATGTTCCTTGTGTATTCCAACAAGACTTGCACCTCCCCACACCTCTAAATCAACAAAACAGTGGCTTCTTGGTCATCATGGTCTGGTAATTCTCCAGATTTGAACGTAATTGAAAATGTTTGGGGTGACAGGAAGAAACATATTCAACAATGCATAATTAATCACTACTTCAAACATTTGAGGAATTGATGGTGATTATAAAGACTGTGTGGAATCAATTTTCAGTCAAACAAATGTCAAAACTGGTTGAATTACTACCCAAAAGATGCAAAGTTGTAATTTAGAGCAAAGGATTTGCAACAAAATACTAAAAAAAATTGTAAATTATATATTTTGATAATATTCTGTTTTTTTTGTTGTTGTTTTTTAGACAAAAACATTGATATTCTATTTTTATGAGGGTACTATAAAATGTAAAAAAATACTTTAATAAAAACTTTTTTGAATAAAATTTGTGTTGAATACATTGCTGTAGAATGTGAAAAAAAATATTAATTTTTCAAACTTAAAATTAAGAGCAGGGCTTGAAATTCAAATTTTTCATGGAGGGGATCCCCCCCTCCTATGTTTGTAAATGGAGGGGAGTTGAACTGTTTGGGAGGGAGACAATAAGTTATAGGTTATACAAGTGATTTTTCAAAATATTTTAATTTAAGTTTTGTACATAAATTAAATGTGTTAAAAATAATCAAATACCAAAAATTCAGTCATAAGATAAATATAATAACTTCTTATATTTCAATAAACAAAAAATTAAATAGTCATAGATGTGAGGTTCTTCTGCAACGTAGCTATTAACATAACGGATTGTGATCTTGCAGTACAGCATGTTGGGTAAAAATTAGATAACCAACCGGTTTCGACTTTTATTCCTGCCTTCATCTATATAATCCGTTACGTTATACAAAATTAAATACCACTAAAATATATAAAAATGGATTTTAAAGTGTCTTGATATTTAGCAATCTCTGGACACGATTTTGAAGTATCATCTAAACACAATGCTAATCTATGAGCTACACAATAAATTCCTATTTTTCTCTTGACGATACCGCAACGGTGACGATTGGAACTAGCGAAATTTCATTGGTTTAAAAGTTAAATCTCCATGAAAAAAATTCACCAATAATGACTGACAACAAATTAAACCCATAATCTAATGATTTATGGACGGAAAAGATATAAAGAAAACTTATATCTTAAACTTATATTGTATGATATAAAGAAAAAAATAACATTATCTTTAATCTTAATAAAATCATAAAAACATTTAATATGATTAAATTTCACGGGCGGGGAAACTCCCCTCCTGAAAGTTTTCTTGGGCGAGATTTTAAAATTTTGGGCGAGAATCCCGCCATCCCGCCCTGAATTTCAAGCCCTGAAGAGCTAAAGTTAACACTTGAAATCATGAAAACTAAATTTTTAATAATATTGTTTTTTTTGAGAATGGGTTGTATAGATCACCCTGACTTAATATTACATAGTGCCTCTAGCCTAATAATTCCAACTATATCCTGGACAAAAATGTTGCATTTTATTGGTACCACTGTTTAAATGCACTGCCTCGGGATAATTAAAAATGCTTAAATGTTTTAGGGATGCTGACCTATTGCTCCTGACAAATAATATAAGAGCAATGTGTCTATCTTATAGTCAAAGAATTCACATCTTTAGATAGTGATCATCCAGAACAAATTAATTTTTATTGCCCTCCCATCATTACGTTTATTATATCTCATTGATGAAGTTAGTAGTCCGATAAACTCTTATTGATATTAAACTATACAATTGTTTATACAAAAAATATCGGAAGCAGCAAATAATGAACAGAAGTTAAAATTTCTTTTTTTTTTTTTTTATTACACCCCCATCAACATTTTTTCATATTAATGTTTTCCTTACCACTAACTTTGGATCTTCTGGTCTGCTTAATGACTACAAGTGTCAAGTATTAATGCCACATGTTATAATTTGTTCAGCGAAAGAAGGGACAACCGGAAATTATTCTCATCTTTATTGCACATGCCGAGCAGCTCCATAAAGTATTCAAGCGATCATTTCATGACAGTGGAGTTGATCTTGCTTTGTAAAAAGTGAAAGTTATTCACTGCAGTATCTGTGATGGCAGAAACACCCTCTAGATTAGTACAGATTGCTACGTATTGATCCAGTTGCTAGGAATGCAGTTGCTAGGATTCTGTCTCACCTGCCCTAACCAATTAACTTGTGCGTGATTCTGTTGGCTCTTGCTACTTCCACTCCCATCTTTGGCTGTGAACATAGGCTGATAGCACAACCCAGTTTTAAGGATGGAATGTGGAAGATGATTTTCAAATGATTTAATTTGAGAATGGAGCTGTCCAAAATTAGTTAATCACCATTGCAAATTTTCAGAGTGTGAGGATAGACTTTTCCTCAAACCTTCAAGTTAGCTTTTTCCTAGCCTTGAGGATCAGTATCAGATGCATGCCGAACATTTGCTTCCTTGTAAAAATGTCCTATTTTCACCTTATATCTTGATAAAAACATGTTATATCTTCAATATTAAAGACATTATCTCAAGCTTTGAGAAGCTGGCCAAATTTAAAACTCTGAACTTGATTTGGGTTCATTACAAGATATTCAAATGAAGTTGTGTGTGACTTTTCTGGTGAATGTCAGGCCATGCGTATAACATGTATTAACTATATTTTTAATAATTATACAGGGTGTTTCAGAATTCTATGCCCAAACTTATCAGGGAGACAGAGAGAATATAGATGAACAATTTTCATCAATAAAACCCATGATCAGCTATGGCACATTGACTGTAAGGGAACACTGATTGAGAAACTTCAGTTATTGAAATTATAGACATCAGGGAAGCTATTTCTGTGATACAAAGTTTGATGCAACCTTCTCATGTTTATTATTCAGATAAAATCTGCTGACACTTACCATATTGTAATCCACAAGTTTAAGTTTTACAGAAGTCTTTGGCGGCCTGTCTAGAATTGCATCCCCTACTTTGAGTAACCTTTTCTAGTAAATACTTGGCCATTTTTAAGACGTTTGAACTTGAACCAGTCATATGTTTTTTCTGGCCTAAAATGTTATCATCAAATGTCTGGTTTAATATGACATGTGCTTCTGCAGCAGTTTTCCCAAATTTAAAACCAAAGTTAACACAGTCACAATGCTCTATCATTCTGGCCATCACGAAATCACAACATAAAGCAAGCACGAAAGTTGAAAAGCACTTAACAAAAATAAAATTGCATGACTTGCTGTTTCATAAAGGATGTCTGAAACATTATCAGTTACAGAAGATTTTTTATGGCTTTATTTTTAGATGTGAGCTACAAAATTTCTGGAATGAATTTATTGTACGCTAGTTAAAGTATTCATGGAAGCACATGTTCTATTAACAATATTAAGAAACCGAAACTCAGGGTACTGCCAACTTCCGTTTTTGAGTTTCTGTCTATTATTTTATAATGTTATTGGTTGATTCATGACAGCATCGAATATTTCACCAATGGCATTAAAAACTACAGCCAGAAGTAAGCTATACCCAGACCAGATGTTTACATTTTGAACAAGGTGAATAAGATTAACTGCAAATCCAACTATGCCAACCACCTTGCCATGAAAAGGCATCTTTGGGGAAAATGCAAAGCAGTGATATCCATTCTCTGATGACCTGTTCAAGATATTTCTTTTTCAAAATATTTCATATTTTATATTTCAAAGCCAAGAATACGTTTTAATTCTAACTCTTAATCCTCTTTCAACTTTTTACAATTCTTCACTCTGTGGATGGTGTATTATGGCATAGTCATCTTCTCTCATTGAAAGTTTGCTTTATTATTATTATTATTATTATTATTATTATTATTATTATTATTATTATTATTAT
>JAHWFO010064152.1:71102-150534 GCA_023313115.1 Rhysida immarginata | reverse complement strand
ATTTCTCATCACAACTAACCCCATCACCCCAATATTACATGCAAATATCAAATTACATAAACCAGGCAATCCCATAAGACCTATTGCTAACTGCACACCAGCACCCTTTTACAAAACAGGTAGATGGCTTGCAAATGTCCTAGCAAGAAAATGCTCTCTTCAATCAACATCAGCATCGGAAATAGCATCTAAGAAATGGAAAATCTTAAGACATTAGAAACCAAACAAAAAACCAAAGCATTATCTTTAGATGTAGTCAATTTACAGTTAATGGACATATTATCAATAATTGAAAAATCATCTCGTCAATTCCAACCCAAACGACAGTGAAACAACAGATATTATCCTCCTCTTATGCACAGTATACAAACAGAACTATTTCAGTTATAACAGACAATGTTCTAACGGTTCAAAGTGACACGGTAAACAAGTATTTATTTGCCTTAGGCGTTTCGACTATTGTCATCTTCAGAGGCAGTCTTGCTACAATCTTAACCATTGCAAATGTGCTCCTTATATTATGTGCCATTGGCAGACCTATTAGAGCGCTCTTCCGGCGTGTCCTCTTTCATTGGGGGTCGGGACGGGAGGGGGGGGGGGGTCTTTTCCTTCTCTCTTTATCTTCCATTCTTATCAGAAATTCGATTATTCTGTCCCTCTCGAATGATGTTTGTCCGTTTAGGAGGGTGTCCTTATTTTTGTGGTATCGTCTTCTCTCCCAAAAGGCTCACCTATCTGTGCAGTGTTAGCAGAATACTTTTTCGGATACAGAAGGGATCATAATACTGTGCTTATTTACAACGTGTGTAGTGGCCTTACAGTATAAGAGATGGACAATAGAATTACCAACTAGTTTCGCCATTTTATTCCCGGCTTTGTCAAGGCTTCGACATATTTACCATGCTTAATCCTCTTTCTGATTTATTGTAAACTGATTTTATTTTTATTTTGTCAGTTTCCCTTTTCTATTTTATTTTGCCCATTTATTTTGTCAATCTCTCTTTTCTATTTTATTTTGCCCATTTATTTTGTCAATCTCCCCTGTTGACAACCAGATATGTTCTCTATACAGTCCGCGTTTTTTCGCATCACTTCTGTCATTTTCCTATATTTTTTTATTTTAATTATTTTATGCTTATCTCGCTTGTTTCTCTTATTGGCCATTTCCTATGTATCATATTTTTACGCTCATTGGTCCATCTGTACCATTTTTCTGTATATAAGGCCTGCGAGCCTCTTGTTGTGTACCTTGACAAAGCCGGGAATAAATGGCGAAACTAGTTGGTAATTCTATTGTCCATCTCTTATACTGTAAGGCCACTACACATGTTGAGAATACTTTTTACATGACCTTGAAGAAAAATACATCAAACCAGTAACACTGTTCAACAAGGGTCAATTTTTTCATATGCAAATATGTTTCCGAATGATTTTCATTTGACAAATCTGAAATCAGAAATTCGCTATCAGGCACAGTTTTTTAGTTATACAAGGGTATATTTGTGTGAATATACGTTGATCTTGTAAACTAAACTTCACCATTTAAGTATATGAAACATCGTTCGCGGCAACGCGCACGGTATTCACGCCGTTCATGGTATAGTGCTGCCATCTACGAGGGTTGGGGCATAAGTCATGGCAACTATTTTTTTTATGAGAATTCAAGCATGGGTGGAAAATGTGAAATATACAGATGAAAGAACAAGGAATGGACGAAATGTACGGACATTTAACAACACGCCAACACTTTGCTTCTCATGTTTATTAAGGTAGTTGACAACATTACAGGTTTCATGTTCTGGAATCATCTAATGTTGCCATCTAATGTTGTGGAACATACTAGCAGTCACAGCTTCCTTGAGACATATGACATTTTATGATACCATCCCTTAGCTCTGAGGAAAAAAAATAGTTGCCATGACTTATGCCCCAACCCTCGTATGTTATTAAAGACGAAATATTTCCCGCAAAATTTTAAAAGCATCCGGATCTTTCTACTTGCTCTCACTGCAAAAAAAAAAAAAAAATGTTGGAGACCTTATAACTTAAATGCACCTCGTATTTGTTGTACTGTATTAATTTGATAACTATTCTGTGTATTGATTCAATCTGTATGAACTCAACCAATTTTTGTATGAACCCTGAGCTGAGGCTGGAATTGAAGACACCCCTTCTTCAGGAATTATGTATAACTTAGAAACTGTGCCTGACAGAGAAAAAGTAATTACAGATTTGAATTTAGGGAGCTTATTTCCATAAGAATCACTAATCATGCCCCCAGAAAAATAAATTTTTTATTTTTTTTAGAACAGTGTAATTGAAGCTAATAAAATCATTAGTACCATAGGTCATTAACATAACTTAATCAAGAAGAAAGGAGGAAAATAAACTACTATTTCACATAAATGAATTTTATAAAATAAAAACTCAAATGTACATTTTGGAGCTTTGTGTCTTCTTCATCAGTGAGAAACAAGTGGATGTAAATTCTGTATCCATTCTTAAAAATTCAATGAATTCCACCCTGACATCACTTAGAAGAAGACACCAACAATACAATTTCTTTCTTGGACTTTTAACTATCCTGGTCCTCAAGTAACATATTCTTCACATTTAACATCTATAGAAAACCGAATCCTGCATCAAATTTCATTGGCTACAAATCTAACCACCTATATTTACAAAAGACTGCAGCCCTGTGATATCCTAATAGAGCATTTTAGTATCCTAGAAGCAAAAAGAAAACGAAAATAGAATTAAATCTCCTATGCAAACTGGCTTCTGATAACGGATTTCGTTTTATACATCACGGATAGAATCATCAAAAAAGAATGTAATGAATCAATAGCCCTTACAAGGATAAAACTTAAGACCGAAAGCAAGAAAAGATATTTAACTTTCACTTACACCGGTCCTGACTATCTAAAATTACTAATATCTTTAAATGATGGATGTAGAAAAAAAAAGCAGGATGAGACACACAAGAACCCTGGGATTAAATAATAAAAATATAACACAGGGTGGTAAGACCCTAAAAAAACTGACGTTTCGGATAGAGGCTATCCTTTGTTAAAGTTAAGAGTATAATAGAGCACTAAAAATCACTTCATAGCCATCATGCATAGCAGCCATCCACAATAGCTCAATTGTCATAAGAGAAGCAAGATGGATGCTTGGGGTCCTAGTAGGAAAATTATTGCAAAATGTATTATACATTTCCACCAATATTAAAAATGAATTAAGTAACAAAAAAAAAGAAAAACAGACACTACAGAAAAACCCAAGCCTTCAATTTATACCTATACCACTACAACATTTTGGAATTCAATTCAACAGATGGATCTTTTCTAACATGCAGACATTAGTGATAAGCTTATGAATTTTTTTTTCTGTAAATTTTGAGACTTTCTTTGAATGGCTTTGCATGGGTATTTAAAAATGTGAAATTCATTTTCATCACAATTCATGGAATCTCCTTCTCATTTCAAAATTGAGCCCTGTCAGAGCATTTTTTCCCTTATCAATTATGTGTAACTTCATCATGATATTTTAGGTTGTGTTTTAAATTAAATAGACAAAATTAATGCTCTTTTTTTTCACCATGTCAGAGATTGATTGTATTGTCATGTTTTGCATGTGATCCTACCTGTTAGTTGCACCACGTACACTTAAGCAGTGCCTGGCAGTTTTTGGAATTTGCCATGAAACTTTTTTTTTTTTTTTTTTTTTCTTTTTTTAATAATAATTAACCATTAATATTTTTAGGGAAATAAAATATTATTTTAAATAAATTATAACTTCAAATATCAAATTGGGTATAATTGAAGGAAGATGCTGAAGTGTTATTCCTAATACAAATACTTTATTTATTCAGGAAGAAGTGACCATGCAATTCATAGGAAGAGGCCTAGATAAAAAAACATATTTCTTCTTTTGTGGGTCTTCTAGCCCATTTCTAACATTCTCAAGATCCAATGAGAACAACACGTATGTATTCTATGTTCTGTAATTATTGTATTAAATTCCATAATTAATTAAATTGAAATAATTTTTTTTGTTTACAGCTTTTTCACATTGCTTTCGTACTTTTTCACGAACATTTAGTACATTTTCACAAACATTTAGTACGATTTCATAAACATTTAATTCATATTTATAATAAAGAGTCTAAATTTATAGGCAATGATCAATATTTTTATGCATTTACATAAGTAAACAAGGATTGAGGCAAATTTTACATTATCGCTGGATCAATTAGCCAATCAGAAGCGCTTACACGAAACTTTTACGGCTGCATTTTGTGTCAGCTCTTCTGGTTGGTTAATAGATGCAGCCATAAACATACCTAAAAAAAAAAAGTTGCTTCAATATTTGCTTACATATCTATCCCGTATCTTTTCAGTTTTCTACTTCAACTATCAGTCGTTTGCTGCTTCCATCGAGGTCTAATACAAATTAAATCTAATCCGTTAGTATTAAATCTCGATGGCTGCTTCACATCTTCATTCATGATTACGTCATAATTTACTGGAAGCCATCTCATCTA
This sequence comes from Rhysida immarginata, assembly GCA_023313115.1. Lineage (NCBI taxonomy): Eukaryota > Metazoa > Arthropoda > Chilopoda > Scolopendromorpha > Scolopendridae > Rhysida > Rhysida immarginata. The sequence goes on along the minus strand of JAHWFO010064152.1, from coordinate 145,988 downwards.
GAGAGCCTGTTGGTGAGGCGACGAGTTCTCGACGCGATCAAGACCTCGAATTCTCTCCTGTTACATGGAAAATTCTCTGGCTGAGGTCTAAAGCCCTCACCGGTGAGAAAGGTTAGCGAGAATTTATAACTTTTTACACTGTTTTTTTCCTGGTTAGGACCAGAGAAAAGGTTGCTTTCTCTTCTAGTTAGGACTAACCGGCTAGGCATAGGAGCACTAACTGCAGCTGCGTTTTCGACCGCGTTAAAATGACGTCACAGTTTTCTCACCAGTTACATTTTCTGGCCTCAGCTTCTGATTCACGAGTGAATGATTGTCAATAATTGATCATTGTCTGTAATTGTTCTGTAAATTTAGACGGTTTATTATAAATATGAATTAAATATTTGTGAAATCGTACTAAATGTTTGTGAAAAGTACGAAATGTTTGCGAAAAAGTACTAAATGTTCGTGAAAATGTACTAAATGTTTGTGAAAATGTACGAAAGCAATGTGAAAAAGCTGTAATATGTTTAAATTTAACTTAATTATGAGATAATTAAGTATGGTTTTAATCTGCTGCATATACAGGGTCGGGACACATTATTAGGACCACCTGCTAGTATCCGGAATATCCACCTTTGATGGCAAGCACAGCAGCTAGTCGACGTGGCAGAGAGTCAATAAATCCTCGGAAGGTGGTTGCAGGTATCTGGAACCATTCGGCGATCAGTGCATCCCATAATTTCATCATCGTGCTTGGTGGAGGGTCCAGCTTGCGAACATGGTGATCGAGATGGTTACACAAATGTTCAATGGGGTTGAGGTCCGGGGAGTTTGGTGGGCATGGGAGTAGCTTGAATTCATCCTCATCCTCCTCGAACCAGTCGTGGACAATATTAGCAGTATGGCAGGGAGCATTGTCCTGTTGAAAGGTGCCATCACCCTGAGGAAACACTGTCGACATGAAGGGGTGTACCTGGTCTGCGACGATCGTCAGGTAACAAACAGCATTCAGTGTACCCTCCGGCGGTATCAGTGGACTCGGACCATACCACGAAAACATCCCTCAAACAGTCTCACCTCCCCCACCAGCCTGTTGTCTGCCAACGATGGTGCCGGGATGCCTGTTCTCAGATGCTTCCCGGTGAATTCTCCATCGTTTGTCCATTCTGTTCACCAGAAACCGCGACTCGTCAGAGAAAGAACCCTTTGCCACTCGGCCGAGGTCCAATGGCGATAGTCCATTGCGAATTGGAGGCGTTTTCGGCGGTGCACAGACGTCAACATAGGTGCTGTTACCGTATGCCTGCTCCGGAGCGCCAACCTCAAGAGGGATTGTTGCACTATCTTGGTGCTGACACGCCTAGTGGCCCCACTGTTCATTTGCTGTGTCAGTTGTTCAACAGTGGTACGCCGATTGGTCTTGGCCTGGCGTTGCTTGCCTCTAGGATCGATGGCCCGTGGGACCTCACAGTTACCTCTTCGGTTGCTCGAAACTGTCTGGTTCGTCCATTCGCAGTACACCTTCACAACGGAGCTCTAGAACAGTTCACAAAGGTGGCCGTTTCTGAAATGCTGCGCCTCTTGGTCCGATAGCCAATGATCATCCCATTTTGGAGGTCCGACAGGTCACTTGCTCTGCCCATGATGGCGACAATTGCTGTGTTAACGGATGCTACTACACGTCTGCCGTTGTCAGCTTTTAATGATACGCAATGACGTTCCAACATGTTCGAGGAGAAGTGGTCATATTAATGTGTCCCGTCCCTGTATAATGAATTAAACAGCAGAGCTTTAATAAGTAAGAGAATATTTTATTTATATATAAATATTTAGTGTTACTATATTCAAGGCATATCCAGAAAGTACATAAGTTTGGTTAGAAAGATGAATATTTACATGCACATTCATTGCCATAAGGAAGACTAAAAGTTCTGTTAAACCCCTCCTACCTATACAGAAAATGGAGATATCCCAAATCTGTTGCAGCCAATAAAGAATCGAATGGTCCAGAATGATCTTGATATGCAAATTAGGGTGCATGCAAATTCTATCTCTTCAGTCATAAGGGAGAGAGAGAGAGACAAAAATTTCTATTTTGATTATACAGAAATGATTGACACAAGCTCTCTCATGTCGTAAACGAACTCGAAAGACTGAGAAATCTGCAGCATGGGTCTTGAGATATGCGAACTACACATATAGTGCTATTAGCTGGTTAAAGGATTAAGGTGGGTTGTTGTTCTTTCCGTTGCCGTCAGTGCATGCATTGACAGCAAAGATGGAAGGGGATTATCACGGCCTGCTATGGACAGTATGGTTTTTGTGGAAAGAAGGGGTTTTAGGAGGCGATATCCATCTTTGTATAGTGTCGGTGTGTGGAAACAAGGTACCGTCAAGGCGAACTAGTTGGCCAAGGTCAAGAGTGGACAGTAAACTGCAGCCAAAGATGTGAGCACAGGGCGACCTTCAACATCGTGCATAGCGGCAAATGGGGAAGCCATGTTGAGTTTGAGAACATGCGCATTACATTTGATGAGCTACAGAACAAAATTGGAATTGTAGGGTATTGTTCGTAGATGATGCACCAACACACCCAAGGAATGGTTTGCCACAGCCATCTGGAAATTCCCAGGAATATTTGAATGGGGAGTATGTCTATTTAATGAAATATCCATTTTTTGTGAATAAATTATTTTCCATCCTTTGACTGGATTTGTGTCATTCGTTTCTGCACGGCCTTAGTAATTTTAAATTTCACATACTGAACATTTTAAATTTTATTTTTCTTTTCAAAATCCAATAAACAATTCCCTGCTATTAAGGATTAACCTATAATTCATCAACACCATTTTCCACTATTTAGAAATGAAGAAACTGTTGAAAATTGATTAGCTTGAGATAAACCAGTTCTGAAATATACCAGACAACCATTCAATGTGATTCAAAGCAAGAAGTAGCACAATCATAAGCAGCACATGTATTGTTAATACAGTGTTTTCAGTTCATTGGTGATGATGAGGTAAAAAGTGGATACTGTTAGTCTGGAATGTGCTTGATATGATGCTTATCTGCTCCAATACACAGCTGTTCATGCAATCTCACATTTATCATCACTTTTTGCATCATGTCTGGGGTTGTTGCTACATATTCATCGTGGATTCATTAATCCCAATCTCGCTTTGACACAAGTACTGTAGGATCTACTCTATCCTTGCAGTAACCCACAAAAATGTCAAGAGGTGTGAGATCAAATGAGCATAGGGGCCAATCATATAGCCACATTCCTGCAGAGATGCCCAAACTAATTTAACCCCTTCTGCATATCCTGGATTCACCCCCAAAGCACCAAACCCAAGATGATACAGCCCTTGACAGCCTTCTATCTGTGAAGAGCTGCATTTTAGAGCAAATGGAGGCACTGGTCCTTGAAGAATCAAGGTGGAACAAATCAAACAAAAGATTCACATTAGCCATGACACTGTTTATAACAAATTGCGCCCAACTCCAGATGACAAAGGTTGCAGCAAGGTGAATGCCACATTATAATCTATCCAACGAAAGTTGGAGTAGGCATGTCCAGTTAAGCTTCCAGTTTCAATTGTTAGACATTGTTAATTCTACTTTGGCAGTTGAATTGAAATCGGAAGTTTAACTGGACACGCCCACTCCAACTTTCGTTGGACAGTATAGCTCATTCCATTCCAGAAAGAGCAGTGCAGAGAGACATCTATGCCAACCTTTCAGTGCTAAGCCAAAACATTCCAGATAACTCTTTAATAGCCTCATCACAATGTAGATATTCTGGATGTATTGTTGTGACCCATAAATGAACATCCATAGCAAGCACAAACCGTGGATCCACCCCTCATTTGGGAAGTTTATTTTTTGGACTCCAAGGATTTTGCCCAGAAAGGATAGATGATCATAACGATACACTACCAGAACTGCTGCCAATGAGCATGGAAAAAGTGTCCAAAGTGGTGCCATTTTTGCATGACATTACTCCATAAGACAATACATGCAGCCTAAGAGACTGCCACACATGTGGGGACTCTTGGGCACAAATTACCATGTCATCCACAATCCTCAACCAACTAGGCACCCAACAATTTCTTCTTCCCATGCATGACAGATCAAGCCAGTTTTTAAGCTTATTTGACTGCCATGAACAACTGAACGTAACTTACTGGTATTCTTTTTTGTGGAATGAATGACATTGTCTTAATTTGACATGTTGATACATGATACATGATTTTGCAGTTGAAATAGCATGATTCAAATTTTATTACTGTAGACATGTCTTGATTAAGTTTTACTAATTAAAGTATTGGCAGGACACAAAAAATAGTCTCATCATTTTTGCAATTTACATTTGTTCTAATATAATTTATATTATCAGTAGTTTTAATTTAAATTACTATTATTTAGCTTTACAGTTGTTCACAGAACGGAAATGATTCGAGATACACTTAATCCTCAGTGGAAGCCGTTTACTATTTCTGTGGCTTCGCTGTGCAATGGTGACCATGACAGGTAGAACTTAACCATACAATTCCTTTGTGTTTTTTTTTTTGTGTTTTTTTTGAAATTGCTTAGAAGTTTTTTTTAATTATATAACTTTTATCTTTTTCTTCAGACTAATTAAAATTGAATGCCATGACTGGCAGATAAATGGAAGGTAACTCTCAGTTTGAAATTGAGACATAATTTTCAGCTTAAACCATAGTTAAATCTACAAAAAAGAAACAGTTAAAAGTAAAAATCAAAAAAGAATAAGGATATGACTTGACGGAGTTTAAGATAAGGATGATTGTTGTCTGCCATGTAAAGCATGGAAACATACAAAACAGCAGTTGCTGAAATTGTTCATCAATTTAAACAAAAAAAAGAGGATGAACATCTATTACAACAGCATTTTTTGTACAACCATTGTTTTGCATTACTGAGAAAATGTTATGTTCAAATAAAAACATTGTTATCCATTTTATAATCCATTGTGTTTAGGAAAAATTTATACAATAGGGGTTTCCATTACACATTTCAATGTTGATTTCCATATTCGAAAATGGTGTCTTTTATTTTTTTTGGGGGGGGGGGGGGGGAATGGAAAACCCAAAAAAAAACCCAAAAAAAAAAAAAAAAAAAATTTCCATTGATCGGTCTCGGTGGCTCAGCAGGTTGCGTGATCGCCTCTGATGCCCGAGTACGCGGGTTCGATCCCGGCCGAGGACGACGAGGATTTTTCAGGGGTAAATCCTGAGATCACGCACTTCCTTCGGAAGGGAAGTAAAGCCGTTGGTCCCGTGTAGTCGTTTGCCGGCTGCACGTTAAAGAACCCTTGCGAGGCAAAATTTGCGGCCCCTATAACGCCGTCCTGAAATGACCATAGTAGTTGAAAAGGACGTTAATACCAAACAAACCAAACCAAACCAAACCAAATCTTCCATTGAAAGTACTGTCAGATTTGTATTTTAGAAGTTGGCTATTGGTTCACTTTAGGTGAGACATCCTGTATATAGCATATCACGAATAAGTTGCCAATATAAAGAGGAAAGTCTTGAATTTGTGATTGTGAGTAAATCTTGTTAAATTTAATGTTCTTATTTGACTCGCTGATGGAAGCATAACTCCCAAAATATATGAGGGATTTTTTTTTTTAGTAAGGTCTGTTTGTAAATGTCTTTGGAAATCTTGCACGCTTGTAGTAATGTGCATAGATTCCCAGCATTCGTAGTGAACTGGCAGACACTGTTTATAGCTGTGGTATCAGTGCTTATGCTTTGCACTGTCATTAAAACTTTTAAGATCATTGAAGTTGCCGCTGATGCGAAATTATCCTTCGATAATCTGTTTTTTTGATGGCAAGAAATGTGACAGCAGTCGACATTCATTGACATATCACTACGGTGTAAGGAACTAATGAAATTGTGTTCCTGTTCCACCACAACGCAAGGCCACACTCCTCTGATCAAATGCAAGCTGTTATCAGATCTTTTGATTGGAAACAGCTTGACCACCACTGTATGTCTGGACTTCACATCTGGTGACTACCACCTGTTCCAATATCTAAAGGAGTTCGCGGCAGCCTGCAATTCAGCGACCATGAAGAAGTGAAATCTGTGTGGCTTTCCTCACAGGCAGCAGCCTTCTATGAAATGGGCTAGAAGAAGTTCATTGACTGCTTTGACAAGTGTTTAAATAAACTTGTAAACTATCTAGAATACTAGTTAATGTATAAGGTGCTAGAAAAAAATATAGAGCCGGGATGAAAATGAAAATAAACGTAGCAAATCCATGCCGATTTTGTTGCTTTTTTATAGACGTGAATTAGATGATAAAAAACGTTGTTTCCAGAAGCATTTAACAACAAATAAGGAATCAAATGCAAATTAACAGCCATTATGCCAACCTACCCTGTTGCAAAGTAGAAAAAAGTTTAGAGTCGTCCACTTTCTTGCATATTTTATTAGTTGAAAGGATTATTTAAGGTGATGAAATTATACAGCAACGTCATATGAGAGCATATACCACACTGTTTGTGTAATATAACACCAATATACAAGATGTCAAAAAGGCAACATCTTTCAGAGTATGAAAGAGGGCAAATTGTTGCTCTTAAGGGATGCAGAAAGACTGGATCTGAAATTGCGAAAGAAATTGGACGTTCCAAGTCAGCTGTTAACAAATTTCTCCAAAATCCAGATAAACATGGAATGGCACCCAGATCTGGCAGGCCAAGTGCACTTTCCGCTCGCCAGACATCAAGAATAAGAAGCCTTGTTCATCATCAGCACCTCTCTTCTTCGCAGATTGTTGCCGAACTAGACCTCCCATGCACTAGTAGAACCGTACGAAATGTGTTGCTTTCTTCTCCAAATCTGCATTACTCAAAAATGGAAGGAAGACCACCTCTGACAGCAGGTCATCATAAAGCACGTGTGGCGTTTGCTAAAAAAATACATTACATATGGTGACAAGGGGAAGAATTTTGTGTTCTCAGACGAGAAATCCAACGTGGACGGACCAGATGGGTTCAAGTACTATTGGCATGATATTTGAGATGAAAAGGAATTCTTCTCAGAGACGGTTTGGAGGTGGCTCAGTAATGACTTGGGGGGGGGGGGGGTTGCTGCTGGCAGAACTACACCTATTGCATTCGTATCACACCAGATGAATTCCATTGCATATCAAGATATTCCGGCAGATTATCTGCTTTCATATGGTCCGCTCATAACGGAGGGTGAATGGATTTTCCAGCAGGACAATGCTGCTGTAATTCACAGCTTGTCCTCAACCAAGGACTGGTTTGACGCTACTTCTGTGATTGCTCTAGACTGGCCATCTCTGAGTCCAGATCTCAACCCAGTGGAGAACATTTAGGGAATATTAGTGCGTTCTGTATACAGCAATTTCCATCAGTACAGTAATAAAGAAGAATTAGTAAATAGTATCAGTGCAGCATGGCAAAACCTTGATCCAGGAGTGTTAGTGAAACTCGGTGAATCAATGACAAACAGATTAATAAAGGTCATTGAGAAAAAGGGTCCTTTATCGGGTATTAAGACTCTAAACTTTTTTCCAACTTGCAAGTGGCTAGGTTGGGATAATGGCCGTTAATTTGCATTTGATTCTTTATTCATTGTTAAATGCGCCTGGAAACAACGTTTTGTACCATCTAATTCACATCTATAAAAAAGCAAAAAAAATCAGCATGGATTTGCTACGTTTATTTGCATTTTCATCCCGGCTCTATACTTTTTTCCAGCACCTTAGAATCTGATAAAGAAATTATATTTGAATATATAAGGAGGGTAACAGGCTTTTGACATATATAGGGCATTAACACCCTGTGAGTCAAAAGTCTGTTAAACTCTTCCTATCTTGGGTCCAATGTAGTTCCAAATTCCAATACAGGGAATGAATGGAAACTTGGGGGTGCTCCATCTGATGGAGCACCTTTCATCATCTCAACTATGCAAATTAGGACACATCCAAATTCTATCCTGAAAACCATAAAATGTTCTCAACAGCAAATTCCAAACAAAACAAAAAATGTTCACCAAAATCCGATGAGCGGATCACCCACAATCCTCATTGCAAGCTCTGCAACAGGACAATTGGCTCTTCCACTGTTTGTTGATTACATACAGTCATCTGATGCAAAGTAAGTCTTTCCATCAATCCAGATAGTGTTCAATGTGGTGTCCACTTGCACCATAGCATAATTCCGCACGACATTTCAACAAACGTGGCCGGTGTTATTGCCCTGCATGCTTCCTGAATACGTTGTTGCAGACCCTCTTGCGAGGCGAGCTGTGTGGAATAAACTTTGTCCTTGATATAGCCCCACAAGATAAAATCAATTGGTGTCACTGAACTGGCCCTCTTCGGTCGATCCATCGATCTCTAAACATCTCAGTAGATGTTCAAGTGCATGTAATCCAAAATGTGCTGGAGCGCCGTCATGCTGATACCACATATGCTGATAAGAGGCTAGTGGCAGAGCATCAACAAAATCTGCCACTATGCCACTAAGGATCTCATCCCTGTAGCGTTCTGCTGTGAGAGTTCCTTCGTAGAAGTATGGTCCCATAATGGAGTCATTATACAGCCCACACTACACATTTATCTTCCAGTTCACTTGATGTGTTGCTGCTTGCAGCCATCAAGGGTTATCTTCTGCCCAGTAATGAGGATTGTGCTTATTGACGACTCCATCCCGGGAAAACTGGGCTTCATCTGTCCACAACACCTCATTCGCGAAGTTTGTATCATATCTAGGTGACAGAGAAACTAGTTGCAGAAGATGGTGCAACTGATGTAATCGGCTGTCAATAGCTCCTGGTGGCGATGTACATGATACGGGTGGAAACGATTTACATATCGAATCCTAAGGACAGTACATTGGGAACAGGCAGCTACTGCGGCTATTGCTCTGCTGCTTGTGTGAGGGTTTGCAGCAACGGATGCCAGGTCTGCTACTGTAGTTTCCTCAGTAGTGCGGATTCTTGGTCGATCTTGACGCTGATGCTGTTGGACAGTTCGTGTATCCAGAAATCATTGTACAATTTATCGGATTGCTTGGCATTGATTGGGGTATCTTTCTTGATACAGCCTGGTTGTTGCATGATAATTTTGCCTTGCCTCATCAAAGTAGAGGACCATGTTGATCATTTCCTGGTTAGTGTACTGTGCCATCTTGCTTTGGCCTGGTTTTTTTTTTCTCAGCTTCAACATGCCTTTTTATACCAATTACCCAGGAAACTAGTGACTTATGGTAAATTGTGGAACTTTCCAGAACAGGATGAGGATAGTGCATGAAATAATATGCATACTTGGCAAATGGTATTCAGAAGAAAAAAAAACACTTGATTGTTACTTCTGCGACTTGAACCCAGGATCTTTGGACTCTGTTGCTCTTGTTTCTTCCTCTCATCCCTTGCTTCAATCTTGACAGGAATCAAGGTTTTAATGTTGCAGAGCTTGCAATGAGGATTGTGGGTGATCTGCTCATTGGATTTTGGTGAATTTTTGTTTTGTTTTGTTTTGTTTGGAATTTGCTGTTGAACAAATGTGCAATGTGGAATTTTTTGTATATCTCTTACGGTTTTCAAAATAGAATTTGGATGTGTGCTAATTTGCATATTTGAGATGATGAAAGGTGCTCCATCAGATAGAGCACCCTCAAGTTCCTATTCATTCCCTGTATTGGAATTTGCGTAACTACATTGATATCCAAGATAGAAAGGGGTAACAGATTTTTGACTTGTCCTGTATATTCAAAACAAACCTTACTTTAAAAATATCCCCCATTCATTTGAGTCATTAAATATATTTTTGTGGATTTGTGGTTTCCTTTGTGGTCATGTTTGGGTCAGGTTGTTCACAGTTTGAGGCGTCTATTGTTTTCTACATTGCATCGAACATCTTTGCAATGATATCGATATTTCAGTATTCATAGCCTACTTTAGATATTTTCAAATTTTAAGGCTATAATATTGAATAATTCTGGGCAAATTCAGAGCAGCAGAACAGTCCTTTGAAATGTCTATGAAAAAATTTTGTAATTATTTATTGTTAGAAAGTAACTCTAAGAAAACTTGGGGGTCTAGTCTGAGCTCATCGACAAGCAGTCGACTGTCGACAAGTTTCGATGGTCACGTGGTTAATGACGCATTTGTCGATTCGAGCTAGCATGAACACGACTTGTCTACAGTGTACACTTGTCTACTTGTCTACAGAGTCTACAGTGTACAGACTCTACACCGTCGATTTTCGAGTGTAGACTTTGACCATCGACAACTGCCTACAATTCTGCCATTCTTGTCTACAATTCAAGAGCAGTCGACTATGCACTTGACGATCGTTATTTCAGAATTTCGCAACAGATTTCTTATTAAAATCTTTTTTCCTTCGTTTCCGGCCTGCAGGCTAAATACACAGAGCTCAAGAATACACATTTTCTAAAAATATTAACAAAAACTTGTTTAAAAATATTTACATACATGAAGTACTCTCTTCTGCTACGAAACTTGAACTGTGAAAATGATAATATAGTGTGTCTACAGTTATGTGTTTATGTATGTATTTATGTGTATACATGGATAAATGTTTAAAATTATGTGTAAATGTGTGTAAACTTGTGTATATCAGTGTATATCATCTAGCCATACGTGTGTAAATTTGTGTATAAATGTGTAATATGCCACTTATTGGCGGTTAGATTTTGTCGAGATCGACAGCTTGTCGATGAGTTCAGCCTAGACCCCTTGGATACACGCATGTACTTGAGGGATTGGTAGAGAAAACAGGAACACCACTTGTCAACAATGATGTCCAGTAATCATATACATATGTTTTAGTTGTTAAGCAGCCTTCTTTCAAATATGAGTCCATACTTTTTATTGTTCTGTAAATGTTTCAAACCAGACCGTTTATAATATGATTTCTTGCAGAGGGTGTTATTCCTAGCTTTTATTTTCTGTTCATTATGCTCTAGTGCTAGAAGCTGAAAATTATGTAGTTGATTATTTTTTTTCAGTTTAGTAGTAAATATTCTTATATTAGTAGAGAGAAAAATATCAAGATTCTAATATTGTGTTTTCAGTCATAAATTTATAGGAGAATTTTTCACCACTTTGCAGCATCTCAAAAAAGGTCCTGGTGAAGAAAACAGATTTGAGGTAGGTTGTGTTAATGAGTTTAGAAATTTTTCAAAAAAAAGTATCTGGTGTTAATATAAGTATCTACTGAATTTTGTTTGTTTTAAGAACAGAGGTGTCAAACATGCCAGCCAAAGTCAGCTCACAAATATCACCTGAACCAGATTAAAATTTAATTGTGAAATATTCAACAATTATAAATTTGAGGTTATTCTTATAAATCTGGTTTTTATATTGTTCGACTTAAATGAGAGCATTTAAGTATAGTCAAACTGTAAGATTGAAAACCCTGAGTTGAATGATAGGTTAACAAATAAGGGGAATTAAATTCTCAGACATGACTTACTTTCCTACTTTCCCCATCCAAGAATTATCACCTGCACCACTTCTTTTTTATTTTGTTAATTGATCATTCCACTCAGGCCTCTCAATCTTATGGTTTGATTTTCCCATTGCATTTTCAAGTTAGTATGTCGCTGATCCTGCTTGTACAGATATCCATTGAGCAAACTTGATACTGATGGACTGGTCATAAGTCACAGCATAAGAAAAATTAAGCAAAAGCTGTAATCCACAGAAAAAAAAAGGGTGGGGGGAACCTCTAATCCACATAGAGAATTGAAATACCGGATATGTAATTCAATTTTCTTTGTGGGTTAGAGGCCCCCCCCCCCCCTTTTTTTTTGACGGTACAGTAAATATGATTCTAGAAGTATAAATCAAAATAGTACTGCATTTATTATTGTTATGTTGTATAGTTTTTCTTGTATAGGAAATTTAAATGAATGATAGGACTTATAAACTTTCAAATTTAATTGACATTTTATTATGCAATTCACACAGATATGTTTCATAGCAAAATTTTTTTTTACACTTTTAATTGATTTTTATTATCAATAACAATAATAAAATGCATAAATCCTTATATATTCATAATATTTCATTTTTATTATACAGGGTTAGCAAGAAATAAAGTTTCCCACTTCAGAGGGCTGTAGAATGTGTTCTATTGGTCCAAATGAGATAAAATTTGAACCACAGATAATTCAAATGTGCTTGACATTTATTAAATAAAAACATTTAGTACCAAAATCCGCTGGTGGTGCTGTAATACACATAAACATATTTCATATGCTTTATCAATGTGAAATAACATAATAAAATATGCTTCATATGACGGAATTCCTTTACAGCTGTAACGGTGTTCTGCTGGTTCTGGTAGAACAATTTTACTAGTAGCACTTTTCCAGGCAACGAAGGCACGATCTGCAGAGCAGTATCTAATGCTCATGCAGAATCCGCCATCTTTTTATTCGAAGAATAATGCTAATAGGCATGTGCTATAATGTTTCACATTTTCCATATACGCAAAGAAATGCCATTTAAAGTCACTCTATGCTCCTCGTAAGAGAAGTATGGGTACGCTTTTCCCCACTCGCTTACCGACAATGGCAGCCTCTCATTGGTCAACTCCGTGTCACGTGGTCACAAGCAGCCATGTTCGAGACGCTGTTAAGCGGAGGAAAACGTTTCATTACATGTCTGCCTACACGAGGCGCTGAATAGCCTTTCTCAGAGGATAGTTGTTAAATAATTTTAATGTAACAAGACAAAGCAATGATGTCTGGTTGTGCAGCATTTGGTTGTACTAATAGAAGTGGTCGCTTTTTTGTATTTCCAAGCGAACTCCGTAATAGACAGCGATTAAAAAAATGGCTCTATAACGTTGGGAGAACAGAGGTTCCATACAAAACGGCAAAACTTTGTGAAGTAAGTATTGGATTTTAAATTGTTTCTCATATATTTATTTATGCTTCATTCTGTTATTTATTTGCATAATTAAGGTTCCTACGTTGAGTTGTATGGTTCTGTACTAACTGTTTCATCTCATTCTAGAAACATTTTACAGAAGAGCAGTTTGAGAATCATAGAGAAGATGGTAAGCAAAAACTAAAGCCTAATGCTATACCAACAATCTTTTCACATCGCCCTGAACCACATCTAAGAAAGCCTCCCACAAAAAGAAGTAGGAGCGTATCACCATCTATGAAAGAAGGCAAGTAAACTGCTCATAAGTAATACTGATATACTTTCTCACCTATTTAGTTGTAAATAAATTGGAAAGGAAATCCTAATTGAACCATACCCTGTATTCTTTTGTATATTCTAGATTCACAAAATTTCCTAACTAAATGTCTGGAAAGTAGCAATTATGAGGATACAAATTTAAGTGATGCAACTCCTGTTGAAACTGTGAGTGAACAGACCATGGAAAACGATATAATCACATCATCTATTACAACAGAAGTTCTTACCAAAAAACATATGCAAAAGTTGTTGTGAAAAGGATAACAAAATCCGCAAACCTTCAGAAGAAAAAAATTCAGAAGCTAGAAAAGTCATTCAGCAGTTTAAATGACAACTTAAAGACTATATTAAATGAATACCAAATACATGCACTGCAGCGGTCAAACACTACACTTGGTAGTTTTCATTGGAGTGGTTCCACAGTTCAAAACGCCTTGCAAATAAGGGTGGCCTGTGGCTCATCTGGTTATAAAATAGTTAGAGATATTGGTCTACCACTTCCTAATGAAAGAACATTGAGGCAAAGGATGGAAGGAATCAAATTTGACACCGGAATCTTAGAAGAACTGTTTCCAGTATTAAGTGATAAAGTAGCATTGATGGAAGCTCATGAGAAAGAGGCAGTTCTCATGATTGATGAGATGTCATTGGTGTGTGGCATTGATTTCGATTCTATTACTGGAAATGTAATTGGGTACCCCACTTTAAGATCAGCACATGGAAAAGTGCAAGATAAACCCGCTTTTCGTGCACTGGTGTTTATGTTGGGTGGTGTAACAACAAGATGGAAGCCAACTATTGGATACCATTTTACAGGTGAATCCTACGAGGCTACCACTGTAAAAGAGATTATTTTCAGTTTAATAAGAAAATGCTCCACCATTGGGATAAATGTGACTGCAGTTGTGTCAGACATGCGTGGACACAATCAAGGATTTGGAAACAGTGTGGTGTGATTGCAGGAAGGCATAGCAAAATACGAAACTTCTGCATTCATCCGTCCAATCCAGATGCTCACCTACACTTTATGCCAGATGTGCCTCATGTTTTCAAGAATATCCGTAACCACCTGACTAATAATCAGAACATATACACTAGTGGCCAAAAGTTTGGACCAACCAGCAATGTCAAGAAACACTGAATTTATACAAAAACTGTTTTATACCTACAACTCTAAGTAAATATGAAACAATATTCAGGAACGAAACAAATAAATTTCTGTGTTGTTGGTTTCTTATTACCTAAAATCAAAATAAGACTGGCCAAAAAGTTTGGACCATATTTGTGTAACATAAAGGGAAAAAAGTATTACATCATTAACTAATGAATTATTTTGATATTTGTCATCATTTTGACTCTACAATATTTGACAAATGACCTGAAATAGAATTAAATAAGCTTTTAATAACATTTCGCTTAACAGCTTTCCGAATGGCTGATGTTAGTTGTTCTCGAGATTTGTACCGAGTGTTTTGGTAAATTTTTTGTTCTGTGAGAGGCCACACATTCTCAATAATATTGAGATCTCGATTTCGAGCAGTCCAAGCAAAAGTGGAAATGTTGTTGCTCTCAAAATAGGCTTACACAACTCGTGCAGTATAGATTGCAGGACGGTCCTGCTGCTAAGTCCATGGTTTTTGCTTAAACTAGACTTTGCACAAAGGGATGAACACATTGTGAAGATTCATCTTTATATTGAGCTGTTGTGCAATGTCCATCTATAATGTGAATTTCAACTTTCCGTTGCTTCCAATGGCACCCAGAATCATCACTTCACTACCACCCATTTGCTGCTTAATTCGCAGTGAAACAAGTGTTTCTATATCACGATTCTCTTCATAAGAAGCTATATTATCAGGACCATCCAAACCGATTCATTTTTCACCAGAAAACACAACCAATTGGAAGTCTGTGTTTTCACGCAGATGTGTTTTAGCAAACTCCAGTCTCTCCTGCATGTGTTTCTGTGTTACTGGAAACTTTTTGGGTATAATTTCATAGTCATAGTTCTGAGCACATAGTTCGCTGCGAATTGTTCTTCTTGAGGCAGCAAGTTGCAGATTAAGTTTGACTTGTGTGGTGATGACTACATGCCCAGATGTAATATCATGTCTAACATGTCTCTTAATTCTTGATTTGTCTCTTCGCGTCAGTGCACAAGGTCGTCCTATTTTCCAATTAACATTTTTAACAATTCTGATAAAGATTTGTAGCTCACACGGGAGATTTCAGCAATTTTTTTGAAGTTTGTAAATTGCTTGTTAAAATTTCTAATTCACTCTCATTGGCCTTCAGTTAACATTGTACAAAACATAATATGGTTTTAGTGCTCACCACACAACATGATGACTTGTAATATGCAAATTATTTGCATGTTTGTGATGTTGGTCCAAACTTTCGGCCAGTCTTATTTTGATTTAAGGTAATAAAAAAGCAACGACGCAGAAATAAATTGGTTTCTTCCCTGAATATTGTTTCATATTTACTTGAGTTGTAGGTGTAAAATATTTTTAGTATAAATTCATTTTTTCTTGATTTTGCTGGTTGGTCCAAACTTTTGGCCACCAGTGTATCTGTCAGAAGATGTTGTGGAAGAAAATAATCTGCCATCTAATGTAGTGACAATTCAGCATGTTGTTGACCTCTTTGAAGTCAGTCGTGAAATGGAACTTACGCTAGCACCAAGATTATCACCAAGTGTGTTAAAGCCAAGCCATTTCAAAAAGATGAAAGTGGGTCTTGCAATGTCACTTTAAATAATACAACGGCTGCGGCACTTGAAAGTGCTGTTAAGCCAAAAAAAAGTTTCTCCAAATGCATTAACAACTGCATGGTTTTTTAGAAAGATGCACCAGTGGTATACTGTGATGACATCCAGACATGTCAGTATGGGTTTAAGAACAGAAGCTAGTTCTCATACAAAAGAAACTGTAGAATTTCTAAGTAAGTTTATGAAATTGTTTTCAAGTTTAAATATAGGGGATACAAAGCACTGGAAACCTACTTAGTCAGGTGTTCTGCTGGCAACTAAAACCGCTCTTGATCTACTGCAGTATTGCACAGATAAAAAATACAAATTTATCTTGTTGAGTAGATTGAGTCAAGATGCTCTTGAAAATCTGTTTTCTACTGTAAGATGCAAAAACCCTGTGCCTCGTTGTAAAGAATTCAAATCTATATTGCGTCTAATTACAATCTCTCAGTTCTTCAGACCAAGCCATGCTGGAAGTTACACTCATGACGATTCCCAGTACTTAATTGATTTTGTGCTTTCCAATAAAAAAAAAACAACAAAAGTTGAGCATGGAATGTGATGCTACAAGTGTCAGTGTTGCAGACATTGAAGAAATAGTTTGTAGTGAGGCGAGTGCAGAGAACTGTTTTGAAGAGGATAATAACGATAACGAGAATAACAGCTTTGATGACATGGAAAAGCAGTCAATTTATTATGTAGCAGGGAATGTCATCCACACTATAACAAGAAAGTACAAGTTATGTGATCACTGTAAGCATGCCTTATATGCTAACGATGGTGAAAAGGCATTGCTTTGCAAGGAAATGTTTTTTACAGGAAGAAAAGAATTTCAGCCATTGAGTTCCAGAAATAGCACTCTTGTTTTTGCCTCCAATGAAGTGTATAATTTGTGCGTGAAATTGGAACAGGAGATAAGAAATAATGAGAAAGACATATTATATAATAATTTCTCAATGCAAAATTTAGTCTCCCTATATGAAAAACAAAGATGGAGTAAATTTCCAACATGTCCTGACATTGGAAAACATATAACTGAGCAATATTATAAAACAAGAATTTATTTCATTTTTAGGAAAATAAATGCCCAACTGAAACAAACAAACAGGAACATAAAATGTGGAAGCCGAAGTATAGGAATGAATAATGCAGTCTCCATTCACTGAATCTTATTAAATGACTTAATTAGATAGATAGAGAGATAGATAATACTTCATTTCACTATTACAGTATTTTACATTTGCATTTACATTTAAAACAATTTACAGAATATAATTTAAAACCTAATTACAAAAATTAAAATTTGGAACTCAATTCGGTCGATAACTTCTGTTTTGTACTTACAAATATATTTTCTTTCAAAGTAATTTGTACTTAAAATTTCCGGAATTGTTTAACTAAATTATGAAAATAGAATATTGCTTATGATTTATGTAGTTGTAGTTTAATTTATATTTAATGAAAGCATTAAATTGCTATAGTCTATTTTTTTCCTACTATTACAATAAATTAAGCTGTAATTTTAATTCCACAGTAATTTTGATTAAGCAAACAGTAAATTTAATTCAATTCAAAATAAAACTTTTAATCCCATAATTAATGAAAATACTATTAAAAGCATTTAAAGTAACCTGTAAGAAATAATTCTGAGCAGGCAGCTTAATTCTTTTTTTTTTTTTCATTATTTTTAAAAACCACAAAATTAGATTGTGTTAAATCGGCACTCCATCTAAGCGCGTGTCCAGCTAAGCGCATCTCGAACATGGCCGCACTGAAGGGTGTGTCCATACTTCTCTTACGAGGAGCATAGAGTGACTTTAATACCACTTGTGTTAGAGCGCCATCTATTGGTGAATATTTGTACTAAAAATTTTTATTTAATAAATGCCAAGTGCATCATTTGAATTATCTGTGGTTCAAATTTTATCTCATTTGGACCAATAGAACGCATTCTACAGCCCTCTGAAGTGGGAAACTTATTTCTTGCTAATCCTGTATTTTAAAAATAGCATTTCCAGATGATTTTTGTTTCACTTATACTACTAGTAGGATGCAAGTGCATCATTCATTTTCCTTTTGAGAAGAACATGCCATTCAATGTTAGCATCCATATCCTTCAAAACTTTGGTTTCATAATTTCCAAAATACACGTGTAAGTAAGTAAGTTACAAATGATGATTTAAAAAATACTTGGGATAGGAAGCTAGATTTGCAAAATACTTGGCAGCTAGATTTGCACATTATTATCTTCTTATTTCTCAGCATAATTCCTGATGTTGTTGATGCATTTGTCCATTCGACTAATAGTCCTTCTCGTTAGAAAACTAGGCTTTGCTGCCTGAGCCAGTTTATTTATTTTTTATTTATTAATCAATAAGTAAAACAGTCTAGCCCAACTGGGACCAGTATGGTCTCAGACCAAAGAGTTAGATCCCAGTGGGTGATAAACTCATCAATATTACAAAATCAACTAATCATTACTACATAAACAAATTGTAACTAACAAATTTTTGTTTCACACTTCATTTTCATCCTTCCTCGTCATTTGTACAATGGTAGCTACCAAGATGAGGTTTGAGCGGATTAGAGAGGTGAAAGTCGTTCTGGAAAAAAGCAGATGATAAGGTTGAAAATGAAGTAAAAAACTGGCTAGTGAGGTCGGGGCTCCGCGGTTTGCAAGTTCCAGGTTTGCTCGACCAATCCACCACTGTGATTTCTTTTTATGGGGGTGTGTAAAGGACAAGGTCTTCACCCTACCCCTTCCCTGTGACCTAGACGAGCTGAAAGAATGCATTACAGTAGCGATACGTGGAATTGATGGAGACATGTTAATGCGGATTTGGGACGAATTCGACTATAGGGGGGCATATTGAACATCTTTAACTGTGTCATAATAAACTTCAAGAGTTTTTCTTTAAGAATCCGTATGTGGTGTGTCTATATTCTGAATAGCTTTGATGTAATAAATTTTTAAAAGTGTGAAGTTCTTTTGTAATCACCCTGTACAATGTCAAAAACATTGAAATTAAGACCGTTGGGAGCGATATCATCTTAACTTAGAATGAATGGATGCTGAGAGGCCACATGTCAAAGGATGTCTGTATAAGTTTTTGTGGTCCTTGTTCCAATGCAAGTTTAGCACCTCTGTTTTTGTTCATTGCTTTGTAATTAAATTAGGTTAGTAGTAGTAGAAGGAAAACTGTGGATATAAACAAATGAAAGAAATAAACAATACCACTGGGAGGACATATTTTATGTGGACAAGGGGTATTGTTTAATTCTTCATAGGTTAATAGTAGTGGTTAGGTTGTTGAATATACACCAACATGTATACAAATCCTACAAATCCTGTTAAATGAATTGTAAAGCCTGTTTCTTTCATCAACTGTAGTTGAAATAAATATTTTACTGATAGTGGTAGCAAGAACGATTCTTATTTACAAAATAAACAAGGCAATAAGGAAGCCTTGTTCCCTGCATGGATTTAGTAAAGACGAAGATTGCCGGTTCAAATCCCCCCCCACTTCTTTAGTGTCAGCACCTCTATATCTATATGGCAATATATACTACCCTATCAAAAGTCATGGGACACCATTACTTTAATAGAAACATTCAAAAATATACATACGAGGTCTGTTCAAAAAATACGTAGACTGTTTGAATTGCGCGGGCCCTGTTGGTCCCAATCAAAATCGCTTGGTGTCGCCATCTTCTGACAGATCCGCTGATTACAAGGCAGTTTTTTGATTGCAAATATCAGTATTGGTTGATTAGCTACGCGGTTGTTTGTGAAGTGTGTTTTTTTTCATTTGGCGGATTTTTAGAATGAGTGACATGAACGAGCAAAGAGTTGCTGTGAAATTTTGTGTTAAACTCGGAAAAACTGCCTCTGGACGAGTGGAAAAGGCCAGAAATGTGGACGAGAGGTGACTGGTTGTTTCATCACGACAACGCTCCAGCCCATTCAGCCCTCAGAACTCGAGAGTTTTTGGCCAAACACTCGATCACTGTTCTTCCTCACCCACCCTACTCACCTGACCTCGCTCCTTGTGACTTCTTCTTGTTTCCCAAACTCAAAAGACCTTTGAAAGGAAGGAGATTTGAGACGATTCCCGACATAAAGGCAAATGCGACGAAGGCGCTGAAGGACATCACAAAAGAAGCGTTCCAGGACTGTTTCCAAAAGTGGAAACACCGTTGGGATAAGTGTGTGCGTCGGGGAGGAGAGTACTTTGAAGGGGACCCAGATGTGTAACTTCTGAATAAAGTATATTTTGTTTTATGACGTCAGTCTACGTATTTTTTGAACAGACCTCGTATTTTAGTATCTTTTGCTGCTATCACAGCTCTACTCTCTGGATCATACTGTCCACAAGTTTTTGATACGTTTCGACAGGTAATTTTCGTCATTCTGCCATAAGTGTCTTGGACAGTTCGGTCACGGATTTTGGGCGTTCCGTACAAGTGTGCAATCGACGTTCCAACACGTCCCACAGACCGATGGGTTCAGATCGGGGCTCTGGGCAGGCCAGTCAAGTTCTCGAACCCCCTTTTCATCAAACTATGTGCCTACAGCCCTTACTTTATGGCAAGGTGCGTTATCATGCTGAAACAGAAAAGGGCCATTACCAAAGTGCTGCTAGAGAGATGGGAGTGCTGTGTTGTCCAGAATGTCTTGGTAACGCTCTGCGTTTAGATGTTTGTCCACAGAAATGATTGCACCCAATCCATATCATGAAAAGCACCCCCACACCATCACCGACCCTTCACCGAACTTTACCGTGGGCACAACACAGCTTGGCAGATAACGTTTGCCATACACAAACCTGTCCATTCGATTGCCAGATGGTGTAGCGGGACTCATCACTCCATTCACCATTGATCCAGAGTCCAATGTCATCGCTCTTTGCACCATTGCAATCTCCTCGCTGCGTTGCTGGTGCTGATGTGAGGTTTGTGGGCTGCCGCTCTGCCATAAAAACCCATTGCATGCAGTTCCCTGCGAACAGTCAGGGTGCTCACCATTGTTCCCGTCGACTCTATGAATGATCTTGTCAGTCCATCAAGTGATGTGGGATGATTTGCAGTGAGCACTTTATGAAGAGCCCTTTGGTCTCTGGCCGGCATGATCTTGGGTCTTCCAGTCCTAGGCGAAACACTTGTGGTGCCTTTCTCTATCCATGCCCGGATGACATTGTGAACGGTCGATTTCGAGTATGTTTAGGAGGGTTGATGTGTGTCTAACAGTTTTTCCTACGAGATGGCACCCACAATTGTACCTCTTTGGAAGTCTGAAAGCTCTTTTCTTTGAGACATTCTTACAGCATTCACGCAAGCATCATCTCATAATAGCATACTCTCTGTTATGTAGTGCTGGGAAGAATGCCAACAGTGAAATTGCAAAGAAATGTCTCATTTTCATGCAAATCAGGGTTGTCCCATGACTTTTCATAGGGTAGTGTAGCTTATAATTCTGAACATTTCCATGAAATCATCACCCCTCCCCCCAAAAACAGTTATATCTAAGGGAGAAAAATGGTTAAGTATTTAGAGCTGCACAATCCATCATTCAAAGGATCTCCAAAGTGATGAGGTGATCTGTTTATTACTTTCTGATTGTAGCAATAATAAATGTACTGGTACTTGTATACTTTTTAAGTAAATGTATTTTATGTGTATTTTTTAAATAAATATGAAGTATAAGTATTGCTTCAAAGTTTTAACTATTGAAGTTTTACTAACTTCTTATTAAAGAATTAATGTTAAATTGTTTTAAAACAGTTTGTTTGACTAAATTCATTCAATATTAACGGCATTTGACTTAATCTCTACAGTTGATTAATTCAGGGAAGCAAGCTAGGAAGCGAAACTACTTGAACTCTGGAAAGGTAAAATATTGTTATACATAATTAGTCAAAATTTATTCTTAGAAGAAATACAGTGCTGCCCCTCTATTTTGCAATTCCTTATGTGGCGAAATTGGATAAGTTGCAGTCTATGGTCTGGGACCAGACCTTTTTTCATTTTTTTAGTGGGACGGAGAAATCAGCTCTTAAATCTGGACTACTCTTATATCTGCTATTCTTATAAGTGGATTCTATTCTACGTATTTAAGGAAGGAAAGTCATCCAACAACGTTAGTCATTGCCTCTGGGAAGGGTGAGCTATGTAAAAATGTTCTCATTGGCTCTTTGGACGAGCGCCTTTTTAGTAGGGTTTCCAGATTGGGCTAGAAACCGCCCAATTGGGCTGTTTTTTTCTTCATTAGGCGAGAAACTGTTCATCAGGCAAGGTTGGGCTATTTACGAGGGGGCATTCAAGTTTAACCTGGACTTTATCTTTTATAAAATCAGGAACTACAAAACACACACACACAAAGAACTCTCCTTACTTCTGTACACATTTTTTCTAGCGTTCTGGGAGCATCTAGATACCGGTTCTGTAGAAATCTTCAAACTGATATCGAAACCACGTCAGGAATATCACCGTTTTGGACCATTGAAAGAGTTCTTGGGAGGGCAGAGGATCGGTTCCAACAAGGAAGTGAAAAATACTTCCTCGTTGGAGCCAAACTTATACCCTCTCAAGAACTCTTTTGATGGTTCAAAAAGGTGATAGTCGCAAGGAGAGAGATCTGGGATGTATGGAAGATATGGTAAGATGTCCATTTGAGTTCCGTCAGTGTGTCCATAGTCAGTTTGGCTGTGCGGTCTGGCATTGTCTTGCAGAAAACAAATACCACTGATAAGAATCCTGGTCGCTTTTTCCTTAGTGCCGGCTTCAGGGATTTCTCAAACTATCACAGTAGTAGGTACATATATGGTTTGATGTTTTTCCAGAAAATCTACATGAATGATACCCTTAATGTCCCAGAATACAGTCGCCATCACTTTTGTTGCCGACGGTGTCATCTTGAATTTCTTGGGTCATGATGAGTCAGCATGTCACCACTCCGTGCTTGCACACCTGCTTTCAGGAATATGGTGATAAATCCATGTCTCGTCGGTGGTCACAACATGCCTTAGGAAGCTGTCACCTTCCCTGTCATATCGCTGCCGCAGCTTGGAACAGATTTACACCCGGGTGGTTTTGTGATTCTCAGAGAGTTGCTTAGGGACCCATCTGGCACAGATCTTGTTGAATTTTAGCTTATCACGGATGATGATCTCCACACTGCTGGAGCTGATGTTCAGTATTGAATCCAATTCTTGTCTGTTGTCCCTTATCAGCTCCTTTGTTCGTGTGATATTGCCATCATTGATAGCAGTTGCTGGCCTTGCCTTATAAGTTTCTTTGCCAATGGAGTTTCTTACATTACAAATTATTTTTTCAAATTTACTAAACATACGGCAAAAATTCAAGGGGCGTTTTTTTAGCGAACTATATTAATTCATTAAATCAACGAAGCAATTAACAATAGATTCTTTTGTTCAAAATTTATCATAAATTAAGAGTCGTTGGTTGTTTTTGTTTTTTTTTTCTATTTTTGTATTTAAAAAGATTCTTGTATTGAGAAAATTTTATTGCTTAAATTAGTATATATCCCATTAAAACCTATTAAAGATGAAATGATCGTGTTATTGTCATTTAAACATTGTGCTATTTAAGGTGGCGCCATCTGTCACAGAACAGCAAACTCGCAATATCGTGACTCACTATGTCGTGGGTGGTGAAATCTTGGCTCCCAAGTTCCGCTTCATGGAGGGGCAACACTTTATATCGTATATATATAGTGATAAAAAAGTTGAGCTGTTAATTTAATTAAAATTACTTTATTTTATGGTACATGTATATCACATCATGTTTATATTGCATTAAATTATGCTTGCAGACAATGATTTCTGACACAAAAATATATATTTGAAATATTTTATAGTCCCCATCCGCCAGTCCCACAAAATGGAAAAAAACATGTTTATCACATTTTGTTTTTTTGACGCGTTTGCATGTCTTCAATCATAATACAGTCCGTCCCAAAAGTTTATAGACATCAATACAATGCATGTATCAAAGGAACAAAAAGAAATATGACTGAGTTCAAATAGGTTTATTATTAAACACATACAACTTGTTTATTATTAAACACATACATCGTGTATTTAACCAAAACGGAAATGAGAATAAGCTTGCATTAGCGCATTGTTATAGAAAATAAATGAAAAGAGCACTGTCCCAAAAATATATAGAATGGAAGGGAATCTCAAATTTACAAGAAAACACTTGGTTCTCAAAAGCATATCGATTTTCCGTTGTTTCGTATGATATCATAAACACGATTTTCCATAGAAAGAATCAAAGTTTGTAACGTTTTAGGACTAAATTGTAACAAGCATACTCAATTGATGTCTTGAGTTCCTTGATTGACGAATAGTGACGTCCATTGGCATAAACTTCCTGAGATAAAATGCCCCACACGTTCTCAATGGGGTTCAGGTCAGGACACATCGGTGGCCAGTCAAGAACAGATACATTTTTTCTGTTTAGATAGTCTTTTGTAGCATTGGATGCATGGTTGGATGCGTTATCGTGGTGAAAAATCCAATTCTTTCCTCCCAAAATTTCACCGAACGGAATCAAATGACTTTGTAGTGTGTCTATATACTTTTCTGAGTTCTGTCATCCATCTAAAAATGCTAAGGACGCTTGACCATTATATGAAAAGGCCGCCCATATCATCACTGATCCACCACCTTGTTGTCTGCTAAAAATGTTTGGGGCTCTTTCCTTAAATCATGCCAGTAGCTTGTATATCCATCAGGACCATCCAGATTCCATTTCTTTTCATCACTGAACAGCACACTCAGCCTTTTATCACCACATGACATGTACTGAAGAGCCCACTGCAACCTCTTCTTTTGGTGAAACTTTGTGAGTGGCGTTTTACGTCTCATTTTCTTGTGAGTAAGGTAACCAGCTTCTTTAATACGTCTCTAAACTGTATTCTTTGATATATGCAAATGTGAACTAACAGTGATGTTACGTATGGACATTTTCTGGGAAGAAGCCATTCTCAGTATCCTTCTATCATCATGAGAGCTTGTCACACGTGGTCTTCCTGAACGATGTTTTGGTTGGTGTGGCTCTCTACGAGCTAGAACTCGGTAAATAATATTTTAGAACGGTTTAACGCATTGGAAATGTCATGGAAATTGGAAAAAACTTCAACGGCGTATCAACTTAGTTTTTTTTCCTCACGCCGGCTTTTTTTTGACTCTCCCTGTATTATGATTGAAAGTGTAATACAAATACATCAAAAAATGAAATTTGAAAAGCACATTTTTTTCATTTTTGGGGATAGCATGCGGGAAAGGGACTACACTGCGTAATTTTTTTTTTTTTTTCATTTTTATTTGATTAACCCTTTCCCTGCGTAATTAAATTTCATGTCATTCCTGAGAAGATGGAATTATCCACTTAAAGCACCATAACAAGAAGTTTTTTAAACCCTGTGGGATAAATCAGATTTCTGCAGGTAAAGGTAATGAAATGTGTGGATTTATCTGCTTTATGCTGCAAAACAGTTTTGTAACTTTGTTCCAATAACGTTTACCTTTTCTATTATTAACGCTCATTAACCCTCCAGTACTAACAAGCGGTCTTAAGCAACACTTTTTATGTAAACGCGCTAGTGAAATACTTGTACCTTCGGTCATGTGGACCGATGTTAGTAATGGTGTAATTATTTCAAAAAGATATTTTTATTTTTTTTATTTATTTAATTTTTTTAATTGTGATTAAAAAATAATTCAAAAAACAGAACACACACAAAAAAGATGAAGAAAATTTATTTTCTTAGAAAATATAAAGTCAATAGGTGAAGTTCTTCTAATGAATATAAGAAATCCTAATATTGTGCCTTTCATTATTTTCATGAATAAATTCTATCGAAATAAATAAATTTGTGTTGTAGTTTTTTTTAATTTTTGTAGAAGATAGTTTCTTGATATTTATAATCTTGAAAATTCTTATAATTATTTATTTTTTTGTTAATTTTTAATTTGTTTTATTATTATATGCTGTAGTTATTTATAAACAATGTGACTTTTAAAACAAAGTGATTCTATTTGCTCTGTTGCTACAAATTACGCTTATAGACTGAAATAACCAGTGTCTTATTTTATTACCTAACTACTTATATCTAATAAATTTGTAAAGTGATTTCAATATTTGTATATACTTTAGAATTTCTAAATATTCCTCGATTTTGATTCATTTTTTTAATGTTTCACAGCCAGTTGTGCAAAACAACTTGTATAATTTTTCAATTGATATTAATATGTGCAAAAATATAAATAAATGTAACAGTATATATGAGGGCATTTTGAAAAGTAATGCCTTCATGGCTGTAGCTTTTTTATTTGGTAACCGATTTTCAAAATTCTTTTTGTACCTGATATTTCCGTTTGTCTTCTATGTAACGCACTATTCACTTTTTGACATAGTCCCCATTCCTTTCCAAGCATTGCGCCAATGGTGACTATTGGGTGAACCAGTCGGAGAGGAATTCTGGGATTGTTGTAGACACCAGGATTGAATGGCAGCTTTGGACCCTCTTCTGGAGTACGATAACGTCCACCCGCACACGAGTCGAAACACACCAGAGGCGTTGCAGCGCCTACAGTTCAAAGATGAAAGACTTTGCACCTTGCCACTTTCACCGCTTCCCAAAGAAGAAAGAGCCCCCTTAAGGGACATGAGTTGGTTCTGACGGCGAGGTAATCGCTGCCATTCAATCCTGGTGTCGACAACAACTCCGGAATTCCTCTCTGACGGCTTCACCCAACTAGTCACGCGTTGGCGCAATGTGTGGAAAGGGATGGGGACTATGTCAAAACGCGAATAATGCATTACATAGTGGA
Source organism: Rhysida immarginata (assembly GCA_023313115.1). NCBI lineage: Eukaryota > Metazoa > Arthropoda > Chilopoda > Scolopendromorpha > Scolopendridae > Rhysida > Rhysida immarginata. The sequence continues at coordinate 119,142 of JAHWFO010064152.1, read as the reverse complement.
TAAATATAAGTATCACATACAAAAAGAATTTTAAAAATCGGTTACCAAATAAAAAAGCTACAGCCATGAAGGCATTACTTTTCAAAACTCCCTCGTACTATATAAATATATCGGTCTGAGAGACCAATGTTAGTAATGTTGTTTGTAAAATTCATGTTAGTACCGGAGGGTTAAGGTCTCAAAATACAGCGTCTAAGCCATCTGGATAACATTCACATTTTCAGAACAGTATTTGAATAACATTCGCGTTTTCAGGAACCTAACTCGAGCATTAGTCGAAAATGTGGTGTATGGATATCTCAGATATATTTTTTTTTGTGTCAGGATCATGCAAAAGCTTTCAAGTAGTTTTTAAAATGAAAGCAAAAAAAATTACTGGGCTTGAGGGATAGTTTAAAAAAAAACCCAGTAAGCCCAGTATTTGAATAACATTCACGTTTTTAGGAGCCTAACCCGAGCGTTAATCAAGAATGTGGTGTATGAATATCTCAACTGTAGGTATATATAAAGTGCTCCCTCTATATAACGAGACTCTACATAATGCCAAATTTATAATGGCAAGTCCATATAACGAAGTTTTTTCCGGAAAATAAAAAAACTGCAGACATGAATGAGTCTGTGGTTTTTATTTTCCTGAAAAAAACTTCGTTATATGGACTTGCCATTATAAATTCAGCGTTATGTAGAGTCCCATTATATAGAGAGAGCACTGTATATATACTTTTTGTGTCAGAATCAAGCAAAAGCTTTCAAGTAGATTTAAAGAAAAGCTAAAAAAATTATTGGGCTTGGGGGTAGTTTTAATCATCTTACCCACCTAGGGCCTTTGATAGCGTACAAGAATAAATAAAATTACTGGATTATCCTGTTGATCTATGTAGAAGTACTGTAGTTCATCACTTTTAATTTAACTTATATTTACTCTAAAAAATATTTTAAATAATAAACTTAAAGAAAAGTCACTTTTTAACATAAAAACTGTATATAGGCTATATATAAAATGAAATTTAAGTTTGAGCTTCTAATCATTTATTTTCTTTTTCTTATAGATCCATTTGCTCAATATGCAAATAAATCCAGTATATACCTTTATTGATTACATTCAAAGCGGGTGAGTTCTAATTTTGTTTCTCTTAACGATGTGTTTAGATTTATCTTTTTTCTAGCACTATGACCCAAACATGACAGAAAGTCCGATAGAAAGAATCAAATATACAAGGTCTGTTCAAAAAAAGACCGGACTTTCGCCAGAGCGAACTAAACATTGCAACGATTGAGCTTCTGTAAGTAGCACCACCTAGTGGCAATTTTTGGTAACAAAATATTGTTTGGTATAATGCACCTTTATCTGTTGGCAGTCTACAGCTGCCAAATGAACTCATATAGTCACCTTGTTCATATTCTGTTAAGTCAAGAGGACTGAGCTATGGAAAAACAAGAGCTGGGTTTTGCACCACGTCAACGCACTAAGTCATTCATTTCTGCTAATTGGCCTGTTCTTCCCTACTGTCCATACTCTCTAGACTTGTCCCCAGCCGACTTTTTCCTGTTTCCAAAGTTGAAAACTACCTTAAAAGGACATCGTTTTCAAAATGTACGGAGGGTTGGGATCTTTGGTAACATTTAGTATATATATGAGGGGCGATTGATAAATAAGGTCTCCATGGCTGTAACTATTTTATTTGTTAACCGATTTTCAAAATTCTTTTTGTTTCTTATACTCACATTTGTCCTCTATGTAATGCACTATTCACTTTTCGACATAATCCCCATCCCTTTCCACGCATTGCGCCAACGCGTGACTAGTTGGGTGAACCCGTCGGAGAGGAATTCCGGAGTTGTTGTCGAAAACCAGGATTTAAAAATACTCTCCAAATTTATCCCACTGTGTAACAAGGCATGTAATTCCTTTATGGAAGAAGTCTTTCGGTTGCATGTGGAACCATCCCAAAATCTCTTCCTTCAGTTCATCGTCCGACTGAAGCCTGCGGCCTTTCAGATGTTTCTTGAGATCCACAAACACATGAAAGTCACATGGGGATAAGTCAGAGCTGTAAGGTGCATGCTGCATTGCCACGATTGTCACTCTTCTGTTTTCCTTTAAGACAGCGTCAATTTTGGCTTTGGAATCATCCGTGATGGCGCGGTTTGCTTGTCCAGTACATTGAACATCTTGCAATGATGGCCGTCCCTCCGAAAACCTCTTGCTCCATGCCCAAACACGAGTGAAGGTTAGGCAGTCATTTCCATAGACGTTCTGCATACAATGATGAATTTCAGAAACTGAAACTCCTTCACAGTCAAAAAACAAATTACTGCTCTCTGTTCCTGTTTTGTTGACTCCATTTTGTTGTTTGGACGAAGTGATCAATCGCAGAACTTCGAAGTGCGAGCTATTGTTCTTTCTCACATGATGCAACATTTGCAACCTATTGTTCAATTTGCACGTGGGGTTTCGCAATTGTTGAAAATAAAAAATTACGATCCTACATGTCGTCTTTTTTTTTTTTCCCACACACAAATTTTTGGTTTTCATTTGTAGGACCCTTATAGTTAATATTCAAACAGCGAGCTAAAAACATTGAGTTATGCCACCGAAAATTGACAGGTATTGGGAGGGCTACATGACACCCCTTTCCGACGTCAAATTCAGCTATTTTGAAATTAAGAAAGCATGCAAGAAGCCAGGCTTCATAGTTTCCAAGAAAGGGGTATCAAGTGTACTAAGTAACATTGGCAAAACCAGAAGCAGACCAACCAAAGACCATTCACTAGCCTTACGCTTGATGTTGTCCAGAAAGTTCAGGGCTCTCGTAACCAGATGTAACCCACCAACACAACAGGCCATTGCACAGAAGGTAGGTGTATCTGTGTACACAGTAAAGAAAATTATCAACCGTGATTTACAACTGGAGAAGCAGTATAAGAGCCTCATTCATAAGTTGTTGAATTTGTCAACTCGCCTGTTCCTGAAACATATGCAAGAAGAAACCGGAATCCATTTCTGTGGATTTTTGTGGCTTTGGCCTACTTAAACTGCCCTCAGAAAGAGACGACTGCGAACAGTGGAGAGTATTTGGACAGCGTGTCAACAAGAGGGGTTATGAATTGATGTTAGTGTTCTGCGTTCAGTCTCCTGTGATGCAGGGCTAAATCAACGATGCATAGCTAACGGATTGAACATACTCGATGGTGGTGCAAGGGGCTTTTCACCTTTTCTGAGTCTCTGTAACTTGTTACCATAGATCCCTAAACACCCTCTGTAGATAAGATTAAACAACTTTTGCAGAATCAGCTACGTGCTATCCCAAAAGTTGAATTCCAGGGAACATCCAACAGTGGCAGAAATGATGGGAGCAGTGCATTGTAAGCAAGGGGACTACCCTTTGAAGGAGACAACCATGTTTAATGTTGTAATTCATTTAATAAAGTTAGGATGTCAAAAGTGCGGTCTTTTTTTTTGAACAGATCTTGTATTGGCTTATGAGATAATAAATAACAAAAGGACTAACTCCATCTTGGACTTGATTTTATAATTCCATGAAATTGTGGCTAAAAATGTTTAAGAGAGCACAGTTAACGAGTATTAATTAAATACATGATATTGAATTTAGCAAAACGGAATACATTTTAAATTTAACATAGTGATTTGTTAGACATCAATCGAAAAATAAACTAATTAATGAGGAAAACTTGTAAGCAACAACATGAATGGAAACTCATTTCGGTCATAGACCATCATTATGTAAGGGCACATAATACATCTACATTGTGATTGATCTTGTGGGAACCAATCACCTCAATATGTGTGGTTTAACAAAAGATACATACGTACATTGCAAATAGGAAATTAATCCCATTGGTGGACGTTATTAAATACTGATGTAAGACATGGCAAAAATAGGTTTGTAATATCCATTAAAGACAAATTATTGGTCCGTTAAGGAGGATGAAACCTGGCGAAACTCAATGGGCATCGCTGCCGACAACAACTGATCAATCTGAACCATGCATTGCTCGAAAAATGGCCAGAAAGGAACACGAGACAGGAACAATTGATCTTTTCACTATGAAATAAACAATAAGTAAATAATGAAAAACTTGAATAATTAAAAAAATGTAAATATAAGTTGAATAAATGGCCATGTTGCTGATAAGAATTGTAGGAAATGTTTGCGTCTATTCTGTTAATAAATTCATTCACTCATGTACGAGGGCAGTCCGATATTAAAGGTATAAGTGGTTGCACCAATAATTTTCTAATACGCACACTTATTTGTAGATGATGTGACATTGTCTCGTGAGTGGTGCTAGTAGTAAAGTGCATAGTGCTATTCTCAGTGCAATAGTTGTGTGTAGCAAGTGGACAGCATAAGTAATATCATAGAAAATTATTCCATAATTGAGTTGTGCGCAGTTATCAGATTTCTTCAGGCAGAAGGAGTGAATAGAGTGAGAGTCATTTCAGATTAATGAATGTTTATGTGGAAAATTATGTGCACTAAAAAATTTTGAATTTTTGAAATTCTGACTTCAGTTTCTTAAAAACCATTAAAAAGTACAATAGGAATGTCTCCAAAACCCACCCTCTATCTTTTTGTCTTCATCGATAAAATTGGGTTCAAAATTTTAAAAGTTCTACACTTTCAGGGCCTCTATCTCCTAAACTGTTGGATCAATTGAAAAATACGCCAAGAATATTGTGTGCGATCTGAATATACCATTAAAAATAAGGGTTCCTATTTAAGATTTCAAGGTTACCCTCCGCCCCTTCACAAGAGGGGGGAGGGGTAATTTTTTGGCTAATGAATTTCCCCCCGCGAAATAATTCGCTTTTGATTTTGGACATTTTTTCGTACAATGCATTGTTTTCGAGATATTCCCATGTCTACATTTAAATGGACCAGCCTGTATATCCATATGGACTTCATGAAGCCATCAAGCAGCTCAATCGACAGAGCAGGTCCCCGATTCGCAAATTGAATCCATTGAATTGAATTGAATTGAATCCCTTTTCTATTTGTTAAAACAAATTGAAACTAGACATCGTCTGTGAATCCATTTTTCATCTTTTGTAACATTGTCAACATTTTACCAGAAGCGGCATAAATTTGTTTCCATAAAGAAATCCATTTAACTTAACAGCAAAGTCTTTCCATAAGAAAATATGTCCATGGGTTTCTTGACGCAATGACTCATATGTAAAGATTTCCTCCGCTTTTAACCTTTAAAATTTATTTCTTTTTATTTATTTATTTATTTGTTTATTTTTTGCAATGGAATAGGATAAAAATTGTGTTATAATATATATACATGTCTTGTATATCTACACTGCTTTGCAATGAAATTGCCCCACCAACAAGGAATTATCCAACCTTATCCATATTTAGTGGGGGAGTTCGTCTACTACGACTAGTAAACGATTAGATGCATGCTCACAGGACATGACAGTTTGGGTTGATACAGGGTGTCCGGGTGCCTGTATAGGCTCATCAGTTGACACCTGTGTGAGACATTCCATGCAGTAGGGAGGAAGCAACTGCCTAGTGAATGTACAGTACTGTAATCCGCACAATGGTCTCACTGCCGCGACGACTACAACAACAACCGTTCACGCAATTAACGGACTTTGAACAAGGTCGGATTATTGGCCTTTCTGAAGCTGGATGGTCAACCAGACGGATTGCTGTCCATGTGTCATGGGACGCACGGACGGTAGGCCGATGTGGGAGGCCGATGTTGGATGGTGAGAGGAAGGCACACATGCCAGAAGACCAGGCTCTGGGGCCCATAGAAGCACATCAGCTCGTACTGATAGGCGGATACTGTGAACAGCGCTAGCGGACAGAACCATCACCCTGCGGCAACTGCGCGACATCATCACTATTCCTGGTACTGCTCCAGTGTCAATAGCAACAATAGCATGCCAGTTACACGCTGCAACAATGTCTTCCAGGCATCCACTGTTATGTCTTCCTTTAACCTGAGCACCGCGTGATACGACTGCAAAGGTGTCGTGAACAAGTGGACTGGCAAATGGAATGGCGCCTAGTGGTCTTCAGCGATGAATCCCACTTTTGTTTGGACACCGACGACAGACGCGGACAGGTGTGGCACAGACATTGGAACGTGCCAGTGAACAGTGCATCCGGTATCGCCATCGTGGACCAACACCCGAGATCATGGTCTGGGGTGCCATCGGCTACGATAACAAAACACCTTTAGTCACCATCCAAGGCACCCTGACAGCAGCACGGTACATCACAGAGATTCTGCAGTCCGTATTACTGCCTTTTCTGCACACCATACCCGGCACAGTCTTTCAGAGGATAACGCCAGACCGCACACGGCAAACATGAGCATAGCATGTCTGCATGATGTCAACTGCCTGCCATGGCCCGCGAGGTTCCCAGACCTATCGCCAATTGAGCACGTGTGGGAATGGTGGGACGTCGTTTACAATCACCCCGCAATCTCCATGACCTGACACAGCAGGTTCATCAGGCATGGACAGACGTACCCCAAGATGATATTCGCCACCTGTATGATCACCTACACCTGCGGCTGGAACAATGCATTGCCACTAGAGGTGGTGCCACAACCTACTGATGCCGCTTTCCGTTGGGACACCCTGTACAAACGAGTGCACGTATTGGCTCCATAACGTAATAAAGGTGTGTTCAGATGTATCTCTTGCTGCATACCTACTTTTGGCTCATTCGGATAACTCCTTGTGGGTGGGGCAATTTCATTGAAAAACAGTGTAGCTTAACTGTTAATTTAATGCTAAATATAACTTCTTTTTTTTTTTTTTAACCATTTTCTTTAATTATTGAAATTAAATTTTCTTTATGTCCTTTGAATTTTGTTTTAAGAACTGAACTGCTCTGCACTGTTGCAATTGATTTTACCTCTTCAAATGGAGATCCTCGGAATCCCTGTAGCCTGCATTATTTAAATCCTTATCCCCCGAATCAATATGTCCAGGCATTGAGAGCTGTTGGAGAAATCATTCAAGACTATGATAGGTAAATTACCAATTACCATTGACATTTCAAATTGTTGGTGTACTTATGCTTGATAACATTCTTTGTTTAATTTAATAGTGACAAACTGTTCCCTGTTTTGGGTTTTGGAGCTCGATTGCCTCCTGATGGACAAGTACATCATAGTTTCTATGTGGTAAGCTTATATTTTTATATTATTAGTATTCATGGCATTTCAGCCAGTTTGCCTTATGGGTTACCATTATGTTGCTACAAAAATGTGAAGATGATTACAAAAAAATATTCTCCGGGTAACCGGAGTTCAAAACAATTTACACGGATGGGTCATTCGACAGAGACACAAATGAAGGAGGCATGGGAGTCTTTATACCACCAGATGAAGGTCTAGCCTTGGTTATTACCCAATTTTTAGCTCAATGGTAGAAATTGCAGCAATAGTCTTAGCCCTGATATGGTTTGAGAAACGATCAAAAAGAGTGGATCATATTAACAGGCATTCATTGGCCTGTATGTGTATTTGAATGCGTGTGTGTGTATTTGAAGAAGTTCGATTTATTAAACTAGAAATTATAGATAGTGCTATTTTTGGTGCATCAGAAATTCTGAGAGAAAGGTGAAATATTGAGATACAAAAAAATGAGTATTTTTCATTTTAAAGCAAAAAATAAAAAATAAAAAATAATTAAAAGGTCAATTTTGTGGATAATTTTTTTTTGAAATTCAAAATGAAATTTTTTAAACTTCATTTCACATTTTATTTTAGAATATGCATCCTAATGATCCTCACTGCAGTGGCATTGATGGCATAATCATTGCCTATCAGAATGCACTTCAACAGGTGCAACTATATGGACCAACAAATTTTGCTCCTGTGATCAATCAAGTCGCACAATATGCATCTTTAACCAGGGATGGCTCAAAATACCACATTTTGTTGATCATTACTGATGGCCTCATCACAGATTTGCCACAGACTAAAGAAGCCATTGTTCAAGTAAGATCTGACTTGAAATCTTTTTATGTCATCACATTAATTACCATATGAAGTAGTGGAAGAATGGAGTTACTTTATGATTTTACAATGTCTGTCCCCTTCATATTTTATACATTTTTTTGACATAGAAGGTTGAAATTTAAAATATAGCTTACTATGGATATCTCCTACCTCACCAATTAGAAAGAAATCATGGGCATATTCAATTAAATTCAGAGTGCAATTGTTAGATATTATTAATTTTCCTTTGTAAGAATACAGGTATTGGACATTGAAACTGAAACACCTGGTAGAAATCCAAAATCTTTATTTAATAAGGTGTTGGGGCACCGTGGGCAGCCAGCACAGCAGCAACACGTCTTGGGAAGGATCGGTAGAGGTCCTGCACAGTTTGCAGAGGAATTTGTAGCCATTCCTCTTGAAGCACAGTTGCAAGTTCAGCACGTGTATGCAGTGGGGGGAAATGTTTCCTCACTTGATCCTCTAAGATACCCCACACAGGCTCGATAATGTTGAGATCCAGCGATTGAGCGGCCCACGGCAGATGCTGAAGCTCATTGTCATGCTCATCAAACCACTCTGCGACAATTTTTGCAGTATGAATGGGGCAGTTATCATCCTGGAACACTGCACCACCGTCTGGGAAGAGTGTTTGAACCATAGGGTGTAAATGGTCCTCCAAAATGGTCTTATAGTCCTTGGCAGTGACACGTCCCCCGAGAACAATTAGTGGACCCAATGTGTACCATGATATTGCACCCCAAACCATTACTGATCCACCTCCGTGTTTGACTGTGGGTGCCAAGCAGTCTGGGTTGTAGGCATCAGAGGGGCTCCTCCAGACGAATACCCTCCCTGTTGTTTGGAAGACAGTGTAGCTGGACTCATCCGAGAATATGACGCGTTTGAGGTCATCCAACGTCCAGGTTTTATGCGTCCGGCACCACTGAACCCGCTTGGAGGCATTTGTACTACTGATGAAAGGCTTCGGTATAGCAACCCTGCCATGGATGTTGGATTTATGCAGGTAACGACGGATTGTCTTCGTGCACACAGGTTCCTGGAGGTGTGTATTCATTTCTGCGGTGATTTCTGCTGCGGTGGTTTTCCGCTTTCGTGCAACAATCCTGGTCAATGTCCTGACGTCTCTTTCCGACAACTTCCGTTTTGCCCTGCAGTTGCTCCTCCTGGACGTGGTTCGTCCTTCCTGTTCATATGCACACATCACCCTGGATACTGTAGCACGTGAGACATCACAAAGTGTGGCAGTTTTGGACACAGATGCACCTGCTAGACGCGCCCCAACAATCTGCCCTCTTTTGAAGTCGGATATGTCTCCCATTATAGCGCTCTGCACAGACAATTTGAAGCTTACTATCGAACTTTTCTACTGGAGTGACTACCAAGAGCTCTGACACGTGATTCATTGATATGCATACGATTAATTTACCTAGCAGAAGGTTCTATTCAGCCCTGGGGGTATCCAGTGCTATTTGCGAAGGTGTTTCAGTTTCAATGTCCAATACCTGTATCTTAACAATTGAAATGAGAGATTTAATTGGACACACCCATGTTTTGTTTTTTGTTTTTTTATTTTTCTTGTTGCAGAGACTATAGAAGTTTTGATTGGCCCGTTAGGGTCAGATTTACAGAATGGAAGTTAGAGGGGGCCATCTGATCAATATGGTATATAGATATATAAAGGAGTGAAATTCGATATGCAGATTCCTCTAGGCAAGATCTACATTACTATAAAGTTTGGGCTAAATTGTCCTAATGGGGTCGGAGTTGTAGGGGTAGCAGTCATGTGGTCATAGAACAATTAAGGTTTACAAATGGCAGCATGTGGCACGTATAAGGGAGGATTGAAAAGTAACGCACAACTATTTTCTGTGGCAGCATTTTTAATAATGCACAAGAAAGCTGAAGGTTTTACCTATTTTTCGACATATCTTTTGACACATTTCTCCCATCGTGACATCAGATTCATTAGACCTCATTTATAAAACTCCATTTTCTGATTGTATAGCCACCTGCGTACGGTTGATTTTTTCGCTTCATCCAAACCAAAGTGTTGGACTTCTAGGAATTTCTTTGTTAGTCCAAAGAGGTGATAGTCAAAGGTATAGGAGGGCTGGACCGTACTTCCCTGCACTTCCCAACCAAATTCCTCAATAGAATTTATTTCTCAGCCCTCTTTGAAAAATCTGCACTATCTGGACATGTTGCTATGGAAATAACATGAAATAGCAAAATGGTAGTGTTTTAATAAAGAAACCTATGCGTTTCAAAATCCACATGTAGGGCATGTGAGCATGTAAACCTCATAAGGCAAAAAAAAGGTTTGGTCGTTGTCTTGTTTGATTCAATAGATATCTACATTTATTCCTTGTCCTGAAGGTGATCTTAACGCCTCTATCACGAAAGACATTGGATATCCTTGATATCTCGGGTCCAATGTACGTGAAGGCCGTGTACTTACAATCGGTCAGAGGGTCCTGTTTAATGCCGGAGTTTCCCCTGTGGATTTCACTTGTATTTTTTTTTTTTTTGGCCCACAAAAAGCAGACTACACCTCGCTGTTCTTCGCAAGTTGATGATGCTAGCAGACGCACCAGATCAAGGCATTGCTGTCTGTAGTGAAAGATTCAGACCATCAATTTGCCAACTCTGAACATCTGGATCAAAATAGTTATCCATAAAAAAATTCTTGTCCAATACTCTTCGATCCTCCCTGATAATATGCCATTTGATTAGAAATGATCCGAAACGAAATAAGATAGTTCTTTTACATTTTCTAAATATATGTTCAGGAAAATCAATTTTTGACAACAAAAAATGGAGATTAAAGTGTGAATAAAAGGGGTAAAAAAATAGATGAACTCATGGCTTCTGCTCTACTCTCCCATACCACTCAATGGGGAGAGGGGGTATTTTCTTGTTACTTTGCTCTGAGGTGCTATTATACAAATTCTCAAATTTCACCAATAAATGAAAATAAATTTATCTAGATTTAACTGATCAGGTGTTAATCTACCAAAAGATTTATTCTATTCACATTAAAAATCTAACATGGATATTTGTCTGTTTAATCAATCTTATCTCTTGGATAAGATAAGCTAGATACCATATTTTCGCGAATATACCCCTCACCCTTGTATACCCCGCAAAATTCCAATTTTATGTAAAAAATATTTTGGAAACCCTGCATACCTGTAAACCCTGTGGTGTTATCTAATATACAGGACTCAAAAAACTTCAGGATAATATTATTTAAAGCAGGAAATAAATATAATTAATTATTTCAAACACTAAACTAGACTTAATGTCATTTTTTTTAAACTGTAAGTATTGAGTGTTTGAATGTTTTTTAAATGTATAATTTTACTATTAATTTTATTTAAAATTCTGTTTTGTTTTTTTTTCATTTATTTCAGGCTTCAGTTCTCCCCTTGTCCATAATAATTGTTGGTGTTGGTGAAGCTGACTTTAATGGTAAGAATGAATCTAATAGGCTGAACGTTGTTTAATAATTTAATTTTGAACCTTTATTTTCTATCATATTTTTAATAAGGCATATTTATAGTTAATTCTACAGAGGGTATATCAAAAATACGTTTACAAACTTTGAGGTTGGGTTTCTCACACCAAAACAAGAAACATAGTTCATATTAATATATGTCCAAAAATCCTTCGAATTAATGGAGGTCATGGAGGTATTAATGAAAATTTACATTCTACGTAGTTTGAGATACATCAATTAGATAGCGCTATCTTACAATCCCTGCACATCTTACAGGTGCTATCTACAGGACTTTTCTTCAGAATACTCTTCCAGACTTGCTACAGGATGTATCCCTGCAGATAAGAAGAAGCATGTGCTTTATCCCTGATGGGGCTCTAGCACATTTTATTTTCTATTATTTTCATTATTTCGAGATGCGCTGGCTGATATCTATGGCAGATGGATAGGTAGGGGAGACCGGTTCCATGGCTTCCCCCTACCTCAATCCTTTGAATTACTATCTGTGGGGCCACCTAAAGAATTGGTTTATGCAGCCAACATTCCTAATGTAGAGACGCTTTATTATTTTATCATGGTGGCCTGCAAAACCATTCAGCACCTGTTTGGGAAAATTTGAACAGGTGCGACTGTCCATGGTCAGAAGAGTGCATGCGTGTGTAGAAGCATGCAGAGGACATTGTGAACATTTGTTATCAGTTTCTGAGGTGAGGTATAACATAAATTTCAGTAATGCCTCAAAATCTAAGGATTTTCAGACATATGTTTGTATGGATGATGTCTCTTATTTTAGTGTGAGGAACCTGCCCTCAGAGTTTGTAAACATATTTTCGATACAACTTGTAGGCCTATATCTATTCTGCATCATTTTTGTTTGGTATGCTGGAAGTGATTAATTTCTTTGAGAAATTTTTGTAGCCCTTTTTATTAGCTGCTTGCTTATATAAGATCATTTCCAGTTAAAACAAATAATTTGGCAATGAAGAGAAAAACTTAGCCTTTGATAAATATATTAATGTTAATTTGCAAAAGTCTTTAATGTTAAGCTGGCCTAGTTATCGAGAGCACTGATCATGGGTTCTCCATTTCTGAAATTCATCAGGTTGTGGGTTCGAATCCTTCCAGCTTATTTTTGACATCGAATGTGTTTGTCCGAGGGAAGATACAAAGAATCTAATTTGACTCAGGATTGTTGTTACGTTATTAGCCATTTGTTAACAAACCACTGATGTTAACATGATATAATTATGGTCATCATTAACTGACAAGGGAACCATCCAAACCTGTCTCTCATGCCAAATTGAAATACAGGATGATGTTAAATTTCATGTCAAAAATGATAGGGGTGATGGAGTATGCAATTCTAAGCAAAAAAGTTCATATGAAAATGGATCCGAATTTGAACGATAACTGAGATATGAACAGAAATAAAAATGCCACCAGTAAGATCAAGAAGTTAATAACTCACTTTCTATAACACCTAGGATAATGAAGCTTGAAGAAATAATAGGGTATATACAGTTAAAATTTGATTGAATTCCACCGAGTAATTTCCGAGTTAAGCACTCAACATCGTAATATGTGCTCACATGTGAGTACTAACCACCACGTATTACAATGTTGACTTTCTTATGATGTTTGATTTTCCATGCAAGGATCCAAAAAACTTGAAGAAATGCTCTTTATGATGAAAATCTAAAAGTAAAATGCTCTTGAAGAAGAAATAGTTGACAAAATACAGGATTAGTCTAAAAGAATGTTACACTTTTAAACATCTTTTCGTATAAAAGACGATGGTCATATTGACAGTCGTGAGCAACAGATTTTTTACAAATCTGGGTTCATCGATGCAGAAAAGACAAGTATATCACCTTAACTTATAATCTTTTCTTCATTTTTCAACATAATCTCCATTTCTCTACATGCATTTTTCTCATCATTTTGCAAGCTTAAGTATTCCCTTGCAGTATAACTTCGTTCTAGCTCAACGAAGATGCTATTTCTTCTTCAAAGTTTTGCTGCAATTTCACACACAGTGCCCTGCCCCGATCTGGAAATTAACCTTTTCTTTAAATAAATAAATAAATAAGTTGTTACTTGCTGATAAGGGGCCAATTCCAAAATTTGTTCTGTATGATTTATTAGAAGCTTTAGCAAAAAAGGCATACGCTTGGTCTGTACGTTTATCCGGGCATCCGTCCGTCTGGCTGTCCGCCTTTTGCACAATAATTTGAAAAGATTAACTTTTTCAAATTCTGTTTTCAGAAATTATGACCATCAAAGCCTTAGCTCGGCTGTATCAACTTTTCAGAATTTTTCGTGGACTCCTTCACGTCGAATTCACGTGCTAAAACAGTGTCTGTAAAGAATACCAAGATAATAACATGTCATATAACAATCGATTTGTCAAGAATGAATGTATTGTTACTTTCTGTTCATTTTTTAGGCGTTATCGACATCGGCACGCGCACGTGAAATCGCTTTGTCGATGCACCGTTGCTCAAGTACTCATAATCTATACAGGGTGTTTCATAATTGGTGTCACGTCTTTAGGTCCAAATAACGACTCAAGGGGAACAGATTGGGGGAAATGAATATTGATTATTTGGTATTAATGTCCCCTAATTCAGAATAAAAACATTTCGCGTCCCTGGGGGTGAAGGGGTAAATTTTGAAAATTTTAATTTTGTAGGGGTAGGGGTTAGAGACCCGGGTGTTATTTAGAAAGTTGTAGAGCATCATGTAAAATGTGGGTTTAGCAAAAAACCCGGTGAAAAAATCTCATCCCCTGCCCTTTATCGAGTGGGTAAAATGAAAGGTTTCTAATGAGTTTTTCTGTTTTTGTTTACATTTGCTAGCCATACCTTTCACCTTACCCACTCGATAAAGTGCAGGGGATGAGATTTTTTCATCGGGTTTTTTGCTAAACCCACATTTTACATGATGCTCTACAACTTTCTAAATAACACATGGGGTCTCAAAATTTACCCCTTCACCCCCAGGGACGCGAAATGATTTTATTCTGAATTAGGGGGCATTAAAACCAAATAATCAGTATTCATTTTCCCCCAATCTGTTCCCCTTGAGTCGTTATTTGGACCTAAAGACGGGACACCAATTATGAAAAACCCTGTATTATAAAGTAGCAGAAGAATGGAGCTGGTTATTGGTTTTATAATGTTCATCCATTCCCTTCATAATTTCTACATTTTTTGAGGTTGAAGTTTGAAATTCGGAATGTACCTTACTACCTTCACTATTTAGTTTGGTTTTTGATTGGTGCACTGTAGTCAAAATTATGGGGGTGGGATTCAGAGAGGACAAAAGATCTATGTGCTATTTAGGTACGTAAAGGAGTGAAATTCAATATCCAGATTCCTCTAGGCAAGATCTACATTACTATGAAGTTTAGGCCCAATTGTTCCAGTGGGGTCGGAGTTGCGGGGGTGGCAGTCATTTGGTCGTTAGAACTATGGCAACATCTGGCATGTGATATGTCATTTTATCGGAAATGAAAGAAGATAAGAGCTTTTTTTTTACATTTTCTACACAGTATGTTCGAGAAAATCAATTTTTTGATTAAAAAACTTGGGAGGAGGTAAAAAGTGCATATAAAGGAGTAAAAATAGATGACTGCAGGGTCTGCTACTTGCCTTGCCCTACTTGAGGAGAGGGGGTAATTTCTTGTTAATAAATGTATAAATGTATTTCTGCTTCACTGCTAAAGCTCCTCCTTGGAATGTTTACAAGATTTTATTAAATCTTATGTTTTAGTTATGGGTCTATAACTAATGATGTTGTCAGCCTTTTCCTGTTGCCTTCAGTGGAGCCAGTCCAAATCGACTGCTATGAGTCTGATCTTGGATTTTTTGTTTCCACCTTTGAAATATTTCGTCTATCTCCTGCTAGTGCCCATATTCATGTTGAAGTCTTTGTCAAATTTCAGCAGCAGGATATCCTCTTACAAGGAATTTAATGACAGCACGTTGACAAAATGAAACATCATTACCAGTCATTTTGTATCTATTGCAAGTGGTCACTTATTAGAAGTTGCTGATGCCACAATACCTCAAGACATAAAGTAAAGCTGGTAGATCCTGATTTGTAAAAAATTGTTTCCCAAGACTTTCAGTATGACCCTCGTACTTGTGATAGAGTAATGCCCAAGGTAGCAATAGAAAGAAAAACTCCAGAGTTTTATTCCCAGTAAACAATTCAATGTAAATCCTGTGAAGGTAACAAATGTCCAAGCAATAATTTAAATCTTGCCATACATCGGTTTCTATGGCTTTAAAAGCACTTGCGATGTGGCTTTATAATACTGTCAGATCTTTGGGCAGCTATGGTACATAGATGAACTTTGTTGATGCAGCTATCGAGCATTTTGTTGATGAACTTTTTTTAAACTGTTCGTGCAGTCTGACTGTTTGTAAGCTACAAACAGTTCACCATGTGATTGTGGCTGATTGGTTGGTCCGATTTGGATGATTTTTTTTTTTTTTTTTTTTTATGTCCTTGATTTAATACTTGGAGGATGGGGGTAATTACTCCCACCCCAAAATCCACCAATCTTGCTAATGCATGCTCACGGTAAAAAATCTTCTAAAGTCCTTTATCATCACCAAATAATTGTACCAAATTTTGTTTCCACTATAAATTCTTGTTCTATTAACTTCACAAAAGATTCATGTTCCCATTTGAAATTAGGCAAAGAGTGTATGGTGCAATTTATTATGTTGCTTGTACATTTTTATGAACTCGAAATGTGTATTAGAAAAAAAAACATAAGGAAAAAAACATTTACAGTTTGATTTTTGCATATGTTCAAACATGCATAATACCAGGGATGGAAGAAGGTAGATCCCTTATTTAATCTCTGATAATACTTATTTAATGTTTTAATATTAAGAGAAAATTTGTATATCACTGTATCTAAAAGACATTTCCTGTAAAACAATAATTTCTTCATGTAATAAAAATAATTTTACATTATAGCTATGGAAGTTTTGGATGGTGATGTAGTTCGTTTGTCTTCTAAGGGAAAGTATGCTGCAAGGGATATTGTTCAAGTAAGAAATTTATTTCTTATTTTTAATTGAAATTGTGTAAAACCTCTCTTTCATAAATTTCATTGTGACTTAAGTTCAGTAACAAATTTACTATAAATGAACACAAACTATTTAGATTTTTGCTAAATAATTTCCATTACTGTTTTGATAAAAGATTTTTTTGTGATCAAGGATTTCATAAGAAAAGTAATGCAATATGTATTGAAAGTTTTCCTGGGTTTTGCGTTGTTGATACATGATGAAGAGTAGCTTTACAATACATAACTGAAAGTAAACACATTGTGATAGTATATAATGACTAGTTTCACCTTTTATTTCTGGCTTTATCAAAGTGATAAGAAGAGGATTACATCACATTTTTGTATACAGATTTGGAAGGATATACAGAACATGATTTGATAATGTTTATCATACATTTGATGTAATCTGTATGTGCATTGGATAATATGTAAGATATTTATATAAAAATATGATGTAATCATCTTCTCATGACTTTGATAAAGTCCAGAATAAAAGGTAAAACTAGTCAGTATACAAGGTGTTCCATTTAACCTGAGAAATCAAAAATTTTACATGTCCTAGTTTACTTTTCTGTTTGACTAAAATAATATAAACATAAACATGGCTTACTGACTCTTCCGCGATTCATATTGTGCTGTATCGGTGCTAAACCGAGCATAGTGAGTTCCAACTTGAAAATTTATGCCTGAATATAAACATCATTTACTTTGTATTGCACACACAGTTTGTGAAAACAAATGCTCACGCAGCTTGGATTGGCCAAATGCAGAATCAATCACAGTAGAGATGGGAAATCAAGATCACCATCTTTGGAAACCAAGTTTACTATCTAGGCTTTAAACAAACCAAACTTAAACTGTGTATAAGCATGTAAAGACTACACTCACTAAACCAATGCTATAGGTTTCAGCGCTATCAATGCTTAAGCTAACTCATTAACATCCTATTATTTAGGAATACTTGGAATTGAGGGAGTTTAAAGCAAAACTGCATATAAACACACAATACACAATCTATGCTTAGCAATTGAAAAGGCAGCAAAGGTCTTATTGAAATTAATCCATTTACACTCAAGCAGATATTTATTCAAACAGACAAACAGATTTTTATTCTAAATAGCTCAAATCCCCACTGCACAAAACAATTTATGGTACACAAATTGGCCAGTGAATTAGCAAATTTGTTTTAATTCGTTTTTATACAAAGTAGTTTGAGGCCTATTTAAGAAGGAGTTGGGCGAGTCTAAGCATAGAATTTGATCAGTGTGTGTGTGTGTGTGTGTGTGTGTGTGTGTGTGCGCGTGCGTGTGTATGTGTGTATGCGTGTGTGTTTATGTGTGTGTTTATCTGTGTGTTTGTGTGTGTGTGTGTGTGTGTGAGGGGGGGAGAAGGACCTGACTTCAAAAAGGGAGTCATTGTTGATGCTCATCTACTGGAGCCACAATCTGGAGCTGACTGGATTCTTAAAAGGTGTGATATCTAGAATATTCAACCATTGGAAAAATGATCCACAGCTTTTGTCTAAAAAGAGTAACAGTAACTAAAAGACAATCAATCATGAGCGAGATGTTCTTGTACAGAGATTTATACAGATCCAAAAAAACGATGTAAACTTATTTGTACACCCAATTTATTAATTTATTACATGTATTAATTTATTCTTAATAAAAGATATTGATTAAAATGAAAATTAGAAAGTTTTTAATTTTCTCTAATTTTTTATTTGCAACCCTATCTGATTGGTGTGTTTTTGTATATTTTGACAGTTTGTGCGGTTCAAAGATTTTCAAACCGGTCTCAGCGGTGCAAATACTTATGCCATGGCACAAGCAAGTCTTGCTCGAGAGGTGCTTGCAGAGATTCCTGAACAGTTTATTTCATACATGAAAATGCATGGGGTTAAACCTAACCCAACCACATTTATCAACCAATAGCCAAATAATAAATATTCATTAGGTTCAAATGAAGATGTAAAGGAAAAAAATGTATGCCTTTTTATAGTCAAATTCAAGTAATTGTTAAACTGAAAAATGATTTTTTTTTTTTTATCATCCTCTACTGATCTGAAAGGACTTCATTGTGTAAATATTACAATTTTTAATATACCTTTATGATATAATTGAACTGGTAAATATTTCTTCATTAAATATTGAAACCTATTTTTATATAATGCTTTTAACTATATATGATTGTATGTATATATCTTACACAAGGTGGCATTAATTTTCTCTCATTAACGACATTTTTGAAACTTTTTCCCCACCTTGATGCAGTACCTCTTCTATGTTGTTATTGTTAAATTGGTTGTGTTTTTTTTTAAATTTTTATAACTTTTTGAGTGTTTTATTTTTATGTTTTAAGATATTTTGTTAAATTTTCTTTATAATAATGTAATAAATTAGAACTATGAATGCACGTGAAGGGTTTTTCTTTTATGAAAAATTCTTTACTGTCTTTTAACTCATGTGTTTTGCGTTTAAGGCACTAATTCAAATTTCCTTAGAAGTCATTTTCTTTATTGTGGTGTTTCAGGTTTTATACTTCATAGTTATTTATGAAGAGGATAGACTAATGATTTAAATTAAAATAGTAGAATCTTGTCATTTATAAAACTCTTCTAATCTGATACTGGATAAAAATTTACATAGGAAAAGTAAATTAACAGCTTTTCTTCTGAGGAGTGCATTTTAAGCCTTTAAGGAACTATCAGTATATTGGAATTCAGTAAATTTGTATTTCTACAGACAAATTTCTCTAGTGAGTTGTTTAATATATATACGAGTTAAGAGTCGTAAACTATTTAAATTAAGATATCTACATTAAATTCATCTTCATTTCTGTTGAGATTCTTTATACCCAATGTTGATAATAGCAAGTGAAGCAAACAATCTTAATATTTTTCCCCAATGAATTAAATGGAAACCTCTTTTTAGCATGTTTGTATAACAAAATGCTTTTAGGATTGGTGTGTCCAGCCGTGCATCTGTAAACACCATCCAGAAGGTGAAAACAAGTGCTGTTGGAGAGAGATGTGTAGGAATTGAAGAACCATAAAATGGGAGAATTAGTAAAAGAGATCATTGGGGATTCTTCTAGGAAAATAAAATTATCAAGAGAATCAAAGGGAGGAGGTAAAATATGACCAATAAACATTAACCATCAATACAATCAATCTTATTTCATTAGAAAATAAAAATTAGGAGAATGGAAGAAATCAAAATGAATTTCCTGAAGAGTCCATATTCTGATAACTTTTATAATTAAATAGCAGTACTAATAGTTTGAATTTGAATGAAAATTAAAATATTATTAAATTAAATAATTATTAAATTATTATTAACCATGAAATGAACTGTGATATGACTTTTGATATCCCTTTTAATAAATAATTTGATAATAAAAATGAAGGTGATTTTAGTCCCTTCTTGTACACTTTGTATTTAAGTTATTACTTCACTAAAAAGGATTGTCTATTGATAGAAAAATTGAATACTTATGCTCGACTTCTAATTTGAATACAGATGCATTGAATGCAGAATGGTTAACCCTAGACAGGTAAGCCTACTTCAACTTTACATTGTAGGTAAACATTTCTGATTTTCATGACACTTTGTTTGAGGAAATTATGTATTTATGAGGAAATAATGTAACAGTAAAATTGTTAATATATTTATTCATATCTTAGCTTTTGTTTACAGTTGTAAAAATATTAAAATTTACGTGGATCTGACTACAACTGGCCATTTTCCAACTTTCATTCAGTGCACTGCATGGCTCAAATTGGTTTTGCACATTTGATATGATTATTCTCTGTCATGCATCTCTTTTTTACTGGACATTGCAGAATGTAGTTCACTCTCCAGTGGTGATAGGAACTTACTAACAAATTATAAAGCCATCAATAATAATGAATATAAAACCGAATAATAAAAGTTGAAGGGAGAATCTGCTATAAGTAAGGCATTGTAATATTCAAGTAGGATATTTATCTATAGCTGTGAAACTACACTGATTATAAGATGGCTGTACTCTAGGAAAATACTGATTGCTAACCTAGTGGTACGAATCGAAAAAAGAAAGTTGTGACTATATAATCAAATCAGCCTCGTGATTTTTACAAAGCTTGCCTATCTAGGGTTAAAGAAACACATTCTATTTTGATCATTTAAAAAAATATGCCATTTATCCAATGGAGCAATGAAAAAGCATGCTTGCTATTTGTGAAGTAATTTCTTATTCTGCATAACCTACAGGGTGTTTTAAGTTAACTGGAGATTTAAAAATAGAATACAGTTCCATCTTTTATTTCTTTTAGATTAATTTTTTATATTCTGCATAACAGAGATTGACTCTTTAGAGCCTTCTCCTTTACAGTGCCAAATAATTTGTTGCAACTGTTGAATTTCTATGCAGATGTCGTTCTTAAGTTGTCTGGAGCTTATTGATGTACAGTCAAACCCACTTATAACGAATTTTTAAATGTCCACAGTTTTGGTCGTTATAACCGTATTTCTTTATAAACGTACACCAGATATAGCGAATTTATTTTTATTTAAAGTGGATTTCTTTATATCTGACAAAGAAAAAACATTGAGCTGTGTGATTTTTCAATGTCTTTAATAACCAAACCCAATATGTCCTGTTTTTCTCTTTCCCAGCTTTTCTCTTTTCTCTTTCCTTTATGATCTTAATTTTGATATTGAGATCTAAACATTTTCTATTACGTAAACGTATGATTTCGGCCTAGCAATAGCCGAAATCCCAAAACAAGTGTTTCCTGTTTCTCTAGCTGGCCAGGTAGCCGAGAGGGCTAGGGCGTAGGCTTTCTAGTTCTCGAGTCCGCCTGGTTGTGGGTTCGAATCCCGCCTGGGCATGGATGTTTGTGTTTGTCCCGGACTGAGTACAGATATAACTTGTGTAAAAGGCGCAAAATGACCTTAGTAGTCGACGCCAAAATTTCTAATAAACCAACCTAAACCAACCGGTTTCTCTACTACTGTATTCTTCACTTGCTCATACTGAGTAAATAACCCAATTGCCAAATTTAAACACGAAAAATTGTTCAGTTTTCAACATTTTGCTATATCCAAATAAAAGCTGTGTAAGAGTCCATAAAATAAATGAATTTGTTATATCGAATTTTCATTATAAACATAGAAAATTTGTACAGTTTCAATGAACCTGTAGTTGGGAATTTCAGTTGACTTCGCTATAACCAAGTTCTTTATATGTGGGTTCAACTGTATGCACCTTTCAAATAACCCTAAAGAAAATAATCTAGAGGTATAAAATCTAGAGGAGAACGAGGTGACCAAGAAATTTCCGAATATTGCAAAATTATTTAATTAAAATTGAAGGTAAAATTTCAACACTTGATTTTTTTTTCTGCTCTATGAATTTTTCATTAGGTAATTTATGAATATTAATCTAAGTTATAAGAGAAAGTTTAAATACAGGGTGTCCCTAAAATCCAGTCTCATAGGGACTATTGAAATATTGCAGATGTATTGGGTTGTCGGAAAAGTCAACGTATTTTTTCATAATGCAAAAATGTATCATACTTTTCCGACAACCTAATAGAATACACATAGTTGAATAAGTATACTGTACCGTATTTTCGTGCGTTTACTCCACAGACTAAACGTGTATTTTGTCTTTGAAATTTTACTATTGGGACGGAATTTGTGCAAATTTTGTGGAGGAAGTGACCTGAAAGTGCTTTTTAATCTGCAGTCGTTGTTAATCATGGACATTATGAAAGCCTGTTTAAAAGACAGTGTCAAAACAAATCGCAAAAAAAAGTGAAGACTGAATTGGCAATATTTCCTGGTGGTTTGACAAAGCTGTTGCAACCCTTCGATGTGAGTGTGAACAGAAGTTTAAAGCTAAGATAAGAAGCAAGTGAGAAGAATGGATGTGTGATGCTGTTCACACATTCGCCAAAACTGGAAGAATGCGAAGAGCTTCATATTTGGAAATTTGGGAATGGGTACATTCTTCATGGCAGAGTAATTCAACAGATACCATTAAAAACTGGTTTCAAAAAACACTGAAGGAGCCATCGTTGGAGTTATTAGATAATTCTGATGAAGAAAGTGAGGAAGAATAAAATGTATGTAGCTTTCCATTTTTCTCAATAGCGATTCAGACAATAGCAATTTCGATAGTTTTCCTTTATGTTTGAAGTTTGTTTCTAATATTTGTAATGAAAATTTGTTGGTTAAATGAAGTTTATTCCAAATTTTTGTAATGTAATTTTTTTTTTTTTTTTAATTTTAACTGCCGTTTTTTAATCAATAAACATAATTCATAAAATAATCATTAAATAAATAAATAAATAAATTATAATAAATGAAATTGGTAGAGACTTTGCAATATAATAACGGGTGAACAGAGTTTCTGACTAGTTTCGCCATTTATTCCTAGTGTTCCCACCCTTATATACAGAAATATAATATAATGGAATAATATGATTGGATAAAATACAACAAATGGCATGACAAAGGGTGTGAAGCATCCAGTGTAGATCCTTTATAATGCCGGGAATAAACTGCGAAACTAGTCTGGAACAACTCTGTTCTCCCGTTATTGTATTGCAAAGTGTCTACCAATTTCATTGCTAGAAGCAATACAACGGAATCCCAATTTAATGAAATTATAATAGCAATGATAATTGGAGAGTCAGGCAGGGATAGGAATTTTTACTGTTGATCAGTAAAATCTCGTTTGAAACCTGGGTTTAATTTATCAGTTAAATCTCATTTTAACGAACTTCAGGTGATCCTAGGAATTGATTCATTAATATGAAATTCACCTTTTTTATTTTACTAAATTTTCAAATTTACTGTAAAGTGTGTTCACTCTGTGAATTTTTTTTTGAAATGCATATTTTAATAAATGTGGACCATAGGAGAGGTGGATTATGTGAAAAAGTTTTCGGAATGCATATTTTATTAAATGCAGACTAAAGGAACTGCGGACAAAATGCACAAAAATACGGTAGCTATATTATAGCCTGTGTTTCAGAAGGGACATTGGAATAACTGAACAAGTGATCTAAATTTGTATATTGTGCAGGTAAACGATTGCAGATGAAATGGAGGCCATGGTTGGCAAGTACACAATGCAAGAGAAAGCTGAAATTGTGATGCTGCATGCCTCAGGTATCCCTGCAGGTGAAATGAAGGCATAATATTACTACGGTATATTTATTCATCTATGTGTATTCTCAGTCTGCAAGATTTCAATATTCCCTATGAGACTAGACTTCTGGAACATCCTCTACATATGCCCATAGCGGAGACTTAATAAAAAAGCCAACATGTTTTGATGAGGATAATAATCATCAAAATGCATTCGCTTTATTATTAAAGTAGTTCATATTGCTTTACCTAGTTCCCGACTCTTTTATGTATAGCTAAGTATTTAGAATCTATAAACTTACTGAATATACAAAATCAAAAAATTACCGGTATTATGATTTTAAATACTTAGCTGACTTTGAATTGTCCTATATATCATCAAAACGTCTATGTTGTAATTTGAAGTTTTTAATAAGTTGTGATATATTCTATCTTAAGATTTTGTTGTACACTTTCTACTTGTATATATGTATTGGCTTACATGAAACAATTTTAAACGAACTATTAGAAAGCTAAGTCCTTTGGTAAACTCAAAGTTAAATTATTTTTCTTTAAATATAGTGTTTTCTCCAGAAATTTTTGCCAGCCTGATAAAAGGCCAAACAAAATAAAGGAAATCTGTATAGCTAATGGCATCCTCATTTAAAAGGGCCTGTGGAAAATTTGGGAATTAGAAATTTCTTTGGTATTCATGTGCAATATTTGCAGTTTTACTTAAAAACATAGGTTTTTTTTAACCAAAACATTTTTGAGTGTTAATATTCTATTTGTTATGAAAAAACTTTAATAAATCCACAAAAATTGTTGCTTATCAGCCTTCAAGAAATGTGTACATATATTTTGCTAACCCCTTGTGAATACCAATTGGACTTGATTAACAAGTACTGTAAAATCAACATGCAGACTGGACTGATTTTACTATTAAAAAGGAGTTATATCATGAGTTGGAAAAACTGGCAGGAAGAATTTTAGGAATACATGTATTATCCAATATTATAAGTTAAAGGATTTCATATTTAGCCATATGTCACTTGTTAAAGAAACTAAGGGGTTTAAAAAATTTCTTGATGTCTAATAACATCATTATATACATAAAGTATAGATTTTAGCATTAAAATATACTATGCATTTAAGCAACTAAAATGCTGATGGCTGTTATCGTTTATTGTTGAAAGATGTGGCAGATAGATTCTGTTAAATATTTTGGATGTTCATAATAAATCCATGTTATTTTATATTATTTAAAAAAAAAAACTTTTCACTTAGATCTGGAAATGTATATTAATGTTTGTTATATATTGCTCAATGTTGTGTAATCTATAGGCCTTGTTTTTATTTATTTGTTTTTCAACTTTTTTTTTTTTTTCCTTCTCGCCCATCTGATTGTTAAGGTCTTCAAAAAAATACTATAATATATTGTGCTCAAAATGTACTAAGCCATGTTCAAAATTTTAATTTCTCAGTTTTTTAAAAGAGTTTACAAAATTTGTAGCAATGAGTCATTAAACTTCATTCCTCTACTGCATTCACTTTCAATCAAGAAATGAAATACCTGAAATTAACTTTTTATTTAAGTTTTAAACACATTCCCTTTTCTTATTTGCTTTTACTGAGGTGTTGCCCGTTTGCTCAAAACTGTTGTTGTTTTTAATTATTTGTTGAATATGTCTTTTATCTCCTTGTATTCTTTCTCCAAACACTTTCGTTGTAACTTAAAATTTTATACATGTTTCTAATGCTTCTCCTTCATTATATGTAATGATTTACCATTTCTCTTTCTTTGTGATTTGCCTTACTTTCTTTAAAGTTAAGAATTTATGTTTAAAATTTGCTGATTGTGACAGTGAATAAATATTTTGTGGAAATGAATTGATTGAATCTTACCTCTTCTTTTAAAAAGCTGATATTAAAAATATGCAATGATGTTATTGGCTTGACTTTATCTGGTTAAAAGTTGAATAAAGTAAAAATGTACACTTTAAAGTAGTGTTACTGTAGTAGTAGCTAGTTGTGATTGATGTGTGCCTTTGTTTCGACAAATATCAATGCATGGAATTAAATAGAAATGTTAAAATTTCCAAAAAAAATTACTGCCTAAGAGGAATGGCTATTGATGAAGGCATATCACTTCAAAAAATTTTATGTTCTAAAAGTAAATGATAATATTCGAATTTTGGACCTGATTTTATCTTATTTCTGTGTAAAATTAATTAATATGCTATTTCATTGGAATGCATTATAGCAGCGCAGGTGTATTCAAATATTTAGTCTTATTTCTGAAAAAAGTGCTCTTTAGAACATTTAAAATTTTTTATAATTTTAAAGGGTTAACTGCAATGTTATATCACAATGTGTAGCATTCTTATAATATCTCTTTTAAGCATAATAATTATTCTCTTTCTGCTTATTAAACAAGTAAAAATAGATTAAGAATTCTTACATGGTTTATTTATTTCAAAGTGAAATCGCCTTGAAATTCTGTGCAGGATATAATCTTAGAAATAATCCTAAATATTACCAGGGTATCATTGAATCTGCATAGGTTTTAATGGAATGTTATAAAGTGTAATAAGAATATAATTGCTGTAATATACTGTCAGTCTCATTTTAAATAGTAATTTAAAAATTACAGCAGGTAAAAGCGTTGAATATGTTACTCTTAAATATAATTTTATTACTGAATTGTGCCATCTTGAAAATTTTAAATCTGGTCTTTGTTAAAAGTATTCAGGAGAAATTTGGTTTGTTGCAATCCTTTATGAAGAAGCAATTAAAACCTAATTAGTAATAACTGTATTGGAAACATTTAAAATTGTTAAATGTTTATTTTATTACTGGCATTTATTTAATGTAATGAGTTGTGGAGAAAGTTTTAAATGTAAGATAATTTCTAAAGTATTTTATAAATTTTTATTTACTATAGTTTTTTATCAGAGGTTTTAAATGTTCATATACCTCTTATTGTACAGTGTGTGTGCCATAATTAAAACTCTAACATAGAAAAGTGAAAAATAAATTTACTGTTATTAGAGAATTTGAGACGTTATTCTTTATTAGAGTAATATCAAAACTTTTTATAGTGCCTACAGTATTCAGCAGGGATATCTACATCACTTTCACTTACATTAGAATATATTTATCGGCCTCGGTAGCTCAGTGGTTGCGTGATCGCCTCTGATGCCCGAGGTCGCGGGTTCGACCCTGGCCGAGGACGACGAGGATTTTTTCAGGGGGAAAATCCTGAGATCACGCACTCCTTCGGAAGGGAAGTAAAGCCGTTGGTCCCGTGTAGTCGCTTGCCGGCTGCACGTTAAAGAACCCTTGCGAGGCAAAATTTGCGTCCCCTATAACGCCGTCCTGAAATGACCATGGCAGTTGAATAGGACGTTAATACCAAACAAACCAAACCAAACCTAGAATATATTTATGCTGCTTTCAAAAAGTAAATTCGCAAAGAAAAAAAAATTGATTTCTTTTTCGAATCAATTGTGCATGCTGTTTTTTTAATTGCAAGTTTAAAATTTAATAATATCAATAATGGTCATTCTATCATGTTTTTTAATATTTTATTGCATGTTTGCATATACGAGTGGCATTAATAGATTTTTCTTAAAATAAATTTTTGTTATTAGCTTATGAAAGTTTCATTTAAGTGATAATTCATTTTATCTCGTTTCTGAAGATGATGTTGTTTTGTTTATAGTTTGTGTTTTTTAGGTGTAGCTATTTAACTTGAGCAAATTTTTCATCTTCTGTGTAATTGCTTTGTTTATATAACGTATATTAGACAAAAAATTTGTTCTATTATTAGTGGCATCAAAGAGTGTATTCATCACGTAGATCAGAATAGGCTGCTTAAGGCATTGGTTCAAGAGAATTTCCCGTGTACCGTCATTGTAGTACGAGCAGTTCAATAATTAAAGTAACTGCATCCAATCCAATAAGCAAGTAAATAATTCCAGCTCCAGGATGCAATAACCCACACGAATAAATTAGAACAATCCTGAAAGCACTTACTGCTACTTCCTGATATTTGAAATCTCACTGCTGGACAGTTCTGTTCTTGTACAGTTCTTTGATCACACCTATTCTGATGTGGCACTTCCCTGTTTTGTTGCAGTTGAGATAATCTTTGGCGTGTAGTTTTCGATATTCTGTAAGTTCATTTGTTCTCTTGGTCATTAGTTTCATTAAACCTTTGCATATACCGTAACTTAATTTTTTACATGTTAGCAGCTAGAATTTTCCTAATATCCTCCTCGAGCCCCACTACATTAAGGCTGGCTAAATTTTTAATAATTATTTATATCTTGCCTTTCATTCCCTTGACTTATTTGCCAAATGTTTATAACCCCCCCCCCCTCCATATTAATATTTAGACATCTGTATTTAAACGCCATAAAATATACAAAAAAAGTTAAAAATTAATTTTTTGATTAATATCTTGAACTGCACATTGAATATTTACATTGTGTTAAATCTTCATGGTGTACTCTCTGTTCGATTTCTATTTTGTCTTTAGCATGTCACTATTTCAGGTTTTATTCTAAGAATGGTCTCTACATGCATATAAATGTAGTAAACGATCCATTTCATTCTAAAGATACCCGATAGAGTAGAAGTTAAGCTCTGGGTTCATCTGTCCTACAAGCCAAACAGAAAAGGTTCGGCCAATTATATTTTTAACATAGATATTCCATATCATTATAGTCTTCCTGTGACTTTCGATTGTCAACATTTCCGCTCGTCTTATAGTTTTTAACAGTTTCACCAAGGTTAGATCATCATCAAGAGCATTCTGTCCTACGACATGACAACCTCTTTCGCCACCCATCCCTATCCTGTGCGAGTGTGTTAAAGTTGACGTACGAATTGCCTGATTCAAACAATTCAACAGTTTGATTCTTCCTCTTCCTTTGGAGAGCTTCCCTTTAACTGTACCTTCAAGCGCGACCTTTATAATTCCACTATTATAAGATGTACAACCCCTGGCAAAAAGTTCTGGAACATAAAGAATCATTGTTAAGTTAGCTGCTTTTATTTAAGTGTTAGGAAAAACATTAAGAACTGGTCACAAATTTGTTAATTTTTTTTATTAAAGATCTCTTTAAAGGCTACAATCTGAACAAACAGACATTGAGATTGTTAAATATAGAAATTAAGAAAAAAAATTCCAAAGTTTATGTCTGCTGGGAAAAAACATTGGAACATAAGAAACTGTGGAAAAAAGTAACGGAATATTGCCATCTTGACTAATAAAGAACCAAAAAAAATTTTTCTAGTATTTTGTGGCACCTCCTTTGGCCTTAATGACTGCTTTTATGCGCTTTGGTATTGAAGCAATTAATGATTTGCAGTAATCTTGTGGAATACTATTCCAACATTTATGCAGTGCTTGCTTCAGTTCATCCTTGTTTGTGGGTTTTTCTCATTCACACGTTTCTTTAGAAAACACCAAACGGTTTCTATGGGATTGATGTCAGGGCTGTCATCTTGAAAAATGATGTCCTCGTCGCCAAACTGGTCTTCCAAGATGGGAATAAGAAAATGCATCAAAATCTCCTTGTAGGCTTCTGCATTAACTGTTCCTTTGGCAATACAAAAATTTGCCGACACATATTGTTGACATACACGACCAAATCATTACTCCAGTTGGAAACTTCTCCTTTTGTACGAGGCAATCTTGTTGATACTTTTCATGAGTACGGCGCCAAACAAAGTTTCCTCCATCATCTCCACATCCAACAAGTACACGACTCTCATCACTAAACACAACTTTTTCCTAGTCACTCTAGTCCCAATGTTTATGCTCTCTGGCCCACTGAAGACGCTTTTGCCTCTGCAGTTTGGTAATGCGAGGTGCGGTTTGAATCCATGTTCGTGAAGACGGTTTCTTACTGTTATATCACTGACGTTTACTCTACACTTGCTCCATTCCGCATTAATCACTTTAGAAGATGCTTTTCTGTTTTTCAAGCAGATTTTCTTAAGTTTTCGGTCCTGCAATGTTGAAGTTTTCTTTGGTCAACCACTCCTAGGTTGTGTTTTAGTACTGCCGGTTTCTTTGAACCTATTCCAGATTCGGTTTGATATCACTACAGTGGCTAAAAGTAATAGTGTGTCCATTGAATATTAAATGCAGCCATGAGAAGGTAATGACGACTGATGACACCGCCAGATGGCATGACAATCTAATGCGCCGTAAAGCTCTAGATTAAGAAAGTACGGCAAACTTCGTCGTCTGCTAAGAAATCCGCCATTGTTGGCCCTATCAAGTGAGGTACGCTTCCTCTAAAATTCGGCTTAAATGCATCCTTTTCGCAAATTTTTTTATTATTATCGTCTGGAAATATAACTGACAATCAGTAAATTTTGTAACTATTGATTTTTCTTTAAATTTTGTTTTCAATTATAATTTTTTACATGTATATAATGATAACGTTGAGGCAGTTTAATGATAACCAGATTAAGGTTTTAGTTGAGTTTCACTCTGGCTAAGGTCAAAAACCCTCACCGGTGAGAGAATGATGACGTAATTTCTCACTGGGCTAACCGTCTTTTTCTCGGTGAGGACGGTGAGACTAACCGGTTAGGCATAGCAGCACTAACTGGCGTTTCTGACCGCGTTAAAATGACGTCACAAATTTCTCACTGGGATTTCTGACCGACCGAGCGCTAACTCTTCTCACCGGTGGGAGTTTTTGACCTTAGCCTTTATTTACTTATCCTTAATAAACAATTTACATGTAATTAATAAATTTTAAAAAACACTGTATGTAGTTTTTGTAATTTTATTTATCAAAATATAATTTTATACATTTTTATTAAAATATAACTTAATAAACTTTTATCAAATTAATTTTTATATTTATATCAAAAAGTTCACGTTACCAATTTTAATTTTATTAAATTATAAAAATCATTAAATTATTAAAAAAATTATAATTATAATTATAAAAATATCAACTATAATTTAATAAAATAGGAACTATTAAATTTAAGTTTTTGATGTAAATATAAAAATTGCTTTGATCATTATATTTTGATAGAAAATTTTAAAAATTATAATTTGGAAAAAACTATCCGCTTGATGACAAAAAAAATTACAAAAAAATAACTACACATGCAATGTATTTTGAAATTTATTCATTTATGGAGGTTAAAAATCTACCCAAAAATTATATTTAAAATTTTCTATATTTTTTTTCACCAAAATAGCAAATTTTCGCTATTCAA
The DNA here is from genome assembly GCA_023313115.1 of Rhysida immarginata. Classification (NCBI taxonomy): domain Eukaryota; kingdom Metazoa; phylum Arthropoda; class Chilopoda; order Scolopendromorpha; family Scolopendridae; genus Rhysida; species Rhysida immarginata. Next base: position 88,151 of record JAHWFO010064152.1, on the reverse strand, counting down.
TTTCATACGTTATATATTCAAGTTTAACGATGTGTGATAATTAACTTTGCTAAAATAAGATGAAAATAACATGGGCGTTTTATTTCAAGTTTTGCCTCCACATTTCACAGACAGTTTAACCTTGTTATATTGAATTGTATTTTCTTAAAAAGAACTATATTCAACAAAAAATTATATTTTCTGGTCGTCTGAGAATTGCACAATGCAACATTTCTATAACATTCGGTGAAGTTTTAAAATAAACGTACTTGCTTCCTATTACTTCTTCGAATATTTTAACAAATTTATTAACCTCCAAGGAGCATAGATTGAAGGATCCTGAAATTTTGCTTATTCGGATTAAAATTTAGGACCAATCAACGAATATTTCATTAAAAATTTAATCTAAATTGCATCTTTCACATGCATTTCAATGGTATCTATCGCTGCGTTTGGGCCAACTAACGCGTGACAGCCGTTCTACCAATCAGCAGCTGCGGGTTTGCCGTACTTTCCTAATTTAGAGCTTTAATGCGCCGACAATTACTCTGTAATGCATGGCATTCAATGTAAGTTTAACAGCATTAACGCTTTAAAAATACTTGTTTAATAAAATAAAATAAGATTGTAAATTTGAAATAATATGCAGATAAACCAGTTAAATGAATTTCAAAGCAGTAATCGTTTCATTTATTATCTAATCAAATAGCCATTTTTCTCATTTCTCGGTTGGTTTACATTTGCTTTACGGTATCGTTGTGTCTCTAAATTAAAATTTAAAATATAATAATATAACCTAGGACGATTATTACTAATGATACGAGTGGAATTAAAATGCCGAATTAGTTGATTTGATTTTGAAAGTGGAAGATGCATTCACAATGGGAAACAGAATTGCATTCAGATATGCTAAATAATATTGCAAAATGTTTGTCTGTGGTACGTATAAATCATGTTGTATGCAATCTCCATAACACTGCAGTAACAAATGGCATTATCAAGTTCTACGTTCTTACGCGCTTGCACTTTCTAGTAAAAACACTAGACAAAGAAAACGTGAGAAACGTAAACTTTTAAAGCTCAGACGTACTCAATAAAATATTGCACATTTGATTTTTATTTAGTTACCATATGTAAAATGAACATAATAAAAATACTACCACACTAATATTGATTATATAGGTTTTATAATTAGAACGTAAAAATGAGTTAAGAACAAAATGAAGAATTAACAATATTACTGTAAAAAACATAATTTATAAAATCACAGAAAATCAAAATTTATAAATTATGAAAAATTGTAAAATATAAAAAAACATTTCAATTTAAAAACCATTGCACTTTTCCATATAATTATCTTCTGAGCTTAACTTTTTATAACAACAGCTATAAAAGTAATCTCTAACTGCTCTTGTGTAATGCGAAGGTGCGCCGTCCTGTTGAAACCACATCAAATGTCTGGTCATTAGTGGAACATCTTCAAGAAGACCAGGGAGCTCCTCCTTCAGGAAACCAAGGTATGTTTGCCCGTTAAGACGGCATGGTAGGAGATATGGCCCAATCAGGACATTGTGAATCATGCCAGTCCAAATATTCAACGAAAAACGATGCTGAAAACTGTTAACATGTGTTGCACATGGGTTGACATGAGACCACAGATGACTATTGTAGCTATTGAACATTCCCTCTCGCGTAAACGTTGCCTCATCTGTCCACAAAACCATGGGAGGAAAGTCTGGAATCCTATTCTGTTGCTGCATAAACCATTCCGTGAAAGCACGCCGGGGACCATGATCATTGGGACATAATTCCTGCACCTTTCGAAGCTTGAACGGATGTTGCAGGTTGTCATGTAAAATGTTCCATACAGTGGTATGACTAGTATTCAGAGCAGCTCCGACCGCACGAGTACTTGTCGATGGATTTCGGTTAAACCTTTCCAAAACTTCATCCTCTAATTCAGTGGAGCATAACCACCGACGACGTCCACGCTGATGATTATCATGAGCGAATGCGCCTGTTTCTCTTAGACGACGATCTACTGCACCAAATGTGCGTGAATTGGGAAGAATTCTGTTGGGATAAAGTTCAGCATACTAACGCCTTGCACCATCCATGGTACCAGCAGCACCGAGACACAGATAACCATTCCGTGTAAAAAGATTCATACTGTTTGTTTAACTTTACACATGTAAAAAGTACATCAAGTGAACTTTTTAAAACAAATCTTTACCTACTGCTTTCCCAGAATGCGATTAGTTCATTTACATATGGACTAATCGTAGTTTACAAAGGGGTTGGATACCATGGAATCTCCTTGACGAAGTTTGTCCTAAGACTTTTCAACAAACAAGCACGTGCACCTTGAAATTTCTTTGCAAACAATTACTTTAAAAGTTATTACAGTAGATTGCTTGTGTTAATTGTTAAAAATAAAATAATCTAGGCCTACCAACGCACACTGCGTCCCGGTGTCATTTGATTGTTCAATGCAGTATTGTAAGTAAACGGAGCTGCGGGGACCCCATGTTCATATGACAAAAAATACTTCTAAGGACCTCTTCTATCATCTCCCAAAAAATCTGTACTCAATTCAAAAACACCCTGTATATGACGAGTTTCATCATTGCTTATGGTAGAGGGAGGAAAGCGGCCCGAGAAAGTTTTTGTCTCTTGACTTCCGTGACTTGCAGGAAAATTGCAATTTAGTTATCTCGCAAAGGGAACCACAAAAAATCAGCAGTTAAAGGATTCTAGTCTCCAGTCAAAATATAAATATACAGTAATTATGAACAAAATATCCTTACTTTTGGTCGGGATTAATTACATACATAAGATTAAGAGTCAATGTTATTTATTTATTAATAGGCGTACATTGAGTAATAACGCTCATTTTGCTATCCATTGATTAACGAACTCCTTCCTCAAGAAGATGTCGCTACGAATCAACAGTAACAGGAAACAATTGGCTGCAATAATAATTATTGTTAAACTGCGTTATATTCGCAGATGGAAAGAAAAAACGTAACTAAAAATAGTTTTTAACAATCCCAACAAATAAGAACGACTCTCAATAAACTACGCTTAAAATAAAATCTATTGCCAAAATCTATTGCTTTCTTATAAATATAAATATATACATGTAAAAAATTTTAAAATAGTCACTCATTTTGTTTTGTGTAATTGCTTCGATAAGTTTCTGTCTTGCAAGATTGTAAATTTTGCACAACAATATTTCTTGCACAGACTCTGCCTTCTCTTGAATTTCGTACCACTCTAAAAGCTTCGTAATCATATTTCATCATCAACAGTGAAAGTAGATTGATAATAGAACTTGAAGGATAATCGAGTTCTGCTTTAACTTGACAGTTTACCCGATCATGAGCAACTGTATGATTTGAATTTCTCTATTTTCTAAAAGTTTTTTCGTTTGCTAAAAATTGATCCAGCCATTTAGAAAGCGAAACTTGCACCGCACAAATAGACGAACAAAGAGATAAGACAGATAAATAAACAGAATACTGTTTCAGCCGCGAATAAAATAATATTAAAATATACAGAATCACGTTTTATTAGTCTTTATAAGAGCTTTTATTCTTTCACGATAGCATGGATTTTTGCTGCAATAAGGAGTTAACTCAGAAATAAAATGTTGAATGTAGGTGACAACGATTCACAGTATTTAAATATACTTTCTACATGGGAGAAAATAATTTAATATTGACTGCATTTTAAAGGTTGTCTTTTATGCTTATATTGGTGTATTTTTCATTGTCGTTCTTTTGATTCGTTGAAAAAAGATTCTAGTTTAAGACCGTCGTTTATTTTGTTGCGTGCTTAGTTCGGGTCACATCTACTTTTGTCACGAAATTCCCACGTCCCCATTAAAAGGGCCTGAATATTTCATTGGCTATTAGAGATAATTAACGATTTTTTTTCACATTAAAAGTAAACAAAAATAGTATCTTCGTAATTGCTGTCCAATAAAATTTTCTTTTCGTTACCGGGAATCAGCCAGAGAATATTATTTTGTTATGCCCGCATTAGTTGATTTTTTTATTAAGAAAATTTTCGTAGACGACCGCAGGAAAAAAATTAATTTTTAATTACATGAGAAAATAGCATTAACTCTTTAAAAACTGACTTTCTGACTTTTATCGATTTTTTTTAAATTCTTAATTAGAGCATTATATTAAACAATTATTTTATGTTAAAGCTTATATCCTTATTTTCATAAATAAATTATTATATTGAGACAGGAACGATTTCGCCAAAAACAGAGAAAATTAAGGTATATGCTCAATTATTAACAATATTTAGTCCATCCGAGCATTATGGCAATTTTTGAATGACCATTTAATTATTAACATTTTATATTTTGAAATTGTACATTAACATTTAATTTGCTATATTTGAAATTTTGAATAAACGTTTTGATAATAGGGAGGATATTCTATTTAGTGATTGTTACCTTAAAATTAATATAAGTTATTCACTTATTTAATAAAACTATGCTTATTATGGGAATGGCCTATTTTTAATTCGTTGCGGTTTTCTTTATTTGAAAAATCGATTTTTAATATTTTTTTAAATGAATTTTTTCCCCTTTACCAGCGTCCAATTTAATGTTATTATTTTTTAAGCTAATTAAGTCTCAGCTTCAAACAATCCCCATCTGTTGTAGCGAAACCGTAGCTCTAATTTTTCCCATGGGTTGCTTCTTATTTATGCCTCATTGCTTTTCTTCTTTCCCTTCTTTCCCGCGCACGCAGAACGCCTAAAACGTTTTTTCCTTCCTTCTCGGTGCCAAATCCTTCATAATTTATGCGGAATCTCTCTCCAAAACTTGACATTTAAATAAAACATGTGATGGCTAAGATTTATATGTCGTCTACACAATTTCCCAAACTGAATAATTTAAAGTTTTAAGAACAAAGTTGTTTTTTTTTTGTTTTTTTTTTTTTAATTGTGAATTTTCATTATTATCTGTATGCAGGAGATTTTATGTTACAGATTTCTGGAAGGAAAGCCTGATCTAGAATTCTTCTCAAGTCTTTTTTTTTTTAGCCTGATAATCCTCTTGAAATTTTTTAGCTGGCATCTTTGTTACTGTTTTTTAATCGTTTTAAAAATTGAGAAAATTTAAAAAAAAAAATCTCAAGATTGAGAGCTTAATAAATGTTCGAATATAAAAAATCCTTTAAAGTGATTCCAACTAATCAATGACTATGTGTGCCATCGTAATCTGTATAAAGACGTCATTTGTATCCTTGACAAAGCCAGGAATAAAAGGCGAAACCGGTCGGATTTGAGTGTATTTTCTTTCCCGCTTTGTACTGCAAGGCTTTCATCAACTTTATCTTTAAAGTACACGCACGTTGTTATTTCTTTCATGAGTACGATCTATAAACGTATTATAAAAAGCGGTTTTTATAGCTTTTTTTTATTTATTTATTACTGATGTGGGTGTTAGCTATTGTGATCACATTTGTGTATCATGTTTTTGATCCTAATAAGCGGATATTCCATTATCCGAAAGCCATGGAAAATATTTCACCTTTGAAAGAGCAGCAAACGCTTCTAGATATTGCCTAAAAAGTAAAAATTTACTTGAAATTAACCATCGTCGTCTTATTTAAGATCCTTAAAATATTTTATTCTAATCATTTGTGTTCCTTCCTACCAAACGGATTTCATTAACCAGTGAAAAACATTAAAATGAATACGCTGATAATGGGCGTTGGCCTTTCTTCGAAAAGTAGCTTAATTTTCCGAAAAAAAAAGAAAAACTGAAAATCTGTAAAGTTATAAAAGTGCACATTAAAGATACTCGTTACATACGAAATATATAAAGAATTCGTCAAAATGAATGTATATATTGTTCATCAAATGTCTTTATGGACTTTTTCGAAGTTGGATTGAATTTTGGCCTTTATGGAAATGATGGATTTTGTTCCAAAACGACATAGAAACTGGATGGGAATTTGCAAGGACATTGGATAGGACTAAGAGGTACAATCGAATTCCCCGGATGTTCTCCTGATTTAACATCTATTGATTATTATCTATGTGGAGCCTAAAAGGATGCCGTATATCGCAGAAAACCGGCTACACTGATAGTCCTTCGGGAAGAAATTGAAACGGCATGTGCAGCAATCTCACTGAACATTTCTCAAGAAGAAAGGTTCGCTATACTAAAAAGTGTCTGGAAGCTAATGGCGACCACTTTGAGCACCTTTTGTAATTGTAGAGGTTAAAGTTAACTTGTACTCATTTCAATAAGTTTAATATTAGAATATTCATACAAGTTTTTTCTTTGTTGAAATGTGTACACATTTTTTTCTTTTGGTGGACTCTCTTTTTGTGATCAGAAAGTTTCAAATTTGATGAAATCGATTCGGTCGTTTTTAATATTAAACATGCGTGAAAAAGAAGCAGATCGCAGAAGAACAGTCTTACTTCTTTGAAGCCTGTAACAAGGAAAATGTAACTCAAGAACATGTTAGCCGGATGATTATCTGACTCCAGATAACATCTGCTTATGTTTGTATTATATGTACTAACGGCTACAGTAACTTCAGTCATGACCTCCTTTATTACTCCGGAGTAATAAAGGTCATGCTTCAGTACTATACATAATAAATAATTTTAAAACATCTAGTCTCAACCAATCTATTGTTATATTGTGAACTAGCAGAGGACCCGGCGTTGCCCGGGATAATTATACATGTAGGTAAACAGAACAATCTCATAAAGTTAAATTATAACTCCAAATTTGTTAAATACACACACCGGCCAATGAATTAGAAACCTTCGTTCAATATGGTATTGACCCTCCTTTGGCTGTAATTACAGAACATACGCTGTTTGGCATGGACTCTACAAGGTGTTGCAATGCAGGTAAGGTAATCGCAGATCAAGCATTCGTCAGAGAGATCTTCAGGTCCTGCAGAATAGACGGAAGCGGATGCCTTCGACGAATGTCTCTTTCCAACATGTCCCAAACATTCTCGGTCGGATTCAAATCTGGACTTTGCGCTGGCCACGGCAGATGTTGCAACTCGGTGTCATGTTCAGAAAACCATTCCTAAACAATTCTTGCTCGATGGACAGTAGCATTGTCGTCCATGAAGAACCCGTCACCATTTGGGTACAAATGTACCATTGCAGGATGGACTTGATCTGCAACAATGTTCAGGTAGTCTTTGGCTTTCACCCGACTGTCAAGGAATATCAGGGGACCCTTGCCATACCAATAAAACATGGTCCATACCATGACACCTCCTCCTGCAGCTTGAACTGTGTTCACAACACATGAGGGGTCCATCGCTTCATGGTGCTGCCGCCAAATTCTCTGCCGGCCATCGGTGCAAAACAATGTGTAACGTGACTCGTCCGAACACATCACTTTTTTCCAGTCGTCTACTGTCCAGTCACACCGTTCTTTACACCACTGCAAGCGAACTTTCCGGTTTGTTGCTGACACCAGGGGCTTCCTCACTGGCATGCGACTTCCCATCCCTATTCGTTTCAACTCTCGGCGCATTGTTATGGAGGAGATGGGTTGCGATGATCCTTCATTGAAATCTGCCGTCAGTTGCTCCACAGTAGATCTTCGGTTTTGCCGCACAATCCGTCTCAGATGATGTCGGTCCCTGTCTGTGTTGATTTTTTTGATCCACAATTCTGCCGTGTTCGACAACTCTTGTGGATTCCGTTTCCACGCATTGAACACCTTGGAGACCTGACCTTTTGAGATACCGGTCAGTTGTACTGTCCTGGAAATCGTAGCTCCAGCTAGACGGGCTCCCAGTATAACTCCTTTTTGGAACTCAGACAGGTCTGCTGTTTTCCCCATTTTGCTCAACTTGAGCAGCTGTAGTTTGTTCCTACCCTGTACCTGCAGCTTGGAATGAACATATACCTCACATGATTGCATTCATTTGCATATCACAATCGTCTCTGACCTGTGACCCCGCTTTATATATCAGTACAGTAATTCATCACGGGTTTCATTGGCCAGTGTGTGTAAAAACTCAATCAATACAATACAGAGCGTAGGGACTATCCATTCTAAGAAAAATCCGAAAAACAGGAATTCTAGGTAACATACCGGGACTTTATTTAAACTCTTCTTGACTTGCCATAGATTAAAACAATGTCCATCTTCACCACTGGGGCACATCAATGGATATTTTGGGCCCAATTTTTTCTTGCCCTTGACGTAGAAGCTTTTATACCCTCTTGCTCTATTCGAAACTCCCGTTATTCAGCTGTTTCCAATGCCGTATAGCTTTTTATGAAACTGTAAGGCTACGGTCCCACTTGCGTAAAAATCAGCTGAAACGTACAGCGGAATGCGTAAAAAAAATTTACGCTTTTTACTATGGAAATTCCACGGAAAAAGGAGTTCAGCTTGACTTAACTTTTCCGTGTAAGCTTAACGCGTACGCTTTCTTTCAGTCAATAGGAAATCGTATTTCAGAAGGGCAACTATGCATCAAATCACTGCTGACCTTAATCAGGTGTCCTCCAAAACGGTCTCTGAATGCACTGTCCGCCGCACAATGCATCGCATGGGATACGGAAGCCGAAGACCTGTCCGCACAACAAGCGGAAACGACTCCAATTCGCGCAGGAGCACAAGGACCGGACTGTCGAGCAGTGGAAACAAATCATGTGGTCTGACGAGTCACGATTCCAGTTACATCATGCAGACGGCCGCGTGAGAATCTGGCGGAAACAGCACGAAAGCATGGACCCCGCATGCATGAGTACAACCCTTCAGGCCGGTGCGGACAGTGTTATGATCTGGGGAATGTTTTCCTGACATGCGTTGGGTCCGTTAATACGTGTTGAACAACGTCTGGATGGCACATTATACCTCCGTATCGTCGCCGATCAAGTCCACCCTGTCATGTTGATGGCGTACCCCAATGGAGATGGCTACTTCCAGCAAGACAATGCGCCATGCCACAGAGCTCGTATCGTGCAGGAGTGGTTCCAGGAACATGAGAGGGACTTTACTTTACTTCGGTGGCCCCCACAATCCCCAGATCTCAATCCAATTGAGCATTTGTGGGACGAAGTTGAAGAGAGCTGGATCTACCACCGTCAGAGATCTCACCAGAGAGCTGGATCCACCACCGTCCAATCTAGCACAACTAGACAGGCATGGTGTCAGATTCCTCCCACCATCTTTCAACATCTCGTGGAATCAATGCCACGAAGAATCACCGCAGTATTAAAGGCAAAAGGTAGCCCAACGAGATACTGACAGGGTGGTCATAATAATAAGCAGTCTTGGGGCCTATCTAGATAATTTTATCTAGATAATTATCTATCTAGATAATTTTATCTAGATAATTATCTTAGATGAAAAGTTTTTATCTTTTATCTTATCTAGATAAACTTTCAATTATGTCATCTTTTATCTTTATCTTTATCTAAGCATAGTTTATCTTATCTATTTCAAAATTTTTTTCTAAAATTGTAAGGATCTGGTTGACCTTAAGTAGGTGAGACATGCATTATGGGCTTGTGGCTCTTTCTTTTTAGACAAAATCACTGAATTTCACAAGTAATCATGTGACCAGTTGAGATATTCTTTGAGCTCCGCATAAAAGAGCTAAGTGCTTATAAGAGCCACTTTTCTCCATAATAACTGTCTTGTCTTTTGCAATTCCGCTTATAAGAGCCCAGTCGGGGAAATTGAAAAAAGGCTCTTATAAGTGGGGTCGACTGTATCTCAGAAAATACCTCTTGAAGGTACCTAGTAGTGATGGGTGATATTTTCTAAAACATTGCATTTCGATATCATATCGCTTGAACAGCTGATAATGGGCTGTTTGCACCATGCTGTTTACTGTTACATTAGGCTGTCTGATAAAGATAGATGCTTAATGAGAAGTGTAAATCTATCAAACTTGCGATCGATACAGAATTAACTGAGCTAATTAGAGTTAACCCGTTAGTGACGTCACTAGTCTTCTGTTCCCCTGCTGCTCCCGTTAGCAACCACTGTGTTTTTGCTGCTTTGAAGCTCACTCCTCCAGCTCCAAGTCACTTCTCGAAGCGTTAAAACAAATTAAGAAATTATATATAATAAATAATTATTTATAATTAACCATGAGCAGGAACAATGAAAAGATTTTGTTTCACCAAGCACGAAACCAACATTGTGATTTCCGAGTTCTTTGCTGGAGTAGATCAAAACCCGAAAGCAAGGCAACGCCTTTTCCTTTACCCACAATCCTAAGTGTAAACGTACCGAGTAGCCTCTCTGTGCAACGACCTTTTTTCATGTGCGACATTAACATTAGATTTCCACGATACAAATATAACAAGCAGTCTAACATATCGGAAAAGAGCGTGGCACAAACAGCCTATTAACGCAAAGACTCCGATATTTATCACGATATACCGATAGTTTGAAAACTTGGCTAAATAAAGGCTAAATTTTATCTTAACTTGTTAGATAATTTGTTTTTATCTTTTATCTTTATCTAGATTATATTAAATTATATTATCTATTATCTTATCTAGATAAATATTTAATTCTCATCTTTATCTTAATCTAGATATTGTTTTTATTTTATCTTGCCCAACACTGATAATAAGTTATGCTCACTCAGTGTATTTACCGTACATCTTTCAATAGTAGCCCCTGGCGTCTATTTTTTTCAACTGAATCACTAACCGGTGTAACAGGACAGAATATACCTCCGGAAAGATTATACACAGATTTAATTTATCCTAGAATGTTTTATACCCCTAGTTCAGGAGTGGTATCGTGCCAACCCCCTCTAAACTATCCCCCACTACCACCACCCCCGTCGGCTACTTGACTAAATACGCATAGATAATAAAAGTGGTGGGGGTTGATAATGCGAAAAAGTTTGGGAGGCTCACAGTTTTCTATGCTTGAGCACAAGGTCTCCTCCTTCTTTCCCCCGTTTATGCTTTTGACTTCCTCATTTAATTTGATACTTAAATGATAAAATTTAAATAAGTAATTGAACTGAGAAATTGTAAAAGTTTAAATTCGCTTTTAGATTAAATATATGAAATTAGAAAAAATCGTATTTTCATTGTAACTATGTAGTTACAAAGGAGGTCATGGTCCTGAGAACCCCGAAAGCGGCTCACGTGAACAGCCGCGTGTAGGAGAATCCCCGGCGTTTATATAGCAATCTTAATTTTGAAACCCGGCGTTTATTAGAGACCGGCGGCAATTGGAGACTAGGCATCTATTAGAAGATATACGGTAGATAGATATTGAAAGTGTGGCAACAGATAGCGCCACTATACTTCGCTGTCTTACCTAGCCAATTCGTATAATGGGCTAACGTTTTCCTCACAGATTAATATTAATATTATTATTAATCTGTGGTTTTGCTTTCAGGGTTTTGAATGAAGACTAATGAATCCGAGTGTATTGGAATAAACTATTTTCCATTACAATAAATACATTTCATTACTCACAATTTTAATTCATAATTTATTATTTTGAAACATTGAAGAATCAATTAAATGTTCATTTAGATCTTTTGATGCTTTTTGAAATCTTCATCTTATTTATAATTTATGCGCTTATTGAATTTCTGTTCTTTGAAGTGCTTTATTTATTTCTACAGATTCCTTCCTCTACTTTAGGAATAATGTTCCGACCCCCCCCCCCCCCCAAAAAAAAAAAAAAAAAAAAAACGTTAGGGATGATGCAATAATTTTAATTTTTCGTCATACAAAATACACTCGTTTTGTGATTTTAGATACTGCGAAAAGCTTGCACGTTCCATGTTTATGATCCGATATTCGATTGTGAGCACAGACGCGAATAAGGACACGCACCTTAAGTATAGACGCTATGTTTACTTGACATATACAGTAGAGAGAGTCGATACCCGTGCTTATATTTCATATTCAGTTATTATAAGCCCTTATTCAGTATTACCGATGTACATGATTCTGTAGACTTTTCCAGTGATAAATAAATAACCGGTTTTTGTACTGTATAAAATACAGTATTTATATGTTTGTTGCATCTAAAAACATTATCATGATTCAATGCTTCGGACCGCAGATTCGAAATTAATTTGCCTTTTTATTTTAATGCTTAATTTTATTTTTGCAATATTTCATTTACCTCAGAAATATAAACTTTATATTAATGATAAAATAAGTTAAATTCGCACAGGCTTCCGACATTGTCATGAAAAGAAATAAAAAAAAAATGCAAAAAAAAATTTTTTAGGGCGAAGGAAGGATTCATAAAAAAAACAACCTTTAATATTGAAAGATAGTTAATTAGAGCCAAATAATTTATTTGCAAAAATTATTCGTTTCAATGAGAGGAGTCCGTACAAGTCGAATTTATTGATTGTTTGGTTTGCTTGTATGAATACAAGTCATTTGTTCATTTTTAAGGGGGAAAAATATTATTAAAAGGCTTAACCAATTATCATTGGGTATTAAAACATATTAAATATGAATTAATTTTATTTATCCTGCTATTTACCGTTTCGGAGGAATTAGCTGCACAAAATTGGTCACATACGTACAGATGGAATTTTTTTTTCTTCAAAATTTCAACATATCTTCTCGAATCATGAGTTTTTAAGTCGATTTCAGAGAAAACATTTTTGTATGTAAAAAAATATATGTATATGAAGCCTTACCCTTGCAAGATCCAAATATTTCATTAATTAAAATTTTATTTGGCTATAACTCTGGAATCAATGAAAATAAGTACCATTTACGATATTTGTTGAAAAGCTGTCATCGAGCTCTTACTACTGCTGTTAAGAAAAAAGTCCAAAATCCAAAGGTTTCAAAATTGAAACCCCGCTTTATTTAGAGATCTGACCGTATACACATTTTTGGCCCAGGCGATTGCAATCAAAAAGGGAGGTGCACAACTAGATTTAACAAAATTTCAACATTATACGGCAGGGATGGATGAAAGTTAGGCGATCCCTGATACGGCTAATCGTTTTTGAGTTAGGCGAGATACATATGTAAATACGTCATGCCGAAACTAGTCAAAATGATTCAGGGATAGCCAAAAATTGATATTTCCGTTCAAATCGGAAAACCATGAGAACATTGAATGAAAAATTAAACGAGTAAATGAATGAGTCTCATTTATTCAAAAATACGTTTCATGTGTTTAATGTTTTTTGATTTTTGTTTTAATCTAATAAGACTGTCCTGGTATTTTTGAATGGAAGATGATAGTTTGGAAGGAATTGGCTTAAGAAAGGGAGTATTTATGGCCAATTTTATGGGGTTTTTCAATCTCCAATTTGAAACCAATTAATTTTAGATAATTGGGAGACGATATTTTAGTTTGTTTTCTTTATTATTTGGAGGAAATTGATGGGGTTTTGGGGGAAATGTTAGGGTTTTTTAAATCTCCCAATTTGGCTGTCCTTGTAGTAACTTTTTATACTACTCCTAGTGTCCACAGTTTTGGCTGTCTTATATTTCTATAACTTCATTACTTTTATTTTTTGCTTTGACAAAGGATAGTCTCTATCCAAAACGTCAGCTTTCTTCAAGGTCTTACCACCCTGTGTCTAATTTTGTTTTATTTATTCCAGGGCTTTGTGTGTCGTCCTTCTTTTCTTCTACATCCGTCATTCTTTTATTGGAAAAATATAAGAATTTGGACAAAAGTAATTTATAATGAGTAATATGTCAGTTAACAATAAAACGCGGATACAGGCGTTAATGAATGTTAAATTCTACGTGCAGCCCTTGACAAATTTTGTTGGGCGATGTGGTAGAAGATTTTGGCAAACCAGTACTACACAGTTGCATATCAAACAGCCGATAGTTAAGGGACTTATAATAAATCATGTGGATAAATCGATCGCTCATAAATGAAAATCTTTGGCTCATTGCTTATCGTGTTGATATTGTGGTCGATTCCTGCAAGGATGTCCATACCAAAATATCATCTAAGAATGTTTTGAAGTCTTTACGTTGGAGGTTCTATAATGAAGATATAATCACCATATTCAAAATGCCTGTAATTCTCTTGAATTATTTTGAAGATGAACGTTTTCAGGTATAACTATAGCAGGTTCCGAAATTATCAGTTGATATACAAATCAGTATTTCACGAATTGATGCTTCCCCACACAGTCAACTGGCATGTATCATCTACTCAATCACGGATGATCCCGACCATTGACAAGTACTGCCGGCCAGAGAACTTGAGCGTTGCACAAGAGCAACAGCTGAACAAGAAAAGCCGTTACAGAAATGGTCGTTTGGCATCGATTATCATATGGCGTTCGAAGTCGCTCAGATCCTTCGTTTTGCTCATCTTCCTCGGTTAACACATCGTCAGATAATGTATACTCTTGTCATGTGATTACCGGTCGCATGCCTTCTAATAGAAGGTGTTTGAAAATTATGTGTAACATACATGTTATTTTCAAATTTCAAAAATTAAAAAATAAACTGATCACAATAATTATGTTTACTTTTTTTATTTTTTAAAAAATATTTCAAAAGTTTTAATATTAAACATTTCGTGCTTCATGCTCATATTATTCAAACATTTTTATAAATTTTTCTTTCATAATTCAAGATAATTTAGTGATAGGAAATATTAATTGTAAATTATTATTTAAATAAAATGAGAAGGATGTTATTCGTAGAACATTTTCTTCTTTTATTGAAATATAAAAAAAAAAATTTAAAAATAAATTTTAACTAATTATCGGAAAATTAATTACTTTATAAAAAATTAATATCTAATCATGAATCCTACTTTAGTGGATGTGTTCCTTGAAAATAGTTATAGTAGTATATTTTAGCTTTTTAAAGTTGAAATCGATAAACTGTACATGTAGAAAAGAGTAACATGTTTAATCTGTAACAGATTATGTGTTAACTTAGTAAATAGGTAGGCAATTTTCAAGATTTTTAAAAACCGGTGATCTCCCTGATAAATTCAGATACGAGCTTGGACTAATAAGTAAGATACGAGCATCCTCATGGACACTGCCTTGATAATTAATACAAATACATGTAATTAAAAAAAGAGAAATGGGAATACAAAATTTTATTTACTTTTCACGTTCAGATATCGATACAATCGAGCCTTACTTACATTTCTTGAAAAATTAATTCGATTCGGCTGCTGTATTTATATTTGAAAGGCCTTTTATAAAAAATAAATAAGCAAACAAACAAATAAACAAATAAAATGAAAAGATATCTAGCGTTATAGTGGCTAGAAGAAAAAAAAATCCATTTTTTTTTTTTTTAGTTCGCCTGTTCTGTCGTTTCCTTTGCGAATAAATGCACCACAAATGCTATTTGAAACTTGCCAGAGGAAAATTGATTGTTTGATATTTAAGATCTTGAACTTTGTACAATAAAAATCTGGAATTCATTTCACCTTCTGCAGTGATGTTTGCTATAATGAGGTTATGGGCCAGTCGATTTCATCTGCACCCTCGTTTCACCACCCACTTTCCCTTCCTCCCTCCCTTGCTCCTCAAACGATGATTCAACCCATAGAGAGAGTTACCGCTGCAATGTTTATCCATAGGTATTCATTCATGATCGCCACGATGCAAGAAAACAGAGGAGTGAATTAAAGCATCTTTATTCAAGATAACGTCACTTCCATTTCTAGTTCTAATGCAAGCTACGTTATTTCAAGAAATGAAAAAACACATGTCTAGTAAGTAATGCAAAACAGATTATCACTGTCATTTTGTTCGTAATTGCTTGTAATTCATCCGGATCCTGTTAACATAATTCAATTTCACGTATGTCTTCTTTGTTTACATAAGGGAATTTCGATTAAAAGGAGAGTGATTTATGTTTTTTATTATATTTTGGAAAGGCCGATTTATATTTTGCATTTTTTTAATCTGGAATTGGTTAGGAATGGATTCGTTTTTACACGAGTAAATTTTATGTCATTTTCAGATTCCACCCACATTTTATATAACTTTTATATATGTGCAGAATTCATTCATGTATTAACATAAGTAGATCAATTATATTTGCTGAAGGTAACCAGATGCTGATAATTTGACATTAATAATATCTTACCAATATCTTTTCCTCGTTACAATAACATCAATATACAGTATTTTCCTCATTAACAATAACATAATATAATTTTTTTTTCTAATTTTTATAATTAATGAAAAAGGGAATATAATCTGATTTCTAGTTCTTAACCTATTTTCAGAATATATAAAACCCAATTAATGAATGTTAAAAATGTCCTGTAGCTATATTTTGTTTTTGTGCACGATATTCATTCATGCATTCTTCTAATCCGTTTTTTGAGTTTTATGTTGTAGCGAATTTAACATTAAAGGAAATAAATTAAGGTGACTACTCATCTCTGACTATTTATGAGCAGTGTCTGAATTATGTCACTGGCTCATTCTCATGCCTGATTTTGACCACATTATTTATTTTACTGAGTGCTTGTAATACAAAACTTTATAAAATATGGGGAAGGTGAGCTTCCATTTTACTGAAAAGGACCAACTAGAATAAATTATAATGATAAGAATTACCATTTTAAATAAATGTCCCTATTCCTATAATGATATAAAAAAAAGAAGAAAAAATAGAACTAAATAAACACTTGGATGCTTTTCATAAGTTCATTGATAGTGGGTATTCTCATGTGGCATATACGAGGTGCGATCAAAAAGTTCGGGGACTGGTTCCGCATCTTGCAACAATGGCAGCACATAAATACAGTAAATTATAGACCTAACATTCATAAGTCAACTTTTAAAAGGATTTTGTTTCATGTGCATGGGGACTGATAAAATACATGCTATTGTAACCACTTGTGCGAGGACGTCGGCGATTTTATCATGGATGTTAAATTTTAGAATGAGCAAATTCAAGCGATGAGCAATCTGAGGGAGGACGTTCGGCGAAAGCGACCAGATTCGTAGCGTGAAAAAAAACTGGATGCTTCACCACCATGAATGAAATTTCGTATCGGTGTGGCCCAAGGTCGTTGCTGTGCGATTCCATTTGTCATACAGAGATGGCGCCACTTGTACTGTTTCA